>MU225653.1:1529150-1588034 GCA_018584345.1 Thuja plicata | reverse complement strand
GATCAAAGCTTAGAGCGAATGGGAGCTCCGCAAGCAAATGTCAACATGAAAGTATGCCATTGATAGAAAAATTTAAAAACATGGAGTCCTGGGATGAGGTCAAAAAAGAGATGGAGAAATATGCCGCAGAAAATAATATTTCAATACAGGAATTGTCATCACAAATTATTGCATTGCACAAGTAGAAAGTAAAAGTGTGGCAAAAGACATCCTACAATTTCTACCAGCAAGCTGCTCAACCATCTATAAAAACTATTTCAAACAAAATAATGCTTCAATGTAAAGATGATAATTGGAATGAAACCAAAATTAAAGATTTTTGGGAAATGAGGAAGAATCGAGCGGTGAGCCAAAGACCTCTACAGATCTTTATGATCCAGACGAGGATGAAATATTTAGCGATTTGTGGAATGCAGAGCATCCTGGTCAAGCACATCCTAGTGATTATGATGATCAAGATACTGATTTTGATGGGTGTGATTCTGTGACAATTGCTACTGGAGTCAGTACATCCACAAAAAAAATATGGCAAAGGGGCAGAGACGGTAGAAAAAATGGGTTTTCCAGATAGGGGTGGTCTGGGTTCCATAGGAGAAGGGAATTGGTATCCACTTGCCACACCCGCTCCATCGAAATGTGGTAGGGGACCAGTAATTGGAAGTTCATCAGAAAAAGGTACTACTCAGTTACATACCCTTGCACCTTCATTTGTTCCAGCTTCAAATCCAGTTCCACCTTTGACAAGCACTCAGATTCAATCTGAATCAAGTGCCACTACCAGTGGTGGGGATGACATGGGTAGTACTATTGGTTTGAAAAGGACATTACAACTAGACACGAAAGCAATGGATCCCAGAGATCAAGGCAGTGTAAAGAAGCAAAAGGTTATGACAATAATGCCAATGATGTCTATGGCTGTGACTCCAATAATTGCCACACCTTTAGGACAAAACCCTCCGAACAGTCCAAATATTCCACTTGTAATGGGTCAGGGTGTTATTGCTACTAATCTTCATGGTACAATTATTAGAACCACAGGTGGAAGCTCATACATAGTTGCAAGTTCTATTTAAATTTTCAAACATTCAATTGTGTCAGAAAACCTTGATTTTCGTTACAATGATTTTGTAACAAACTTTGAACAAACAAAAAATAGGAATAGACAAAATACTAAGACATTGAAGAGGGATGCAGTTGTTGTAGCTCGTGATGCAAAACCTGCATCGAATAGGTTATTTCCCACATATGACCCAAAGAATGAAATGATGGAGTTCATGGTTGTTATGCCCCCAGCTAGAGATAACAATCCACCAGAGAGTTAGATAGATCCATCTAATTTTCAAGTTAGCACCCTCCAAATGGATTTATCAAAAATTAAAAATGTGGACAACATAAATGTGCCGAAAATGACCAACCAAGTTGTATACAGTTTAGTGATGAAGATGGAGAGAGAAATGGAAAGCTTCAGGGCAAAATAAAAAAGTTACAGGCAGACCTGGAAAATGAAAAGGCAAAGGAGAAAGCAACAGATAACAGGTGCAAAGAATTAGAGAAAAGGATAAAAAATTCATCGTCTAAAGAAGCAATTGTTCAGGAAGAACACATGGAGGCATAACTAATATTTGTGAGGGAAAAATTGGAAGAGAGTAATAAAAATCTAGAGGATGAAAAAGCATCTTCAGTAAATTTATACAAAAGTTTGGAGAGTGCGGCACAAGTAAACAATAAATTAATGAAAGAATTGGAGGATGGGAGGGTAAAAGCAAAATAGTGGGAAGAGAAAGCAAACCAGTGGGAAGAGGAAGCAGAGAAAATAAAAAAAAAATAGAGTGAACACCAGTTGTCAGAATTGAGAGAAGACCTAAAGATGGAAAAAAAGACAATTAAAACTTACGAAAATAGCTTGAATGACCAAATGAAAAATATAGTCAAGCAAATAAAAAGAGACCTTTGGGGAAAATAAAGGTGACTGATGATAGGTTGTGTGATTGGTTTGAATTTAATGAAAGTCTTAGAGATGTTTTTGGGAAGCTCAAAGAGCACATTGACAAAAACAAAATTTTTTGTTAGAGAAAGAAAACTGCAAAATAGATTTTGAAAAAAATCAACACAACCAGTGATAGGCATTTGGCAATCAAGGGTGTTTATGAACGCTCTCTTGCATCAATAAAAGCAACCTCTGTCTTACAAAAATGTCAGAAACTAAAGGAAGTAGAGGAAACTCTTGCCTTATTTGAGATAAAGCTCGCCAAGATGAATTAAACAACAACCGAAATGATAGGTCATGGTTTGCCGAGTTCTGGTCCTAGTAACTCATTAATGAATTTCGTTGGAAGAGAAGCTTACAAAAAAAGGTTGGAGGAGATAATGAGCACTGATTTAGGTAAGCTTCCTTAGGACACAACTCATGAAGGCATTGCAAATTGCATCAAACCATTGACAAATTTGAATGCAGTATTGGAAGGATCATTGCTTTCAAGTTAGTCTAACAAGTATTAATGGTTGATGAGGCTGCAGGTCATCTACTATAACTTGACAAATATTAACCTTCCAAGTGATGTAGAATGGAGCTTATTAAACAAATTGGCAGAATCATCTTGATCTAATAAAAAATAGTATGTGAAAGTACTTTCAGTTTCAATCATCTCTATATTATTTATCTATTGGCTTGAATTGAGTTAAAAGTAACAAGTTTGAACTTTGTTTTTTTAACAGGATCAATGTAGTAGATGCTATAATGCTATTGCTAATTTACTAAACCGGCATGTCAAATGCAGAAATGTACAGTTGTAGAGATGGTGTACAGGTCTTGACTCTTACTGATTTTGATTTTGAGACTTCACATTAGGAAAATTGACCTGAAGTTATTGTTGCTCCCTTGTTTCTATAAAAGGGAATTCAGGATCATTTGCTAAGGGTAATGAAATTGAAATTGGGTATTGACTCTTGAGTCATAATTCATTGTCAATTCACGTTTGCAAACAAAATGAATTGTTACATTTGTAAAAAATTAACGAGAATCTCTATTTCTAAGAATTGTATCATATGAATTGCTATGTTTTCAAAAAAATAAAAAAAATCTTTAAGAATTGTATCATATGAGCTGAATAATGCAAAAGAAAACCATTATTAATTGTAGAATTCATGAGATTATCAACCACATTCAAGTTTTTGAATTTTGACATTGGAATATGATATTATGCATGATTAATGAATGATGATGAGATACGTAAATTGATAGTAGACTACAACAAAAAGTTTAATAAATACCTAGGACCTGCTACTTCTACAAAGGTTCAAGTTGCCACATCATCTCATTATCGGGATCCTCAGATTCATCACCATCAACTTCATAGCCTCCTTGGTTCTTCGATATGTTTTCTGCACTCTGCATACCTTCGCTTAACTCAAGTTCAATGCTCAAATTACCAGTACCAGTACATGAGTCAATGACAGTCACATCATTGTCTCTGGCACTCCCACTTTGGTTTGAAATGTTTCCCAGCCCTCTTCTCTGACATTTATTCCTCCACAATTCCAGTGCCTTATCGTAAGGAAAAGTATGAACTTCATACATGGATGTATAGAGCCTCAAGCAATTTTTCAAATTCCTGTCTAGTTTGTTTCTTAGCTTTGACTTTAGGAACCCCAAAGTACTGAAAACTTTCTAATCCTCCACCGACCCCAATATCATTGTCAGACATAAATCAGTAAGCTTGAAAAATTCTGATATTGAATCAATCAACATTTCACTCTCAGCTAGATATTTCCAAAGCCTTGTTGCCGATCCATCTTTGTGGGGGTTTTCCATGATATTATATTGTTCCCTCATTGTTTGTGAAAAACGGCCCGATTGTTCTCTCAAATGAGATTCATCTAAAATTCCATTTAGAGTTACTCCATTTAACTCTATGGTTTTGCAAAAATGATCTATCAAAGTTAGTATCTTATTTCAATAATCCTTCAAATTGTTCATACTCCAATA
Source organism: Thuja plicata (assembly GCA_018584345.1). Classification (NCBI taxonomy): domain Eukaryota; kingdom Viridiplantae; phylum Streptophyta; class Pinopsida; order Cupressales; family Cupressaceae; genus Thuja; species Thuja plicata. Next base: position 1,584,049 of record MU225653.1, on the reverse strand, counting down.
TCGAGGAAACACAATAGACATGGATTCAAGTAGTTTGACTGGAGGGAATCTTACTCTAATCTCTGAGGAAAGATCATAGGCAATGTGCTTCACAGAAGCAGTTACAGACTCAACGATCTTGGTAAAGTCTTCCCTTTTAACACTTGATACTCACTTCCTGTACTTCCTTCCTGGTTCCTCTGACTCGACCCTGGCATAGTAGTACACTGGTATCTCAACTCCACGTACTTCTGTACATAACTCCCCATTTACACCAATCTTTAAAAAGTTGTCAGGATTGTCCAAATCTGTGATTTTAAGCCAGCTGGCAAATTTTACATCATCACATGATCGATAGAGATTATCTAGCATCATGCATGTTAATTTACAAAGCGCAACATATTCTGCAATATACAATGCTCTTTGCTGGGCCTTTTTCATTATATTGCTCATTTCCTCCAGCAGGGGGAGAATACCTACTAAAATTAAGAGTGTCTCTACATTAGTTAACCTTCGTAGCAGCTCAGGAAATTTGGGTTGCCCTGCTTCTTCACGAATTGAGTTCATTAGAACAAGCAATGATTGATATTATGAAAACACTCAATGCGTTGGTCCATCCAAAGAGATCCATCTAGTATCATTATCCTTCAGAAGCTTGTTCCCGTCGGTTAGTCCTTCGAAAAAGTGTTGAAATTCCCTGAATCATTTCAGACTTCGACAAAAGTATTGGTAGAGCTCTTTGATTAAAAATTCAATTTTTTATACTTGACCATGCTTGCTAACAACTCCAAAAGCTAGATTCATTCTGTGGGCCATGCAGTGAACGGGAGTAACGTAGGGCACACAAGAAGATTATATCTTTGTGCAAATACCACCCCTATGGCCTTGCATTACTGAAGCTCCACCCGCTCCAACACACACCAACTTATTGGCAATCTTCATGTCTTTTATACCTCCATATTCAATTAGAGATCTCTTTACTAGTTCAAATAGATTTTCAGTTGTCGCATTATCCTTCAGTTTAGCAACAGTTAGTAGATGAGGTTGGCGGACAAAATTATGTACAATATAAACATGCATGCATACCCATGAAGTATTATCTACTGTTGTAACCTCGTCTAAAGACAATGCAATAAAATTTGACTCTTTAATTTTTGCCTTTAGATCCTCTTTTTCAACATCGGCAAGACAACTTGCCCATTCCCATCACTATTTACTGATCAATGACTGTTAGGATAGTTAGGAACTTTTAGAAAGTGTAATAAAGCACTCAATGATGGGTAGTTTGTCATATGATGCCCTCTGCTCAAAATATTATAAATAACACTTAACTGAACAACTTTTCCCATTAGTTCTACTTCCAAAGCTTTTCCAAAACAAGCTTCAATAGAGCCTTTAACTTGAGCAGGCTTCGTCTGTATAGTCAGCTGAAATTCATATAATTCCATATTCCTAACATGCAGATATTCATCCTTTGTTTTCCATCTTATCATTGATTTTTCAACTCCATCTATGGTTTTCTTTTCGTAAACTTTACCCATATGCTTCTCTATGGCGTCGATTTTTAACTGCAACCTTTTTTCCTTCTTATTTATCTTGGTGCAAATATTACATCTGCATTCTACCAAAGGCTGACCTTCAATTGGATTTTCCACTGGTTCAATGAATGGATACTTTGACACCCATTCTATTTGAAAATTCCTCGACAACTCCCACTTCCGATCATTTTTTGAATTGTTTTTTCTTTTCTTTTTCCCTGCACCATCATCATCTTTGACATTCTCAGTCTCATCCAAGTTGATTATATCATTATGGCTACTCTGGCTATTTAACTGAAAATCCTCTTCAAGTTCATCATGATCTGAGATATCAGGTTCGCCTACCTCTTCAATATGTTGTGTAGTTTCAAGTTGTGAATCTTCAAAATCTACTTGTGATGAAGCAACTTCCTGATTTTGGACAGAAACATTTCCAACACCATGACCAAAGTATGATGATAAGGTTTTGTGTTTTGCTGGCCTCTCTTGGCTTTCCCCACTTGCAGGAGCCTTACCCTTATTCTTGTTACCCTTATTTTTGTTTGACATCTCCATTCTCCAACGACTTCCACTGCAATTTTTTTTTCTTAAATTGTTGAAGAAGTGACAATAGACTATAATATATATAAATATGATTATGGATTTATTGGCCCTAAAATCATGTCTGAGGTCTCCCTGGTCACCAATGTTCACTAACTGGTTACCACTAAATAATAATGAACTCAAAATCACAGAGTCGCAGAATAAGTATTACTTACCTTTGCCTCAAATTAAATTGCAGTCGCTACTCGCCAATGCAGTATGCAGTTGCACTCAACAGTCTGAAACTTTGCTATCGATCAAATGTTTTTATACTATCTTTATTTGGCGAATTCGGTGGGAGGTATTAGGTTAAGGTATACAAATTTGGTGAAGCCCGCGTAATTTTAACGAGTCTTTTGTTATTTGTGAGGCGATTATGGGTTGTCCAATACGAAGTTATGATTAATAAAGTTGGCAAATTTGGGTCGGGTTGAGACATGCGTCCGCAAAATGTTAGGAAAATTTGGGGCGGCCTATAAATATAAATGTATAAAATTATTAGCAAATATAGGCCGTCCATTTGGCGACGTATAAATTATAGACGAATTTTCAAAATTTACCGGGACCAAAAATTAGATTCCATTGGCGATGATGTGTAAGAAAAGTAGAAAATTAAATAAAGCGATGGGCGATGGGCCCGGGCATTGGTCCCAATATTAATAATTGTCAGGCGATAGGGTCAACCTAATATATGAAAATAAATCACCAATTCCTTGCTCGCCGACATGTGACATTCGCCAATTGGCAAATAATCGCCACTAAAGTTTTCGCTGCCCCTTGCCACATCTCTCTTTGTCATAGCTGCTGACTCTCTCCATTACCTCCTTAGGGATGAATCCCTATCCCCTAGAGTCAAAGGTATATCCATCCCCAACGAACAAGATGTAACTAATATCCAATTTGTTGATGGTACAACAATCCTCGTGAGCCTTGAGGAAGAAAATATGGATCGATTGATGACCAAATTAGAATAATTCTGCCTGGCTTCAAGCAGTAAGATTTCAATTTCTAAATCTATTATTCTTGGCTGGGAACAACAGCCCTTAGGATGGTGGAGAAGATTTGATCTAGAATGGGGAGGCCCTAACCACATTGTCAAATATCTGAGTATGCCATTTGCGGTGGACCCCAATATTAATGACATATGAAACTGGGTCAAAGACATGGTCCTTCACAAGCTAAACAAATGGGACAACAACCTCTTATCCTTCCCAAGTAGAGTTCAGGTATGTCAGAAGATAATTTCATCATACCCCATATACTATTCCTCGGCCTGGCTCTTTAACCAAAACCAGTTTAACATTATTTAGAAGATTGTCAGGCAATTTCTTTGGTCAGATGGTAGAGGGAGCAAGAGAACACGTGCTATCTCATGGGAATGGTGCACCAGAGAGAAGGCCTGGGGAGGCCTAGGACTAAAGGATCTTAGAACTCAAGGCATAACCCTTGTTGCTAAGTGGATCACTAAGGCCTCCATGGGAGAGGAACCATGAAAGATCTTGATTAGGAATAACCTGTATAGGAATCATCCTTGTAAATCCAAATACTGGAATAAGCTCTACTTTTCAGACCTTCTTGGAATGGAGAATAAGGTTATAGTCCAAGGCTCAAATGTATTCAAAGCCACCTGGAAGGGCTGGAGTTGTGTCAGAAAGTTCCTCTATAGCTAGGAGCCACTAGAAGGACATGAAGTAATCTATGGTGACAAGTCAGTATGGTGGAGCCTAAAGCACAAGAATAAGCCATTGGCCTTGCTTCAAGGCTGCTCTACTAAGAGATCAGCAGATAAAGGCATCAGACACTTTCAAGATGTTATTCGCAATGACAAACTCATCCCTTGGGAAGAAGTGGTTATAGACTTCAATATAGCTCTAACACAAGGAATAACCTATGCTATTTTATCTACTACTCTCAATGCTCTGGGATATGTGGATATATGTTGCTCCCCTTATACATGCTCCTTCCAGCTTACTTGGCCAGACAATTCCCTCCTCCATATGATCAAGAGAAAATACCTATACCATTTGATGACCCTCAACCATGATATCCTTACCCATGCTAACTCCAAATGACACCTAGATGCACCTCCTGCTGACTGGAACAAATACTTTGCTTCTATTTGGACAAGACCCGTGGAACCTAAGATTGCCTGTTTTCTGTGGAAACTTCTGTTGCATAAACTTCCTTTCAAGAAACCTGGGGGTGATCCTAATCTCTGCACTGTTTGTAGGAACCTTGAGTCTGTATTCCATGTATTCTTTGAGTGTCTATTTGTGTCTGAAATTTGGAAAATGTTTGGTCTTTCCTATAATACTCATTTCCATGCTTTGAAGATCATTTCAGGGCACATTAACAACAACAATTATTGCAATATTTTCTGAACTATTCTCTCTTCTGTTGTGTTGTGGACTATTTGGAAGGCTAGAAATAATGATGTGATGGTAGGGAAGGACAAAAATCTTACCGAGTCTCTTAGGAGACTCATCTATATTGATGTTTCCTTACAGGTCACCGCAGTGATTAGCTAAAGGAGAGCAAATTTGTATAGATCTTGAGGGAAGGGAAGGGTACCATTGAGAAAAAAAGATATTGCACATGGATACACTACCAGACAGGCATGAGCAGAATTTGATGACTACCTCAATGAGTTCCTCCAGTAGGTGAAACATGCCAACCAAGGGAGACCGATTGCTAAGGAAACATAGATCACAAGGGAGACAATCCCTAGAGGGCATAAGATAATAGGATACAATGTTGTCTCCCTAGACTCAAATCCATCCGATGCTGATCATGAAGACCCCTCATAATGAATACAGTTTGATCTTTTGATTATGATAGTTTTTTTGTAATAGTATACCAGTGTAATATGCAACTGTAATTTTGAGTCTCTTTTTGTTATGGTTGATGATAACATTCCAGCCTCCATTTTTGGGTTCCGTGAACTTTGATGTAATCTTCTCTATACTCCTTATGATATGCAATAGAAAAATAATAATTTATTATTTAATATTATAAATAGAATATGTAGAATACTTAAAAAATATATATAATAATTTCTTCATAGGACCTTTTTTAAAGGTACGGACTAGAATTTTCATGAAATCACAACAACTCAATATCAATAGATTAAAATGTGTAAAATAATACATGCGACTATCAATTAACGATGAAGTATCATTTGATAAACAACATATACTCTAAACATGTATGCAAAAAGTAGACAAAAACTTCCTTAATTGACCTTCCAAATCTCTTCAAGACATCCATTCCACATAATGGTGCAATAAGGGCAGGTCCCCATGCTGCTTAGCTTATTTTGGCTAGCAGTTGCTGCTCAACTTTTTGCTAGCAATGCTTGTAAATAGTATTTTTATATAAAAAATTTAAATTGCGGAGACAAACTTTATGCAAATAAAATGAATGAATTAAAATGGTCATTTTTTCCTATTTTTTCTCAATAAGGAGTGCTGCTTATTTAAAGAGTGCTGCTTATTTATTTTCATGGGAACACTCTAAGTATTTAAAATTAAGCAGATTTGACTCTTAAGCAGCTGCATGGAGACATGGGATAACTAATTAATTATTACTAGATATATATATATTAGATTAGGGACTCTTAAAAATAAACAAATAAAACAGTAAGCCCACAAAACCATGATCTGAATGATATGACCTAACTTCACCCAACGCTTGATGATCTGCTCCATGAATTGATTATAGATGCCAATCTCAGCTCCTGTAGATTCCAAATTTCAGTGCAGCTAAAATCTCTCGGAAAGTTTGCAGCTAAAATCTTCTGATACGAGCTTCAATGGCGACGGAATCCACGGCTCAGTTACTCGAAAAAATCAGATCTCATTTGCTGGAACTTGCTGGATCGAAACCCGCTACACCCTCTGCAACTCCTTTCCCCACATTAGGCGAAATAGTAGCGAATTCTGGAACAGGGCAGTTTCGATGCCAAAAATGCCGGGCCTCGCTGCTACGCGGCCCAAACTCTCAAATCTGTGCTGCCTGTGGAATAGAGAGAGAAGGCGTCGCTTCATCTTTCCAGATTTCATTTGCTTCTACTTTGGCGTACGAGCTGCTTATGAATTCCTTTCAGCCCCAGGATTCGGTGAGTCTTTTTGTTTTTTGTTTCCCACATAAAGTCGAGTTTTCTTGATTTTAAAATTTAACAGACTCCTGAAAGATATCACTGTCAGTACTATGAAAAACAAACTTATTTTCGATTAGGCTTTTTATTTCCTTTTTAATTTGGCAGATTCTTTCTTTTTCTTCTGGGCCAAGCGGTCGAGATCTAAGTGGTCAAAGTGTTGAGTTTCATTGAAGAGTTTAAATTTAAATCTCTAAATTGGATTTCTAAGTAGATTATCGGTCTTCTGCTATTTAGTTTCTTGTAACAATTTTTAAGTCGTCTAAATCTTGTGTTCTTTAGGAGCTAAGTATCATATAAAGGAACTAGCTATAATAGGAATTTCTAAATTGCTATTTAAATGTAATGAGCTAAGTATCATATAAAGGAACTAACTATAATAGGAATTTGTACATTGCTATTTCAATGTAATGTTTGTAAAGAGTAAACTGTAATAATTGTCAGCTCATATACTTCATTGAACTATAATCGTAGACTACAAGAAAAAAATAAAAAAAACATCTTTTTAGGGTATCCTTGGTTGTCTTCACTGACACTGGGTCTCATGCAGTTGCTTGCTTAATTTTGTTTAGAGGTACTGCTTATTTCTTTTTGATCTTTGGTCAGTATTAAATTCTATTTTTTTAAATTACTAAGTTTTATAGTTAAAATTTCAAAATAGAAGTGAAAAGGAAGAAAAAAGAAAATGTACCATTAAGCGGCAAATTTGTGGTTGTGTTTGAACTCCCTCTCCATCTTTAGTTGAACTTTCAAATTCTAAACTACAGCTGTTGCACTATTTTATGAGAAGATCTAAAGTTTTGTACTGTACTTATAAAAAAATAAGCAGGAAACAGCTGCATGGGTCCTTGCTGTTAGGGGCATCTCTTCCGTAGTTAGCCTTGTATCCTTGTCCATTGAGATACACCGAACCTATCTTGGTGGGTGTGGTGTTATACGTAATTTACCTATTGTCAATACGTTGTCATGTCTCTTGGAGTTTGGATGCCATATTTACTTAAATTTCAACACGTTATGATGTTTCCTGAGGTCAAATACCACACAAAACCCATTTTAATTCTTTATAATGTTAGATGGAATTTTAACTTGGGCCCCTACTTTGGAAATTTTCCATTTTAACGGACACTCCAGTTAGGTTGTTGAGCAGTAGTTTACTCAATTTCAACAGTTACAGACGTTCCCAGGTGTTTAGATGCAGTATTGTACCCAAATTCAACACTTATCATGTTTCCTTGAGCTTGAATCCAGTATTTTAGCTATTTCTAATACTTTATCATCTCTCTTGGGATTTGAACTTGCGCCTATACTTTGGAAGTGCATTAGTATCAGCATTTATTATGTCTCTTCAGTTTGAACTTGGGCCTCTGCTTTGAAAGCTCAACAGTGATTGACTCTCCCTGGTGTTTAGATGCAGCATTATACTTAAATTTAACCCTTGTCATGTTTCCTTGAGCTTCGATCTGGTATTTGACTCTTTCCTAATACTTTATCATCTCTCATTGGATTTGAACTTGGGCCTATGCTTTGGAAGCACATTAATATTAGCATTTATCATGTCTCTTGTTGAACTTGGCCCTCTACTTTGATAGCTCATTTACTTTTTGTTAAATTTATGAACCAGAAATAAATATTGCAACAATTGAAATCACAAATTCAATACAATCAGATCACACAATGCTTATCCTGGAAAAAACCTTCCTCACCAAGGGAAACAACCCAGCTCACTGAAAGATAGTTCCTTTATTAAGTTTCTCAAAACAAGTTACAAAATTGCTTGCTTATGATTGAATAAAGTCGCAGTCAATCAATAAGCATTCTTTATGAGTTTCTCTGGAATACAACAAAGTTTCTCTGCAACACACCAAACAATCTAAGACGATAACTGAAGCTGCTCTCAGCAGACAAATACTCAGATAGCTAACGATACACAAACAAGTACACAGCTCTCTTTTTTTTTTCTTTTGTAACACAAAACAAAGAAAATGGCACACAATACAATAGACCCAATACCAAAGACACATAAATATTAACTAACACCGGACGGTTACAATATTCATTGCCATTCGAAGAATATGAATCGACCAAAATAATAAACATAAATTCACTGACACTTAATATGAATCGGCAACAATAAAGAGTGCCGTTAAGGATCAAATAGGAACCGAAGCCTCTAAGAAAAAAATCTTGACGACGAGGGGAAGGAGAAAGCAGATACACTCGCACACTGCCAAGTGTCCATGAAGCCACATGTACTGCCACATATACGCACGATGCCAAGAGTCCATGATGCACAACAGGAGTAAATGTAACCATTCACGATCTTGAAATAATATGAAGCTCTCCAAAACTACGAACACGATAGGAGAAGAAGGAAGAGAAAACTCGAACACATAAAGAAATGAATACACATATATTTCCCTGCTGAACGGTGCCTCAACACAGGTATGAAGATTTGTCTCGCAGCTTTAACTTCAACACTTTTACCACTTGGACTTATCTCATTGAACCTTCTGATTATGTTTGGATAATGTTATTTAATATTTATTATTAACTATATTGTCTGAGGTTTGAATCCCATGAGTATAATACATATCTCACGTGTTGATTGATTTTATGAAAACAAGTTGCGTATAGAATGCCAACTTTTGGATTTAAATTAGGAAAAAAATGTCCTAGCAGTAGCAACTTCTATATCTGCTTTGAAAAGCCAATAGGAAATATTTTTGCCTCACTTAAGTCTTACATTGACTTATGTAAGCTGCATGCTTGCACCTTCCTTTTATTTCTCATATATCAAATGGGAGGGGACATGATCAAACATAAATTTTTGAACTCTTTGCTGCAACTGTATTATGGTAAAAGCTGCTACAAAACAGCTGTAAAGTATACTGTGCACAAAAAACCCAAGATTTGAAGTAAAGAAGCTTGAGGATATGGGCTGCACCAAATAACATTGTCATTTTTGATTTTTCTTTTTTGATTGATTAATGTGGGTTTTGTAGGGGCCCATGGCCAAGAATAAGCAGAAAATAACATAGGTTTTCAATAATAAAATCCTGCTATACATAGAGCATATCATATCCCAATAAAGATAACATTACTCAGTTGCTGTTGGACACAGAAAACATAAAATTGAAAAGCGCCAACTCAAAAATTTCGCAAACTAATAGTCCGGTGCTTGACAATCTCCTGCTTCATCCTCCACTGTTACTTGGTTTCCAGGCACCAGAATACCTGCTGAGAAGCCCTTCTGACACCAGATGGGAACAATAATGACATGGTGAAATGGCTGGAGATTTCCAAAGCACCACTCTTTAGGATATCATTGAGATTTTATCTATAAAGTGCCAAATCTTGGCAAAATCGAACCACACCAGCCTGCTGTTTGGAAACAGTAAAGGAAGAGTTGTAAAGCTTCCCCACTTACTCCTTTCTACATAGGCATTGGCCCACTTGCTTCTGATTCTCCCTCTCCTGATCTGAGCTCTCCACTGAGAAAATTTTCATCCAGTCCTTAAATGTCACGTTTTGAACTCTTTCTGCTATTGCATTGAAATTCTTTAAAACGGAGGCTCCAATACTTTGATTTCCATTACAGAGGCATTCTTGCCCTAAAGTTTCCGTAACCAAATTCGTTGTCTTTGAATCCTGCATACAAAATGAGCATCTCATCCTTCTGTCTGAGATGTCTCTACTGTAGGGAAAATCCTCAGCAAAAGATATAAAAGAGATCCAAGATCAAAGTTAGCACTTATGCAAACAATTCTGCCAGCTAAATAAATCTAAATGGAAGGACAATAGTCAGATGGAATGCTATAATCTTCTGCATAAGTCCTAGATAGGGCTGTGTGCCACTACCCATACACTGGTACTTTGAAATGGAAAGAAAGGTGACAATCTCTTCTATTACTAATTACAAGTAATGGGCATGTGTAAAATAAAAAATCTTGGGGTGGTGAGTGTAAGTTAGGAAATATAGAAGATGCTAAATGAAGCGCCTCCAAATTTAAAGAAGTAGCTATGTCCCTGTGTTGATGTGTAACACTGTAATGTTGGTGAAAGAGGTTCATTAGTCCAAACATGCAAACTAGGAATCAAACCCATTCACATCAACATACAAGAATAACTCAATTGGCCCAACTTCAAACCTATTGGAAAGACTTGGGCTCAATGTGACTGAATTGAATTATTGTTTGTTTGTGTTTTGATACGATTGAATAAGATAGAATGAGAAAACACAAGAACTAGGTATAAAGATGTAAGTTTGACAATAATCAACATAAATAGTAAGGTATAGAATAGATATGCAAATTATGAGAACAAATCTGGAAATAGAAATCAGAAAGGAACCTGTCATCGAAATCTGGGCCTGAAAGTGTGGGACTATGTGGCTAGGCGACCTAGTCTTGAAGGCATCTGATGCAGATATCATAAATGGATTCTGCATAAGGATGTCGCACAGATCATCTCCTAAAATTTTGTTGGAAAAGTGTCAAACTATGTGGCTAAGCCACAACGTCTAGGGTTTTCTGCTCCTTTGAAGTCTGGATCTCTTTGACTTACTCTACACTTTTTGAATCTACAATCCTCTGTTAGATCTGAATTTCTGCACACAAGGAGAGAGAAAATGCGTTGGGCTGTATAGGGGCTTGCCTAAGTCAAGCCCTGAGTAGGATTTAACCTCCCCTAGAACGATGATGTATAAAAGAGAGCTTACCCCTAGAGGTAGAGGCTAAATCTGAAGTAAAATGCTGAATTGGCAATGCTATACCTTTGCTCTGAATTCTCCTTGCCTTGAATTCTTCATGAAAGGTTGATGTTGCTAGGAGGGAGCTCATGCATGTCTTCGCTTATGTGAAACACAAACTTTATCATGGATGCCATCTTGAATGCTTGAATCCTTGAATGCTTGACCTCTCCTCCTTTGCCTTGAAAATGACTAAATACTTGCTCAATTGCTTGATGAGAGAAGTGAATTGTAATTCTGGGATTGTTCAAAAAAGGCTGCAAGGCTTGCTTTTACACCTAACCTCAGGAAACGTGCTGAAATTTTTGAAGAAGGCTGACATTTTGAGCATTTTCCGATTGTTGAAGGGTTCAAATTTGGGTCACTTTTGGGTGGACTATGGTGCCTAGTGCCATAGTCCAAAGGGAGTAAGGCGCTAGGTTCTCTAGTCCAGGAGTAGGGCTTGAACAAGGTCAGAGAGAAAAGAAAGGTGGTGAACTTCGATCAGGCACCATTTTGAGCAGAACCAATTAGTCTTGGGGACATGGTAGGAGAGCACCAAAGTGAGCCCCAAATGAGTGTGAAATTGTATGAGGATACAATTTACAACACTACAAATACCTTATGAAGCAACAATTTTGTAATAATATTCTTTAGATTGGAGATAACCACATATATGCAAACTCAGATTTAATGGCTCAAATCATAATCAACTCAGAAATAAAAATCTGTGATGTCCCCTTCCTAATTTCCCCTAAAATCACAATTGCAACAAATTAGGGTTAGGGTTACATCTCACCAATTAAATATCTTTGTAATAACGCACCCCCAGACTTGAACCCTGCAATCACTAAACAACAAATACAAATATACACCTATATATATTCAATTAGGGTTTAGGGAAACCGCATCATATTAATAGATTATCAATTATGCCACACAAACATTTTAGGGTTTGGAGTAAGAGACATGATGGGTTTGCTCGAAGCCATTTCTACACCAAGTCCAAGAGGGATGTTTACCACACCCCTCTTACTTGGCGGCTTGTACCTGCTTTCCCCATCCTGCCTTATCTCCCGGAAAACACATAGAGTCTTGTGGAGTTGGGCTGAGGTCGTAAGTGGGTTCCTTGGCTCTTATATGTAAGGACCTCTATTCCTAAGAGCCATTATGGTCAAACTCTAGGATGGCCTACTTACTTAGCCCTCTCAAATCCCTTTTGCTTACACCTCAGGCCCTTCCCTTCAAGATGGGTTTCAGACAGTCAGACATTTCTCACATATTTGTCATCATAGGCAACATACTCATCAGCATAGATATTGATATATGACAGTCAACATATCTTACATAGACTTCAGCATTATTCATTATATATATAAACAACATTTGTCTATCTAATAATCATGATGGACAAGGATGTTAACATAATAGATATAGCAATGATTATGAGTTTGATGACGGGGTCTGAGATGTTTAGAGTTCTGCTGGTACTGGTATTGATTTCCTCTTCGACTGTAGCTCACCACTGTTGAAACAATCCCTTTTGGTTATGTGATCTGATTGCTGCTTGTGTGATATCCGATTCTATTATTCCTGGTGAAGTATTTGATTAATGCTTGATGCTGATGTGATTTTCTGCTGTACGTGTCTAATTGCTGGCTGGTAGAGACTACTGAATGTATTTTGTTGATGAAATGTCTGCTAAATATATTTGATTTATCGGATGATTGATTGAATTCTTTTGAGTGCGTGGTTTGAGGTATTGGTGTGATAATGAGGAGTTTGCTGATTAGATGAGTGACGATTAAGAGATTGTTGATTAGATGAGTGATAATGTAATGAGTGCTGGTTTGATATATTAGTGTATGCTGATTTGATAGAGTGGTTTGCTGATTGATTGTTTGTTTGATCTGATAAATGATGATTGCTTTTGTGGATTCATGAGTTATGATTCATATGTGATCGTGGAATGATTGGGACTATTTCTTTTATACTTCATTGGTGAAAGGGTAACCACCTTTCATAAGACTTGAGTCACTGCCCTCCTTGCTGCCTTTTGAGAGTAATAAATTTATTTCCCAATTGATATCCCTTGAGTCTCCTCAAATGAAACCTTCTTCCCTTTATATCTTCCAATGTAAGAGAGTCCACAACTCTTCATCGTGTCTGCCCTTTTGCAATAGTCACAATCTTTCACAATTACCACACTCCGAAAGAGTCACAATCCTTCATCATTGCTGCCCTTTCAGAGAATCACTGCCACTAGACTTGGCATTAGCTATGCTGTGAGCTACATCTCTCGCTTCATGACAGCCCTAAAAGTTGAACATTGGGGTTGCAGCGAAACGTGTGCTAAGATATGTGAAGGGCACTCATGATTTTGACATTCTGTATAGCAGAAGCACATATCCTAGGCTCATTGGCTTTAGAGACTTTGATTGGGCAGGTTGTGTTGATGAAAAAAATTCAATTTCTGGGTATGTTTTCAGTTTGGGCACAGGTGCAGTCACATGGACCAACAAGAAGCAACAGGCAGTAGCTCTCTCCTCCATCGAAGCTGAATATTGGGTACTGTTAAGGGAGCTTGTGAAGCAGTTTGGCTTCAAAGTATGCTTGTAGACATGCACATGCCCCAAGCAGGACTGACTCCCTTATTTTGTGATAATCATGGAGTTATGAAGTTAGCTAAAAATGCAGTCTTCCATGAGTGGTCAAAGCATGTTGAGCATCATTGTCATTTCATTCGCAAGCTTGTCGAAGATGGATCAATGATGTTACAGTATTTCCCCACTGAGGATCAGATTGGAAATATACTCACCAAGTCTCTTAGTCCGGAGAAGTTTGTCAAGTTTAGGGGGCAACTTTGTAGTTGAGAGAATGACCATTAAGGGAGGGTATTAGAATATTTAGTACCTTAGATTCGTTTGCTATTTTAGTCTCTTAGAATCTTTTGCTAATTCTAGCCAGCTTTTAAGATTCTTTAGTTAATGGTCATTTAGGTGTTGCATTTCTTGTTTTATTTAAGTCTTCTATTTTTAGAAGACTTTAGCTTCAGTTTGAAGCTCTTGTAAATTGCTATATGTACCCCATTGATTTCATTAATTATGCAAGCATTTTCCAAAATTTTCATTTTCCCCAAGAGTTGTCACTTGTTGAAAAGTCCTGTACAGCCAATATTGGTGACATATAGTGATATTCACTTGACTCGGGTTCAGGAATGGCAAGCTGAGGAGTAAGAGGTGTGACTGACAACTTTGCAATGTTGGAAATAAAATAAATATTAAATATTTTACAGTTTTTAAATTATATGTAGTTTTTATTAGGCCGGGTTCCTGCTGAGTTTATGCAAGTCTTTTGTAGTCAGTTTTGATTCCTTGCCTCATGTTCACTTAACACTAACTGATTAAAAAATGTCCCTGTTCAGCTATACCAATCTCGAGTGAAGAATGGCTCTTTTAATTATGTAACCACAATAATTTAATTTATTTTGGTTCAGGATGAAATTTAATGAAAGCCTCTTGACAGGGAACCATTGACTACCTTTAATTGGATCTTTGGAATATTGGTTGGACTCCCAGTTGCCTGAGCTAAACCTTTGCGACTGATACTTTTATTTAGTTTAGTGGCATCTATCATTTTTATATCCAGCAGATAGTCTTTGTGTGTTATAATGTGCTCTCAAGTTTGTTGTTACTGTGGTAGACAAGTTTGTAATCGCATTCACCAATTTTTCAGTACTATCTCTGCCAAGTTTCATTCACAAGGTTTCTGCCTTGTAGGAGTTATCTTTAAAAAATAATTCGCTTGTTTTCTAAATCACTGTCAAGCTTTATTATGCAAAGTTTCCTTTACTTATGATTCATATGTCACAATCATGTGATTTTATGGTCTATAATTCTAAATAAACCCCCTCCTCATGCTTTTGGTTGTCTTTAATGCCACACTGCTTAACATTTAATAAACACATGGGAATGCCATTTGAATCCTCATTAGGGTTATTGGAAGTTGAAACTTCAATGGTTTGTCCATCAACTGGAATAACATTTTAATTATTTTGGTTTTTGGGAAAGCTATCCTTATGTGAGAGCTTGTTCTTTTTCTTTCAAAGTGTGGGTTGTAGGGGCCCTTATTGCTTCAACTTCCTACCATTCCCACACATTATTTTTAGCATTGCATCTGATAATAAGAAATCTACTCTTCTGCATTAAGTAATCTATTTCTGTCCACATTATAGTCTTAATAAAATTGATTTTGAGATGTGTAAAATATCACGTCTACTTCAAAGCGTTAGAGTGACAGCTCTTTGCAGTTTGCTTTTGCTTTCTAGTAAAGAACAAGCTCTACATGTTTCCCTAAACAAGGGTTCACATTTAGATTTGTTTGGCTTGTCCATCAACTGGAATAACATTTTATTATCTTAATCATATTGGTTTATGCAAAAGCTATCCTTATGTGAGAGCTCACATCTTGTTCTTTTTCTTTCGAAGTGTGGGTTGTAGGGGCCCTTATTGCTTCGACTTCCTACCATTCCCACACATTGATTTTAGCATTGCATCTGATAATAAGAAATCTTAACTTCTGCACTAAGTAAACTATTTCTGTCCAGATTCCACATTATAGTCTTAAGAAAATTGATTTTGAAATGTGTATCACCTCTACTTCAATGCATTAGAGTGACACCTATTCGCAGTTTTCTTTTGCTTTCTAGTAAAAAACATGCTCTACATGTTTCCCTAAACAAAGGTTCACATTTAGATTTGTTGGGGAACAATTTCAAAGATAAATAACCTCACAAATCCAAAAAGTTTTGTTCCACGTATGATATTTTGATACTTGTTCTCATTCTTTTTGAATGTCTGTAACCTAGTCAATTTACCAGGGGACGTGAACAGATTGACTGTATATAATTTAATATCATTAATACTTCAAATGTGAACTTCGTATTTTTAAGCTTGATTGCTTGTTATGAAGGATTATTAATAGTTGTTAATGTTGTCAATAGCATCGCTTGGATATCAGAGGACTAAGTCACATGGGAACATGTCCTCTCCCTCTAACCTCGTAACATGGGAACATGTCCTCCAATCATAATAAATGTCAAAAAAAATAATAATATAGTTCTTAAGATTTATAAACAGGGGAGCTAAGATAAATTCCAGAAAAAAACAGCTCCAAAAGCTCTGCCACATCCTCAAAATCTTAAAGACTATTATTTTGTTTCCTTGCCAACTGCTTTTAGTGTACGAGCAATAATTTGTTTAGATTTGCTAGATTTCTGATTGAACACTGTAGTCCAATCCAGCCCACCTGGAGATCTAATTCTGCTTATCAAAAGAATTGCATTCCTTGTCTGAGGGATTGTTAGCCACTAAGGGGACAACTAGAGGTGTGTTGCGAGTCCTCACATTCAGAACCACATTGGATGGATGACGATCTTCATGTGTTACAGAAACCTTAATTTACTCTCCAGAAAAAAAGGTGTAAAAGCAGGGTTCTTTCCATCACAATCTGAGGGAGAAGCAGTATCGTTTGCAGCAGATTTCCTATGAGAAACAAAAAGAGAGGGAACTCCAAGAGGAGGCTGTAAAGCAGCAGCAGAAGAAACATGAGAATTATTTGGAGAATTTCGAGATTCCTGTAAAGAGCTGAGGATTGCTAAATGTTGGGGGAAAGCTGCTTTCCACCAAGAAGCTAGGACAATTGGCAGTAATTTGGCCCATTTCAAAGGATCCAGACATTGGAAAGGAGTACCCGTATAGTCTAGGAGCTTCTGCCATGAGTGGTCTGCTACTTTCAGCACAATATCTGTGGGAAGTCTTTTGAAATATCTGTAATGGTAATTGTATATTGAATAATGAAAACGGAGTTACATTATATAGGCAATTACATTACGATGTTTCTAAATGAAACAAACGTAAATAGAAGACAGAATTAGAAACTCCCTAAACTAACTAAGATGACAATTAAAGAAACATTACGTTATTTTAATACCCTTCTTAAATGGTCATCGTTCTAACTACCCTACATAAGACAATCTGCAGGTCTTTTGGTCACAAATGCATAGAAGACTGCCCCTTTCTCTTCAGAACAATTTGCAGACATGAGTTTGCTGCTGAGACCCTGACCCTCTTTGATGCTGCAAAACTTCTGGAAATGTGACCAAGATAACCAAAATCCTTCTAACCTGATGTTGGAAAACAAAACCGTCCCTCGCTATAGCCAGAGATACCGAGAACGGTTTTGAGGAGTAAATTGCCTAACATGAACTGCTTCAGAAAAACAGCCACAATTTTTTTCAAAAAATTGCCAAACCCTTGTTGTAATGCTGAGAGCATCCATGAAAAACTGCTTGATTTTTTTAGGAGAAAAATTAGAAAACCCAATAGTAATTTTTGGAGGTTATAAAACCTAACAATATTTTTGAGGAAAAAATTATAAAACCTAATAGTAATTTTTTGAGGAAAATTTTATAGAACCTAACAGTAATTTTTTGAGTAAAAAATTATAGCACCTAATAGAAATTTTGAGGAAAATTTTTCAAAACCCAAATATTAATTTTTTTGAGGAAAAATTATAAAAAACTTAACAGGCTTTTTTGAGGAAAAAATTATAAAACCCGGATGTAAATTTTTGAGGAAAAAATTATAAAAATCCATATATAATTTTTAGGGAAAAAATTATAAAAACCTAGATAATTTTTTGTGGAAAAAAATTATAAAACCCGAGAATAATTTTTTGTGGAAAAAATTATAAAACCCAACCCTTGGTCAATACCTGTGAATAGAGAGCAATAGAAACCCTAAGGGTCCGTTTGGTTCCTGGTATTAACCTGGAATAGTCATTATTTAATGCAAGAATAAAGTAATTTGCTGTTTGTGGCCATTTTTTGAATTCCCGAATTAGAAATTAATCCCCATTTTGGGTCAATGCTTGGATTAATTAATTCCAAAAATAACTTGGAATTCATTTCTTATTCCAGAATAAGCTATTTATGGATTCGAAATTACAACAAAATGTATAAGTCGTCGGGTCCGTGCGTGAACGGTTCTTTAGGTTTTGTGGCAAAATTATTATTATTATTATTTTATTATATATTTTTTTATTTGATTAATTTTTTTTTAATCTTCTATTAAAAAAAAAAAAAGTTAATAATTCAAAAATTAAAATTTGAACTGATAAAAAAAAAATTCAAAATTTGTAAAAAAATATATTTTTTTTATAATCTTATTTTTTTAAGTTAATGATACATAGTTTAATTTGAAAATATATAAGTTAAAAATACATATATATTTTAATTAAAAAGCCAGCAACAAAAATGATAAGTTTAAAAATTAAAATTTGTAAGAATTTTTTTTTTATAATTATAATTTTTTAATAAGTTAAAAATATTCAAGTTAATTAAAAAAATGAAAAATAATCCTTATTCCAATTCCACATTATGGGATCTAAACGCAGAATAGCTTATTCCAGCTTTCGTTTTCAGAATCAATTAATCCGAGAATAGATCCTTATTCTAGAATAGGCGTATTCTGGATAAATTAACTCAAAAAAATCTGACCCGTAACAAGTGCGTAGAGAAATGTTGGTCCGCTTGGACCTGAGGAGCCTCACTCGAACAAAGAAATCGTGAAAGATGCAGATGAAATAGGCATTAAAAATGTGGACAAACTAAAAAACCCTTCATGCGCGTGTTCTACAGATGCAAACTGCAAACAAACAATGCAAAAACGTGGAGTGTGCACAACAAACCCACAAGTATGGGAAGAAAGTAAAAATCACCGCCGAACTGAAGAAAAATGGTAGAAAACGACAAGGGTATGAGATGCGAGCAACAAACTTGGAAAAATTGTAGATAGAATAAGCCATTGCCAAAAAAACTCCTGATACAACAGAAAATGCGAGGTTAGATGTGTCAAAACTTGGGCTTTGACAAAAAACGACCTGAAATTTGCAGAGAAAGGATGGAAACGACGTTGAAAAAGATGCGAACGGACAGAGATGAGGTGCAAAAACTCTTGCACACATGATAAAACAGAACCACGATTTCTTTGCAAACAAAGCCCTTGAGTCTACAAGCCTTTAAAAAAATGTGATTTTGGTCAAACAAAAAAACACCCATGAATTCCAAAAAACTCCAACGATTCTTTCATTAAAAATCGATTAAACTTTTCTAGAGAAAATTCTAGGGATGAGGCTCGAATTTTTATTAAAAAATTTGCCGAACTTTATAAAACCCCATCGACCTGCTCTGATACCATGTAATGGTAATTGTATAATGAATAATGAAAATGGAGTTACATTATATAGGCAATTACATTAGGATGTTTCTAAACGAAACAAATGTAAACAAAAGACAGAATTAGAAACTACCTAAACTAACTAAGATGACCATTAAAGAAACATTACATTATTGTAATAATATCAATCTCCACAATGTTAATGTTTGTAGCTTTAGTCAGATAATTACTAGCAGAGTGATATCATTTGTAGAAATAAATAAATAAATAAATAAATATTTATGTATATATGATTATTTAGAAATATGTTTTATGTATATGTTTATTATATATATATTATATTATTAATAAACATACTAATCATTATACATGTTGAGTGATTAAATCAAACAAGTCGATGAGTATCGACTAAACTGAAGTTGTTATCAAAGGATACGATTAAAGGAGACAATACATCGTGGAGTCATGTCCATGATGGACCATGACTCTACGAAGAGTCATGCTCCATCGTGGGCATGACTCCCCATGATAGCCTTCGTTACATATATATACACACAGATCGGTGGCTGTTCTATTCACTGGGACACATACATACAATAGTTTCTAAGTGATTACGGTGATCTTCATCAAAACAGTAAAGTACGATATCGTACTCAGATATATATAAAGAACGGTATTAAATATATACTATATTAATATATATATATACATATATATCATTGTGAATATATATATGTGATAAATTGAGAATTCATATATATATATATAATAAGAAGATTTTAAAAGAATTAACAATCTACATTCTAATCTAAAAATTAACATGGTATCAGAGCTAGTCTAAGGAAGATCTGATTAAATTGAAGATAGTAGATTGGTTAAAACTATAAATTGGTTATTAGAATAATCACATTCCTTTTCTTCATGGCATGCGGAGTCAGATTCAAAGATCGTCTTGAGGGAGCCTCCAACTTCGTCTCATGGAAGTTCAGAATTATGCTCACCTTGAGGGAGAGTGAATTAGACTCATTCGTGAATGAGAATATACAAGAATCAAGTGATGATACTGAGAAAATTCAATGGAACAAGAACAACGGAAAAGCTATGAAAATAATAGTGGATGCAGTTAGAGATCACAGTTCCAATTATTTCAAAATATGACACAGCATATTACTTGTTCAAAGCTATAGTGAATATGTATGAGATCAATAATACTAGCAGAGCGCTCACATTGAAAAATCAACTTCATCGTGTGAAGATGAATAAAGGAGAAACAACACGTCATACTTTATGAGGATCACAGAACTAAGGGACCAACTATCCACCATTGGTCATCAAATAGATGATAAAGAGTTAGCAATGATGGCCCTTAATGGACTCCCAAAATCATGGGAATCATTTATTCAGGGAATAAGTGCACGTTCAAAGTTCCCAAAATTTGATCGATTAAAAACAGACTGTATTCAAGAAGAATCCAGATTGACTACCATGGGGATTAATCAAAACACCAAAAATGAAGATATCCATGTGTTGAATTCCCAAGCTCACAATAAAGGGAAGAACTTCAAAAGGAAGGACACATGTACAAATGGAAAAGAATACTTCAAGAAAAGGAGAGACATGTCACAAGTGCAATGTTTTAGATGTGATAAATTCGGACATTATGCCATGAAGTGCCCGGATAGGCTAAAACAACAAGCCTCCATTGTTGAAGTAAGAAAAGCTAACATAGAAGATGATTCTGAGAAGTTAGTTTTCTATTCGGCTTTGTCAAGCCAAAGTTC
Source organism: Thuja plicata (assembly GCA_018584345.1). Lineage (NCBI taxonomy): Eukaryota > Viridiplantae > Streptophyta > Pinopsida > Cupressales > Cupressaceae > Thuja > Thuja plicata. The sequence continues at coordinate 1,563,050 of MU225653.1, read as the reverse complement.
CAACAACCTCAACACTTGGGTGATGGATAGTGGAGTATCACGTCACATCACAGGATTCAAGGAACATCTAGACACCTTTGTGGAGAACTATGATGAGGAAGTAACTATTGGGGACGACTCAAACTACCCTGTCAAAGGCATTGGAACCTGTACCGTAAATTTGAAGACATGCATATCACTCCAACTCACAGGAGTACTATTTGTGCCCGGGATAAAGAGGAATCTTGTCTCCATTTCTGCACTTGAAGACAAAGGGTATATGATAACCTTTATAGAAGACAAAGTCTTAGCATGCCCTAAGAACTCTACAATCAAGAAGGCTCACACCATAGGAGTTAGGCATGGATGCCTCTACAAACTTTGCACTACTTCCACACAAGCCCTAATTCATGAAAGTTCAAATTCAAATGAGATATGGCACGAAAGATTAGGGCATCTCCATTTTGTGCTCTATCATCCATAGAAAAATGACGATTGGATTACCTATATTAAAACAAAATCTTGAAGGAACTTGCAAGGGTTGTGCCCTAGGAAAGAACACAAGAGGAACTTTCCAAAATAGTAACAACAAATCTAAAGATGTATTAGAATTAATTCATTTTGATTTATGCAGACCCATGTCTGTACCCTCTAAAGGAGGATTTTTGTACTATGTTATATTTGTAGATGACTTCTCTAGGAAAACTTGAATCTATTTTCTCAAATGTAAAGAGTTTGAAGAAATTCTTGCAAGGCTCAAAGAATTCAAAGCTCTTGTAGAAAACTCATCAGGGAAGAAGATCAAAACCCTAAGGACAGACAATGGGGGGGAATACACTTCAGACATCTTTAAAGAATTTTGTGTAAATATTGGGATTAAGAGGGAGTTCACTATACCTTATAATCCCGAACAAAATGGGGTGGCTGAAAGATAGAATAGGACTATAGTAGAAGCTGCTAGGGCCATGATGTATAATCAAAACATTGAACTTTCATTTTTGGCTGAAGCCTCTAGAACAACTGTATATATTCAAAATAGATGTCCTCACTCACTTCTAGACAACAAAACCCCTGAAGAAGCTTTCACTGGCATCAAACTAGATATAAGTCATCTAAGAATCTTTGGTTGTCCTGTGTACATTCATGTGCCTAAAGAAAAGAGATCAAAATTAGAACCATCAGGCAGGAAAGGAATATTTGTAGGCTATAGTGAAACATCTAAGGCCTATAGAATATACATACTTGGACAAAGATTCATTGAACTTAGCAGAGATATGATATTTGAGGAAGACATTGCTTGTAGTAGACCCAAAAGCTCTTATGAGATAGAAAATCAAGATCCTCCTAACAACATAGAAGAGGATCATACTTCTAAGATTCAGAGGGAGACTCCTGTAGAGGTTGAATATGAAAGTCAAATAACTCCATTAGAAGAACCTAGCAATGTAAATCGAAAGAGACCACTTTGGGCTAGGAAAATGATTTAGGAAGTCGAGAATCATGCTGCTCCAAAGGGAACCTTTAGACAGAGCAAAAGACCTCACAAATTTTCTAGTTATGTTGCCTTGATGAGATCATAAATGCAGAATCCTCATGTGTTTAAGAAGCTTTAAAACACCAAGTGTGGAAAGATGCTTTGTCAGAAGAGTATCAATCCATTGTAAAAATTGATGTCTGGGACATCGTACCAAGGCCCAAAGGAAAATCTGTGGTGTCCTCAAAATGGCTCTTCAAAATCAAACATGTCGCAGATGGCAGTATTGAAAAACACAAAGCCCGGTTTGTTGCCAGAGTTTTCTCACAAAAGGAAGGTATTGATTATGAAGAGACTTTTGCCCTTGTTGCCCGATATACATCAATCAGAGCTATAATTGCCATTGCAACATTAAAGAGATGGAAGATCCATCAAATGGATGTGAAGACAACTTTTCTAAATGGTACTATTGAAGAAGTATATCTTGAGCAACCTGAAGGGTTTGTTATACACAATGCAGAATCTCATGTATGCAGATCAAAGAAGGCATTGTATGGACTCAAACATGCCCCTAGAGCCTGGTATGAAAGGATTGATTACTACCTCTTGGGATTAGGGTTTACCAAAAAATGATGCAGATCCAAATCTCTATTTTAAGGTAATAAAAGGTGACATGGTGATTCTTATTTTATATGTTGATGATTTACTAATCACAGGAGAAGATCACTTAATCGCTCAGTGTAAAAAGGACTTAGCTTTAGAATTTGACGTGAAGAATTTGGGTATCCTACATTACTTTCTTGGGTTAGAAGTTTGGCAACAAGCAGATGGCATCACTCTAAATCAAGGAAAGTATACAATTGATATTCTAAGGAGGTTTGGTATGCTGGAGTGTAGACCCATGTATACACCAATGGAAACAAACTTACATAAATTGAAGGAAGCAACAACAGACTCAGAATTTGCAGATCCCACCCTCTACAGACAGATAATAGGATCCTTGATGTATTTGGTCAACATCAAACCTGATATTTGTTATGTAGTAAATGCTCTTAGCCAGCTCATGTGTGAACCAAAGGAGATACATCTTGTTGCAGCAAAACACATTCTGAGATACCTTTGAGGCACAATTGGATATGGTCTTAGATACAAACATGTTGATCTAGATCTACATGGTTACACTAATTCAGATTGGGATGGAAGTGTTGTTGATAGAAAAAGTACATCAGGATGTTGCTTCAGTTTGGGATCTGCAATGATCTCGTGGATCAATAGGAAACAATCCCCAGTCGCATAAAGCTCTACAGAAGCAGAGTACATTTCAGCCTCCATGGGAGCAAGAGAAGATGTGTGGCTTAGAAAATTACTGGTAGACCGTAGGACTGTTTGGTCAGCCTTTAAATCCTACTGTCATTCATTGTGACAATCAGAGTTGTATTAAGCTTTCAGTGAATCCAGTGTTTCATGATAGATCAAAACACATTGAGATTCCTTATCACTATGTTAGAGACATGGTTGAAAGGAATGTGATTTAGTTGGAGTATATTAGTACAAGTGATCAAACAACAAACATTCTCACCAAGCCACTCTCTAGGTCAAAGGTTGAACACTTTCGAGATAAACTTGGCATGGTTGAAAATGTAAATTGAATTTGAGATTGAGTCTCAATTATTCTTTATTTGTACTAATATGTTTAATGTGTAAACTTTTATTGTCATGTGTGTGACTCCATGACTTTATGGGCCCCTTGTGAACATTATTGAAAGGTGACGACTTTTTCGTAATAATCACTTGTATTTGATTGATGTTGTAAAGTGACGACTTTACAACTATCATCTTCACTATCATGATGGATATCATGTGACTTGATATCCGTGGACATGTCATGATAATTTGTATCTCATAGCACATCATGGTAGATATCATGAGACTTGATATCATAAAATAAACCATGATGTTTACTCTAGAGATCATCATGGTGGATATTATGAGACTTAATATCCGTGGATATGCCATGATCTGATATCCTTATGGTAGGCATCATGAGACGTGATGCCAGTGCACATACCATAAATTTGGATGTCTGTGAGATATGGTGAATATCATGAGACTTGATATTCTTTGTTATACTACATCTCCTGATATCACAGTGAGGTGATATCTTTACTTGCTTTCTAAATTAAAGGACTTATTGAGATGTCCTCTTGGATAGTTTTATCCTCCCTAGCTAAGAGGGAGTGTTAACGTTTGTAGCCTCAGTCGGATAATTACTATCAGAGTGATTGATCATTATATATATATATGATTACGATTATTCAGAAATATGTTTTATGTATATGTTTATTATATATATATATATAATGTTATTGATAAACATACTAATCATTATACATGTCGACTGATTAAATCAAACAAGTCGATGAGTATTGACTAAACTGAAGTTGTTATCAAAGGATGCGATTAAAGGAGACAATACATCGTGGAGTCATGTCCACGATGGACCATGACTCTACGAAGAGTCATGCTCCATCGTGGGCATGACTCCCCACGATAGCCTTTGTTACATATATATACACAGATCGGTGGCTGTTCTATTCACTGCGTCACATACATACAACAGTTTCAAAGTGATTACAGCGATCTTCATCAAAACAGTAAAGTACGACATCGTACTCAGATATATATAAAGAACGGTATTAAGTATATACTATATATATATATATATATATTTTTTTTATGTCAGTAATATATATATATATATATATATATATATATATATATATATATCATTGTGAGAATATATATATATATGTGTGTGTGTGTGTGTGTGATAAATTGAGAATTCATATATATATATATATAATAAGAAGATTTTAAAATAATTAACAATCTACAATCTGATCTAAAAATTAACAATTATATCAATCTCCACAAACTATGGGAAAAGGTTAGGTGGCCAAAAGTTGCTGTATCTGTTAACATACATTTTTCTAGAGAGCTTCCAATAGCTTCAAAGCACAAATCAATCGAGAACTAGAGAGGGAGGTTCGGGAGTATGATACAGGTTGGCATTGCATTGAAAGATTCAGTTGAGGGGTTAAACTATGCAAACCACAGCTTTAGCAGGAGCAAGTGCTGCCCCCTAGATCTGCACTTGATTGTTGAGTAAAATCTGAGTTGCTTTCCATATGTGGCCATTAGGTGTTGACCATCCATTTTTGCAAATTAAAGACTCTAGGCCATAAGCAATCATAAGGGCCTATCAAACCATTTTCAGGGAAGTATTCCTTTTCTTCCAATATTTCGTTTCCAAAAACAGAAATAGGGAAGTCTTGGCACATTTAAGGGGTTTAAACCCTTACTTGAAAATAGCATGTGAGACCGTTTTGTTAAATAAAATTGCTTCCTTGCTCTTGTAATCTGCCATCCCCTGGCCCAGAACGACAGCAAAGAACTTTTTGTGAAAAGTCACATTCATCACCGAATTTGCTTCCATTAATGGCCATCTTGTTCCCTCACTTCCTTGGAAAGAAGTGACCATCACCTTTGAGAGGAAACCAATCTACTTCTCAACAACTTCTACTGGACATGACAATAAGTTTCATCTCCTTTGCCAATAAGGTACTATGCATCTTCTCAAAACTTGGGTCCCTGTACCCTTTTAGATTATCATAGATTTGCATCTCCTTGTCCTTGTGGGCAAACAACGTTGAAAGCCAAATCATTTGCATGGATGCATGTTGCTGTGTGTTAATCTGCAACTCTCGAGATTAATTTTGAGATGACTGCTCCAATGGTTCCATCATTCCTTTATGTGTAGTGGGCTCTTCTTGATGTGTGGCAAAAAGTTGGTGGCTCTCTAGCACAACTAAAGTAATGGATGTGGAAGGAGGGGCCCTCATTTCTGGAGATCTTCTCCTTGCAAAATGATGACTTGAGGGGAGCATGCTTTGCGACTTAGCTTGCCAACAAATGGGCTCTTGCATGTGTAGGAATAGCAATTGATTTGTTTTGGAAATGACAAGTTTGAGAATAAACGTTTCACAATTGTATTATGGTTTGAGTTTGTTCTCAAAATGAGGTAAAATAAATTTGTTTGTAAGTATTGAAGGTCTTTATAAGTCAATTTTGGGGTTAGGTTTCTGTAATTAGGCTGAGTAGTCATCCTAGGTGGTCAAAGATAACCTCAAAATAGACTGGGTTCTTCCCAGGTTTGCTTCAGGTACTGTGGGATGGATTTTGATTCATTTGTGTCTGTTGTAGAGTGAACCCAGATGAATTTGGGTCTGTTGTTTTAGGACCCTGCTCAGATCCACAAGGGACCTGGACTGGGAACGAATTGGACCTGGATGTGGGGGTTTTCCAGAGTGAACCAGTAACTTCTTAAAAGAATGACATATCTTGAAGTTGATATAGACAAAATAAGAGATCAAGGACTTTTTGTTGTTTAAGTTGCCATTCTTCCTAATGAAAATTTATTAACTTAATAGGGTGGAGATTCAACACAGAGATTGAAATGGTGAATTATGTCAAAGTGTCAAACACATGGTTACAAAAATATGGTTTGAGCCTTAATCCTGAGTCATTTGAGCCTTTTATTAGTTGCACTCTAGTTAAACCCTTTAAAAGGGCATGCAAACTAGAATATGTTTTTTTAAAAAACTATCCTTCAACTTGAGGCATTCCCTCCATTCATGACCATGGTTTGTAACACAAGTTTTAAATTTTGCAAGCTTCCCCCATTTGTACTCATCCTGGTTTATTAAACCCCTTTGTCACCATCAGTGTCATCTAAGAGCATCAACTTGTAAGTTTTCCTATCTTTGATCTCTCATTAAAGATCTGCAAAAGAATTCTGCTAGCACATGTATCATAACTGCATCCATAAAAGCACAATTATATTAAAGTTCTAAGATAAATTGGAATGCCCGCACCCTCAAAAAATGAAAAAAATCATGGCAGTAATGGAGGAAATACTTCTCGTAATGAGAATTTATTGATAGCGAGAGATGCTTTGTTGACTTCATTTATCAAAATTTACAAGGACATAGTAATGGACCATATTCAACAAGTGCATTGTTGTTGTATTAACTAATTTAGTCCTCAAAAGTTTCTGGAGTAGCTATTTTACAGTTTTGGCCCAACGATAATGGTTTAATTTATTTCATTTCATTCAAATATATTCTGATGAGATTTTAGTGATGCAATTGATCTCGAGATTTTACATCTGATGAGATTTTAGTGATGGAATTGATTTTAAGATTTTGCTTCTGATGAGATTTTGATTTATATTTACCAGTGTTCAAATCAGTCGAATGTTAATGTCAATTAGATATTGTCGATTGCTGAAATTATGGAGTTTAGGAGTCATCCGTTAATGCTCTTACTCTTAACTAGAAGAATGTTGCTAACACTCTCAATTTGATTTGGTTTCAGTCAACAGAGTAGAAGTCTCCTGCATATTCAGGTTGATAGCTAAACAATATCTAAGTATTGATGAATGCTTCACAAAGTTATTTATACAACCATTTTATGCAACCAAGAAAATGGTTGTTGGAGAGGTTTTTTCATAACAGAAAATATGTTTGGAATGTACAGTTTCGCTTAATTAAAAGCATGTTTGGGTGCTGTAAAACAGATTAAATCCCTAAAGTTTAAACTGAAGAGATGAGAACATAAGGAACATATTATGATTATCAAGCATAGTCAGATTGAAGCAGAATATACTAAAGCATAGATAGAGATTTTCATGCAGATCCAGTCCTGATTCAACTAAATTATTCTGTAGGCAAGTCGCAGAAAATTGATGAAGCGGGAATTTCTATAATATTTTGACTAAAATATTTTCTAGTTAATGGGCTTTTTCTGTGCGTTTATAATTCATGTGCATGCTAAAAATAAAAAAATTGTTGTTAACTGAAGAAATTAATGTTTATTGGAATTCAATCTTGCAAGACTAAGGTGAACAAAAACATTTTCAGAACTTGTTTTGATGTAGTATGACAGAAATATTTTGTAGTCTGCTTCTGATTACGAGAATACACTAAATGTAGAGGTAAAAATGCTAAGCTATACAATTGTCATTTTAACTGATATTGGCAATTCAGAAATATTGGAATTCCTGATTGTTGGGTAAGAGATACATTTTAGAGAGATTGTTGTATGTCAAAATGCATGTGCAACTTGACGAGCCATGGATAAACTCCTCAATCCATACCAAAAGGTTTCTTACAACATATTTTAAGTACACCAGGATGTGCTATAATCTTTGAAACACAGAGAACTGTTTCATTACTGTCTAGTAACCATTTATGTGGTGCATTGTAAATGAGTAATTACAAACCATATTTGTAAATTGTATTTTTTTTTGGAAATTTCACTCTTACTTTGAATTTGATAATTATATATTTTAGCTTTCAATCCTAAAGATGGTTAAGAAAAGCTCAGTTCTACTTCTTGTTAAATTTTTTGCATCTGTGTGCATAAACAAAGAGATTGGATCCTGAAGCAGTTGCACTTCAGGACAATGCTTGTGCAACATGGAATTAATGTATCTGATTATTCTTGCAAGTGAGATGTACGACTGGGATATAAGGGCCGATGTAGTAAATTTAGTGAGAAATTATGTAATGGTGAGCAATATACCTCAGGTATAACTGTATTTTTTGAACAGGATAAATGTTAGCTGAGCATATATTCGGATCAAAGTAATTTCGTAAAGTTGGCAGGAGGTGGCTTCTGGAAAGGGTACTCAGCATACTGAAGCGGCAAACTTGCAAACTCAACAGACAGAAACAGTGGATGGACTTATTGCATGTGATATATTGAATTTGGTATTGAAATGGCCCGAGGATGAGGCAAAACCCAAGGAGCAGGCAAGTGTGTTACAAACTGCAAATGCTAATGCCACTCGTGGAATGGACTTTGATTTAGAAGACTTCTTTGTTCAATCAAAATCACATAATGTTGCTGGTCTCCCCAAAGAAGTTTCCACAGCAACACATCACATAGAAGATGTGAAGTGGCATGCTGCTGCTGATTCCATGCCACAGGTAAGTTTGAGTGAGATTAACATAGACCTTTTCGGTGCACAGCAAGGGAGGCAGACTCACACACATGCTGGAGACGATCCCTTTGGTGATTTTGAAAGTGCCAATTCAACTCTTGACAATTCTGAATCAAAGAATCAAGAAGTTTTCATATCAACCGATCTCATAGAAGATGTAAAGTGCCATGCACCTGCTGATTCCATGCCACAAGTAAATTTGAGTGAGAGTAACATGGACCTTTTTGGCGCACAGCCAGGGTGGCATACTCAAACACACAGTAAAGATGATGATATTTTTGGTGATTTGAAGAGTGCCAATTCAACACACTATAAATCTGAATCAAAGAATCAAGTTTTTGCATCAACACATCACGTAGAAGAATATCATGCTCCTGCTGATCCTATGCCACAAGTAAATTTGGGTGAATCTGACATGGACCTTTTTGGCTCACAGACAGGGAGGCAGCAAACAAATACTAGAGATGATGATCCCTTTGGTGATTTTAGAAGTGCAAATTCAATACTTGACAATTCTGGATCAAAGGATGAAGTTGTCACATCAGCACATCACATAGGAGATGTGAAGTGGCATCCTCTTGTTGATTCCATGCCACAAGTAAGTTTGAATGAGAGTAGCATAGACCTTTTCAGTTTGCATCCAGGCAGGCAGCAGACTGAAACCCATACTAGAGATGATGATACCTTCGGTGATTTTGAAAGTGCAGATTTAACACTTGGTAATTTTGAATCAAATAATCTAGATGTTTCTGCAGCTTCATTCAATGATTATCCTTTTAATTTAATGGAAGATACAAAGGCATCGGACTGGAACAGAAACTGCCATTCCACTGTTCATGGCCAAGATTTATTTGCAGACACAGGGAATAATATGGAACATGTCACACCCATGCAAGATAGCTGGATTCAAGATGGTCCTTGGTCAGCCATGGTAACTGAGGAAAAAATCATAGGAAGTTCAAATAATCCGAAGGAAAGTGCTGATTTACAGCTAGACTGGCCAGAAAAAAATATTTTGGCACACAATCAAGATCCATTTGCTGGTTCCATTTGGGAGCAGCGTGATAATTCACATCATAATGAATCAGCTACAGAAAAGAGTAGAAATTATACAACAACTGAAAATGGAGGGGTGGAACATGATGTTCTTTTCACAACAGATCTGGCCTCGCAGACATTGGAGTTAGACAAGGAGACTACAAGTATAAACAGCATCTTAACTGAAATTAATAGATTCAACAGGTGCGCCAATATCTTTAATTTTCTATTTCTCTTCTGCATTCATAATATTTCCTTTGCTTGCAGAGCTCATATCTTGCTTGCATTTTCATAAGATGTATATTTTGCTTTTAATCATCACTACTGCAGTCAGATTGTTTGTATTTTCATACAATCCAATCATACATCTAAGATGCATTGGGAAGTTCACTGGATATGTTTTGTAGTGGCTGTTATAAACTGTAATCTTGTTATCTGACTTCAGAGTTTCACAACATTCTTTGACTAACAATGGTGCACCCATAAAACTATTTTGTAGTTTGGTAGAACTTAGATATCAGAGGTATTGTTACAATGTATGACAGGAGACCACCCAAACTTGTCTGTATTCTAGAATCTAAGAATGAAGAGAGTGATTTTCATATGGTCATTCTTTCTCCTTTGATAGCTTAGATTATCCAGCTATCTAGCTTTAAAACAAGCTTGGAGATGTGAGTCTGCTGTGAAAATAGGAGAATTATGCATGAGTGATGAGGGAAAATTTTTAAACTAGTTCATGGGCACCATTTGAGCATTTATTGACTTGGCATTCATTAGGAGGTGTTTTGAGATTCTTGGAAATAGTATTTTCTCATTTAACAAAATACATTTTGTCAGTCAAAATGAATTCCTTATAACTGGTTAGGTCTCTTATTTGAGGCATGTTTCTATTCCTGCTGGTGCTCATGATAGCATGGCCATATTTTTGATAAAAGGTAGATATAGATATCCTCTGAAAGAATATTATACCTAAATTCATTTGAGCAACAACTTAAGAGAAACAGCTTCCTTTGTAGAAGACTGAAGGACCTTGGCAATAGCTGCAAGTCTTCCATAGGGATGCAAGTAAAAGTGGTCTGATATGAAATTTAAGAAGAGGTAGACTAAAGGAATGAAACTAGTTTGATGGGATCCAGATATGTGCAAAGCTTGGATGGTCTATACCAACAAGGTCATGCAACATATACTCAAAACCAAAGTTTAATTAAAAAACTGGGCAAGTTACATGCCAATTTCCGAGTTAAATGCCTTGGGAGGTACTTGGCCAATTTCCATTTGTGTCTTTGAACAATTTTTCAACATTTTTCCTTGCTTTGCAATAATTAAATTAATTTTTTTATGCTTTTTAATACTTCAGCATTTTGCATGATATTTAAGTTTATTTTATGGAATTGTTTATTTTTCTAATGAGTCCCAAGTCTAAGTTGAAATGTTGGCCTGCCAAGTTGAGGTTCTTAAAGTATGTGTAATCGTAATTCAGAAACCTATATGATATTTAATGATTTCTCTCTTTAAGAGATCCTTGTAGCCTTTTAACAAATTTAGTTTCTGGATTTGACCGTGTATGATTTATTTTGCATTAACATTTCAGATCACACACTGATCCATCATCAGTATAATAGAGAGCTAGAGGAGAAAATTTTTTAGTTGCAGTAATCCATCATCAGGATAATAAGATTTATTGTCTTGGTCTGCAACTAACTATCTTTCTCCTCTAGCTGTATTATAGTGATGATGGATCACAGAGTGATTTGAAACATTGATTAAAAATTTATCTTACACAGTCGAATCCAGAAACAAACTATGTCAAAAGAAAAATATAGGCGCTTTTCTTCATATATGGCTTGCCAAAACACTAGATTTCGAGAGTATTGATTGTTTACAGAAACTTTTTTTATTTATTCTGCAGGGTAGAATCTAGGGAAGTTAATCATCAAGCCAAACCTAACTCTGCTTCTCTAGAGATGGAGGACATATTGGCTGCTATGCCGAAAGGTTCTTCAAATGATGACTTTGGACATGTTATAAAATCCTTGCTTTCTGAAATGCATGATCTTTCGTTCATGCTTGCAGATCATCTTGTGATACCTGATAGAGACGGGAAGCATTGAATATGTCTCTGATTGTTCTATTGTAAATTGCATTTTTATCTTTTTACTTTTGTATTGTTTAATTTTTAAACTTCTGCAGCGCATTTAATATGGGCAGTTTGAATTGAAGGCCATATGTATTGTGGGGCTGAAGTGTTGAGGAGTTGTTCTTATCATATGTTATAGTTCTAACAGAGTTGGGTTTGATTGTGTTTAGGTTTTTATAGGTTCCTTGGATTGCTATATGATTCACCAGGTGATCTGAATATATAAATTGTCAAAGAAATTTCAGTACATTTTACCTTGTAAGAAAATAATTAGTTTTAAATGTGTGAAATTGAGCTATGTTTACTAATGTAATACAATAAATCATGACCTGTAAAATGATCTTAGATCTAAGAAGAAATGACAGCTACTAGTATGAAAACTCTTAAGCCATTAAATGCATTTATTTATTCTCAATGGAACCCATGAGCTAGAAAGGAATGATTGTAATTGGTCGCTCCATAGTTTTTGTGGTTGAAGCACATGAAAATATCCACATTTCTAACATTTAGGTCTAAATGTCACAGATCAAATCAAATATTAAGACTAATCATCACATTATTGGTGTATTTGACGTTTACAGACAATGACTACACCTTTATGGTCCACGGCATCCAATTGATTCTGTCTGTTGAATATATGGATCTGGATCTATGGCATCAATTATTTAACAAGGGCATTTACCCAATGGATGTGGATAACAATTTGGAATTGATTATATTGGTGACTTTGTTTTCAATTGTTTTTTTAATTTGTCAATTCAATTTTTTGAGAACTTTTATCAAGAAATTCGAAGGGATGGTGCCTTAGCTACAAATTTGAAAACAGACACGGATATTTGCCTTGAATAGTTCATGTTTTGCAATTTAGTACCTTGCTTTTTTCAATCGATGACATTATGGTAATGCTAGAGGAGCTCTCTGTAGTTGCTGGCAACAATGATATTTTCTTACCATCACATTGATTTAGTGAGGCTTTTGAAAGCTTCAAGAGTTGTTAGGAAGGGAGGTAGAAGAATCTTCAGCTTTGATCAATACAAAAAAGGGAGGTAGAAGAATCTCAAAAGCATCACAAGCATTTATTAAAATTTATGTGCAATTTTATTGGACATCGGCCATCTTAAGAAGTTGCTGTTTTATCTTTGTTTTAAATTTTCCTAGCTTTTTAGGGAGAACCTTCATATCGTGCAGTATTCCTTGGTTGCAACCTTAATGCCGTTTTCAAAGAAAGGTTGTTCTTTGTGATTTTGGTGTAAGTAGGGGAGAGGAGCTAGAACATGCACGGTCATCTTAAGAAATTGCTGTTTTATCTTCGTTTAGAATTATCCTGGCTTTTTAGGGAGAACCTTCATATCGTGCAATATTCCTTGGTTGCAACCTTAATGCCTTTTTCAAAGAAAGGTTGTTCTTTGTGATTTTGGTGTAAGTAGGGGAGAGGAGCCAAAATGTGCACACGGTCCTAAACGTAATATGTTAGTGGATATGTGTGGGGGCTGTGTCTATGCAGCCACATATTTGCACCTTAGTAAACAAAATATGTTAACAAAATGTGTTAGCAACATGTGTGTTAGTCTATTGTATTTGTTTGCAAATTACTAACACACGTTAAAACAATAGACTAACACACATGTTGCTAACACATTTTGTTGACATATTTTGTTTACTAAGGTGCAAATATGTGGCTGCATAGACATAACCACGTGTGGGCCCCTGACCTGTGCATCTGGTCGCCAATACGTATCAGCTAAAAAGTCAAAAGTCAAAATATTCACATATAAATAATATCCCCCAATGTACCACTGATGGTGAATATATGATTTATATATATGCCCAGTCATAAACAAAAGGATGCATGTCTTGTCCCACATTCAACCTGTCCAAAGTACTGATAGGTTCTGACGTGCGACTGACTGCCGTTCACGGCAAAATCATAGTGCAAGCTGATTTTAAATAAAGCCAAATGCAAAAGACAACATGTCAACTCAGCTGATGTACATGATGCTCGCTAGCTAAGGCATAACCCACAGTAATAAGCAAACATTGCCACGTTGATAAGTACAAACCCAAAACAAGTTGCATACTGGCAATAGATGTAAACATTAAGACCAGTAGTGCCTACTAATTAGTGACCACCCTAAAACTATTGACAATCGATCTAGCCAGAGTGCTGCTTCATTCCACCTCACCTCAAGTGCACACCTTGTGGTCTTTTCAACATTAAACCACCTGCATTGTCAAATAAATTTTATGTAAGGCCACCAATTCACATTCAAATGCCATCAAATTTGAGTTTAAAGCATTTAGATGTTTTCTTGCAATTGAAGTCGAGAATTCAAAATTCAAATTTAAAAGAGGAGCCTCCTCCTCCTTGTTCGGGGACCCTCTCCCGGATTCTGCTTTTGGCGGTCTGGCTGTTGAGCTCATAAAGGCTTCTGCGGCAAGTACTTTGGATTCCCTGCCAAAATCGCCCCCAAGGTTGACTGGAAAGGTGTGCTTGTGGGGGCCCCTTTGGGCAGTGTGGATTCTGCTTTGGCTGATTTTGCATTAATAGAGGAAGGAACAAAGATAACCCTCCCGGACTGTTGTGGACAAAACCATGACAGATTTGAACCTGGCTATTGTTGGCAGATTCTTCAATTTCAGGCCCACTATTGACATGGTAAGGAAGTGGGTGGGATTGGGGACTCTTTTGGACACTATATCTCGGCGAATTTGGTCACTCTAACTAAATCGCGACTGGTCTTTGCTAGGTTTTGTGTCAACGTTTCGATCAACAAAACCCTACCCAACTTTGCGGTCCTCAAGTCCAAACTTGGACGTTGAACCTAGGCCGTACTCTATGAGAAAGCCACTCTCTTCTGCCAAACTTGCAAATGCAAAGGTCACACGATGGCAAACTGCAAGGCTCCCTTAGAGAAGGAGCTCAAGTTGAAGAACGTTGCCTCTGTGCATGTCAATGATTTGGGGGATGACTGCCAAGCCCCTACGGTGGTTTAAGCTCCTTGCATTCCCCCCCTTGCTGTTATGGCTAAGGCCTTAGCTCCCTTTGGGCTCGAAGAAGAAGGAATACCGTCTGGCACTGTTGCCATGAGTGATGAGATCTCATGTTCGCCACCGGAGCTGGCTCCGGGCGCGGATGATATTCTTGGTCACCATCCCTCGGATCCCTCGACTCCTCCTTCGAGTTCCCTTGTGGTTCAGCTATGGTGTTGGGGTGTGCCCCCTACTTGGTGTGATCCCCTTGATTGTGTTGCCTGACCCTGTATTGACTCCTACGGTGCTTGGTATGTCGACGAATGAGGAAGTTGACTGGGAGACTCACCAGAGGAAAACTAGGAACAAGAAGTTGGATGTTGGTGCCGAGGCTAAGGTGGGAAGACCATCCGAAAGATCTAGAAGGTAGAAAAATGTTGCATGGGAGATTGTTGCAGGAAGGCAACTGACCCTCGACCTTAGCCAAAAAGGTAAGAAATGATTTTTCTTTCCTGGAATATTAGGGGCCTTAACAGCTCCCAGAAACACTATGCCATCAGACAATATATTAGTGACTACAAGGTGGACATTTTGCTGCTGCTGCAAGAGGTTAAGATGACTTATGCAAATTTTGAGATTTTCGTGGGGAGTTTATGGCTGGGGGGCCTATTTTCTACTCAGAGGCAATGCAAATTTTGAGATTTTCGTGGGGAGTTTATGGCTGGGGGTCCTATTTTTCTACTTAGAGGCAATGGGGGCGTTGGGGGGCATTGCCATTCTGTGGAATCCCTTGCGTGTTTCGGGGGATGCCCTTAGTTTCTCCCAGCACTACCTTGCGGTTACTTTCACTACTTTGTTTGAACAATGACATTGTTTTAATGTGTATGCTCCTAATACCTACCCTGGGAGGAAAGTGGTGTGGGATGAGCTTTCCACCTCTTTCCTCGCCCTTAAGGATTTTCAAAATCATGGTGGCTGGCAACTTCAACTCACCCCTGTTCTCCTCAGAAAAGCTTGGTGGGTTGATGGACTACATTGATAGTATGAGAGATTTCTCTAGCTTCATTAGCAACAATGGCCTATATGATATGGAAATGGTCTGGTAACCCCTTCACCTGGTCTAATAACAAGAAGGGATCTCACCACTTCTTGCTCTCCTCCTCCTGGGACATTGGACATGCTTCCTCTTTGGCTACGTTGCCCAAGACAACCTCAAACCACAACCCACTCTTGCTTAAATGGATGGAAAACCAACGCCCTATCCATGCCCCCTTCAGAGACGAGATCACGTGGGCCTCCCACCCCAATTTCCAGGAGAAGATCGGGCAATGGCGGTCCACCCCGGTGCGGGGTTCTGCTATGTTCCGAGTGGCAAAAAAACCTGAGATCATTAGAGGAGTTGTCAAAGGCTGGAGCAAAACCAATTTTGGGGACATCTTCAAAACCAAGAAGGATCTCTCTGGGAAGCTTGAGGTCCTCCAACAACTGATGGCCTCTGGTGATCTCTCCCTGGAGGAGGAAGCTACAAGGAAGAATTGGAAGGAAGTTATGGCTAATGAGGAAGTCTTTTGGAAGCAGAGATCGCGTGTCCAGTAGTTGGAGAATGGAGATTACAATATTGCTTTCTTCCATAGATCCGCTTGTAAACACAAGAAAAGGAACTCTATCCTCACCCTTAGGGACTATTCAGGACTAGAGGTCTCTGATAACTCTCAGCTTGGTTCTTTGGCTTCTGAGTACTTCATACACCTCTTTTCCAGAACTTACTCTAGGAATGTGAAGGACTTGCAGGAACTTCTCCTCTCCTACCTCCCAAGGGCTGTGACTATTGATGACAATGATCTCCTCCACTCCCGTGTTTCTGACGCTGAGATCAAGAGGGCAGTTTTTTCCATGGGTGCCTACAAAGCCCCCGTACCAGATAGGTTCCCACTGCATTTTTTCAAGAATTTTGGGTAATCGTTGGCCTAGAAGTGACTCGGGCTGCTAGAGACTTCATCAGAACGGGGAAACTATGACGTCAGCTCAATGATACTTACATTGACCTGGTTCCCAAAACTGAGGACCCCACTGCTATGGAGGATTATAGACCCATAAGTCTGTGCAACACCCTCTATAAAATCTTCTCTAAGATCATGGTAAACCGTATTAAACCCTTACTCAATAAAATTATTAGTCCTAACCAGAAGGGTTTTGTTCCTGGCAGACAAATCATGGATGTAGCTATCACTACTCATGAAATTCTTCATTCTATTGACTGCTGTAAAACTGCAGGTATGACCTTTAAGCTTGACATTTCTAAAGCTTATGACAAAGTCAATTGGCTCTTCCTTTACAAGGTGCTCTTTGCTTTTGGGTTTAGTCAACCTCTCATCAATATTATTAAGGATTGTGTTGAGACTATTAGATTTTCGGTTCTTATGAATGACAAACCTGACAACAAGTTCTCCTGGCTAAAGGTCTGCGACATGGGGATCCTCTCTCCCCCTACCTCTCCATCATGTTGGCTGAAGTGCTTGGATGCAACATGATGCAGCTGGTCTAGAATGACAATCTAGGGAATCAAGCCTGCCACCACCCTCCCACTGTCGGTTTTGCAACAATTTGTCGACGACACTTTTTTCTTCGGTTCCTCCTCGGTTAGGGAGGCCAGGGTTTGGAAGACCCTTCTTGATGACTATGCCTTTGCCTTTGGTCAGCACATTAACTATCATAAAAGAAGGATCATTTTCTTTAACATAGATTAGTTTGTCGAGGGGAAAATTCTTGACATTCTGGGATGCTAATCGGCTACTCTCCCGACAACTTATTTGGGCCTCCCTCTGACGGTCAAAGATTTTAAAAACTTTTGGAACACCATCCTCGAGCGTACCCAAAGGAAGCTTGTTGGATGGAAGGGCACTCTCAGTAGTGCTAGGAAATTGCAATTGCTCTCTCCTTCGCTGTAGGGAATACCAATGTATTTTCTCTCAATCTTCAAAATTTCGGGTGCCATGGCTGACAAACTTGAGAAGATCCAACACACCTTCCTCTGGCCTGGTTGCGAGGAAAAAAAGACTCCCTCTACTCTATTGGGATAAAGTTTGCCTGCCCAAGTCTCTTGGAGGCCTTGGATTAAGAAAAATCAATAACCTCAATAGAGCTTTGCTGACTAAGGCAGCCTCGACTATGGTCTCAGGTTTTGCTGATTGGTGTAGAATTATGGAAGCCAAATATCTAGACATAGGCCACTTCTGCGAACTATACAGGGAGCATGGCCACCCTCTGGGCTCCAAGATATGGAATAGTATTCTCAAATGTAGGAGTACTCTGGATAAGGGGATCACTTGGCAGGTTGGCAATGACAAGGATATCCGGTTTTGGGAGGATGCCTGGCTGGGTGACTTCATGCTGGGCTCATCTAGGTTCTCTCAACTCAGAAATATCCTCACCTTGTGGATGGGAACCTTGGTGTCTAACTACATTAGTACTGGACAATGGATGGACCTCTGACCCTCGCTAGATGATAGGCTTGATCTCAATCTCCTGGCCACTGATCTCATGAATTTGATGCATAGGTCTCGAATTCCCTTATTCGACTGCCCTGATAGAATCCTTTGGTCCCTCACTCAAAATAGTAAGTTCTCGGTCAAATCGGCTTATACCTCGATGATCAAGGAGGTTGCTAACCTGACTTGTTGGAAGAAAGTTTGGAGCTCACAACTTATCCCGAAAGTGAACTTCTTCTGGTGGGCTATACTTCACAGAAAAATCCTTACTTTGGATAACTTGCATAGAAGGGGATTTAGCTTGGCCAATAGATGTAGCCTCTGTAAAAGGGAGGAGGAAATCATCAACCTTCTCTTCTTACAGTGCGATTTCTCCTCGGCAGTCTGGCAGTTGGTCAGCCCCAAACTTAATCTTTCTTGTGTGACTAACTGGGATATCCAACAACTGGCTTCTGGCTAGCAATCCCCCTCTCAAGACCCGCTGATCAACCTCCTTTGGAAACAAATCCCCCCCATTTCTGTTGGAGCATCTGGAAAGAGCGCAACAACATAATCTTCCGTGATAAGGAGCTTTCCCCTGTGGATGATTTCAACATTGGCTTTAAGCTCCTACATGAGAACCTCTCGGTGGCTCGATGGAAGAGCTCAAACCACCCCCCAAGCGATGTTGAGCTTCAAATAGCCAAAAAATGGAGCCTTGACAAAGGAATTAACAGATTCGACAACACCAAGCTTCTCATCAGGAAAGCTACCAAATGGTCCCCCCCCCCCCAAACCTCAGTGGGATAAGCTCAATTTTGACGGGGGTGCTTGTTGGGGGAACGAGACGGGTGGAGGCATTATTAGGGATCATAAAGGTCACTTAGTTGCTGCTTTTACTGGCCCTCTGGTTAATCAAATGGTTAATCAGGCCGAAGGCATGGCTCTCCTCTGGGGCCTTAAAATTGCCATAGCTGTTGGAAGCGAAAAATCGGAGATGGAGGGGGACTCCAAAATCATTATTGGGGCAGTGAATGGTACTTCCAAGGCGGGGTGGAAAGTCGACACTATTTTGAGTGACATCATTGGTCTCCTTGACAACTTTGTGGAGGTTAAGATAATTCACATCTAGATGGAAGGAAATTCTGTGGCGGAATCCATGGCTACGACTGGTCTTCTGTTGGACAGATTATGATGCTGGAGGGCTGTTAATCAGCTGCCTAAGCCTACTCAAGACCTGCTTAGGCAGGAAGAGAGTGCTGTTAATGGGCCCCACTATGATGGTTAAAATTCAATGCTTTGTTTGGCCGTGATGTGGGGCGTTTGGGCCCACCACTTCCCTCCTTTTTGTTGGCACTCTCAAATTTTGGAGAAATTTGGAGTGACCAAATCAAAAAATTTCTCTAAGGCAAAAAGTTAGTGCCCCAAAAAACTTTTGAAAAGGCCTACATTGCATGCAAGTAAAAAGAGACCCGGAGAGTTTCATGACAAACCACTTTGGGAATGTATTCCTCACTTATCATGGAGTAACTGTAATAGGTTGTAGCTTTCAGATGTCAGATTGGATGTGTTTTGGAGATAGCCATTTGGAGGTGATAACCTAAATCTGCATTTTGCACATTTCCTAATTTTATCAAGTGACCCACTTTGGAGGTTTATATCTTTGGCCATATGGATAGATAACCTAAATCTGCATTTTGCACATTTCCTAATTTTATCAAGTGACCCACTTTGGAGGTTTATATCTTTGGCCGAATGGATAGGCATGATATAAGGAATGTTCCTAGATGTTGTAGACATGAAAGTGAATCTCCATGCCCATTTGCAGACCCCTGTGAGTTCGTGTGATAAGTTTTCCAAAGCCATTCTATTTGTAATTTATTCCGATTCTCAGTGTAAATTGCAGAACTACAAAGTACCCTACTTTGGGGTCCCATAGTTTGCACCCGGTTGAATGACATAAATAATTGAATGTTCCCCTGCATTGTAAACATGAATATGTACCTCCATGGAGATTTTTAGACCTTGGTCAATCCATTTGGTTAGTTTGCTCAGCCAGTTCCAAATCAAGTTTATGCAGTATCATAGAGTTGGAATTTAGAAAGTTATTAAAGGGCTGATTTTGAAGGGAAATATTGACTGATTGGTTGACCATCGAAACAAGATAGTTGAAGCCTTGTATTCCTTATATGAAAATGAATCAAGTACCAGGTTTTCAGATCAGAAGGCACTCATTTGATAGGTTTGTGAAGTTGGATTCAAACGAGACTTATTCAGATTTCAATCTACACATCAATTGTTCTTTCTGAGGGAACTTTGAGGGTTAACATTTTGATGCCAGATGAACATTATGACAAATGAGTTGACTCCCTATACTCTTTGTGTTTAAACGTACTACCAAGATCAGTGGCGGAGTCTCAACAGTTAGTCTGAAAATTTTCAAGGTTGAGATCTGAATGCTATTTCTGTTATTTTCCAATCTGCATTGAGATGAGTTTTCGAGGGAGCCACCTTGGCACATTAATATCTTGATGGTGCTTGATGGTCATGATGGGCAAGTTGGTTATCCAATTTCTATGCATGAAGGTGTACTCACTTGGAAGGTTTTAGGGATTCATGAATTGATTTTCTATTTTTCACAAGGTGATTCCAGAGGCTGGTGTTTTATATGCAAGAAGAAAAAAGAAATTTCAAGCTTTGCTCTAGAGGCAGGATAACTCTAATTGGAACAAGCATGGGGATACTAAGAAGATTTAAATAATTTCAAAAAAATACAGTGCAGAGTTGAAAGACTCGGTGAAAGAGATTTATAAATTTTAAAAGTTGATGCAATTAGCGGTTGTAAAGCCAGTTTCTACAACCTCTGCCAAATATCTTCCTGCCTGTGTGCGTGATGACTTTGGAATGGATTTGGGTATCAGTAAATGCTATTTGATATGGTCTCATGGCTTTCTATGATGCCAGATCTACCACAGGAAACACACGCATATGTTAAAGGATTTCAGACTTTCAATTAAATGTCATTTGCAGAAGGTGTGTACATATAGTATGTGAGCTTTCATCGAGAGCCAGAGGATGAGTACAATTCCAAATTCCAAAAGAAAAAACCTGCGCATGACATGGAGAATAGGCTGTGCAAGGAATGTCAAAGGGAGATTTTAGAAACATCCAAACAAATGCATTGGCAGGTTTAATGCCAACAAATAATGTCCCTTACCAACACCAAAATGGAAACATAGACAAGGCGTGTGAACTGGGAGTAAAGATGTAAAAAACCTTCATGTAAATGCGATGGGCAAGTGTAATGCCAAATTCAGCAATTTGCCAATGTCTCCAAGTACGCGTGTGATGGAATCAAGAGCATAGAGCAACTATGCAAACTGTCCATTCATGGAATGAAACTATTGAGAGTTGTAGAGAAAATGAATTGCAAAAGCTATAAAAGGTTTAGGGAAAATGCGATTAGCAAGGGCCCAAAACCAAATCGTATGTATATGTGAAGGCATAGACAATGTGCGCCAACCACTTGATATAATGCGTGTGCGGTATGTGTGAAGTCGTCTAGTTTCAACCACAAATTGCAATACATATATGGTTGATTGATTGTTGTCTGCAATCAACCCTTATTCCCACGATGACTATTTTAAATGGTTTTAGTGTTGGGATAGGTGCCGATCTGGTCTATCTGGTTGGTCCCTCGAAGCAGAATCCAGGTTGAAAATGGTTGTGAACAAGTGTTTTCTTTGTCCCACATGGATGGGGCGGTGAAGTCTTTTATGGTTTTTATGGTAAAGTGCAAGTAATTTTATGTGAAGTAAGAGCATGAGGCCCTTAGCAAACACGTGCGCTTGGGGGTTGTTGCTATCTGTGGTGACCGATTGCTGCATGGGTAAGTTTTGGCGCAGAATACCATAGCTGTTTAAAAACTTCAAAACCAAATATTCCACATTCATGGGGGAAGGGGAATTGTTAGTGTTTATAAGATAAACCATTTACATTGCAATATGAAGTGAAGAGCCAAGGGGCTCATTGGCTCCTGCGCTCAGCCATGGGAATGCTTGCTGGAGGAGGTAAAGACAAACCATATTTTGCAAGCGCGCATGCGAAGAACTTTAAAAAGACTTGAGAAATTATCCCACATTGATGGGAACATGGGATTTCAAAGCCTTTATAAGGTAAAGCGCTTACATGCTAATATGAAGAAAAGAGCCTGGAGGCTCTTGGCGACTGTGCTCGATGGAGCTCGTAGACGACTGTGTCTAGCCAAGTGGGCGACCTCGGTAGACGAAAAAATAGTTTTGGTGGGCCCACACAGATGACATGGAATGACACGTGGCATAGGAGATCGTCGGGACGTGCATGGATCCCGAGGTGCAGAAGATCAACGACCTGCACGTGATGGTGATCAGATCAACGACTGACTCAATGCCTGGAGCCCAAAGATGCATGGAGATTATCATCAAGGCATTGCGCCTGTGCGACACATGGCAAGGGCGACAACGGGGCATGCCAAATGAAGGTGACGTGGCAGGTTCACATCAGAGGCAAGTTTGGACACGAATCTCGAGGTAGATGAGATCGACGACTTACGCGATGCCTTGAAGACAAAGATGCTCGAAGGTTCTCATCAAGGCATTGTGCCCAGTCGACATGTGGCAGTCTGATAGGTGGCGGGCCCATGGCAAAGGTAGGTGATGCAGGCGCACATGTGGATTTTTGGACCAATCAGAATGTGACAAGTGGCAAAATCTGGTGCTGTCTGTGCAATAAAGAGCAGAAACAAATGTAAAGTGCATAAAGAATAAAATGTAAATTAATATAGTTGCACGATTAAATTGCACAGGTTATAGTATAAGGTTAGAATCAAAATTGCATAAGGTGATATTGATTTTGCAGGACATGGGAAATATTTTATCTGCAAAACATTTGAAATATGTTTATTTTCAAGCACGAGAAGGAACAAAATAGCAATCAAATCAAATTTGTAAGAAGGATGATTGCAAATTAAACAACAAATGGAACAAGGTGGATATTTTCGAAAGCATATCAGATCTTGGTTTTGAAGAGGAAGAGATATTTTGCAAAATTAGATGGTTTTGGAGGGAAGAAGCACATGTCAATCAGAGGATATTTTCTAGTCTTTTTCTTCTCCTATACATTCTCTCTTTTTCAAGCTAGAAGGGTTCCAATTTTGGCTGGCCTCAGGGGCTCCAAGGTTCTTAGCTTTAGGAGGTTCTAGTTTTGGTTCCATAGGAATGTAGTTGTTTTCAAACTGTATTAGGTGTGTTAATATGAAATAGAATATCTCAAATCTTTTGCAGATTGTTGAAGTTGTGTACTTTGAAATAAACTGTATACAAGGATGTGATTCTTTACACTTAGTGCAAGAGTTCCAGATTCAAATATCTCCTTGGTGTTTGTTCTTTGAATTCTAAATTTTCTGATTCACTACATAGAGTTTATCTATATATATGTCATTAATCTTTAGTTCTGATCTAGAATCAGATTAAATGATGCTATAGATGTGACATCGGTTCATTTGGTTGTCTATAAGAGGATCTTATAAGTA
Source organism: Thuja plicata (assembly GCA_018584345.1). Taxonomy (NCBI): domain Eukaryota; kingdom Viridiplantae; phylum Streptophyta; class Pinopsida; order Cupressales; family Cupressaceae; genus Thuja; species Thuja plicata. The sequence goes on along the minus strand of MU225653.1, from coordinate 1,539,350 downwards.
GTATTGGTCTGGACTGATTGTGTTTATGGCTTGGAATCTTTGATAGTAATTGATTACCGTATATTTTGTTTGCTTTGAGGTATTGCCCAATGGACAAGGCACTGATCAGGGATTAGTATTTTTCGTAGTGATGCATATCTGGTTGGGTTTGGCTATGTTCTGCAAACATATATATAAAACTTGATACATCTTATGTTTTTATGTGTTTGTTGTGTTCTACCTATCTCATGCTCCACTTCATGGTTGATGTTCAATGGGTAATTATCCAGTTACCTAGTATCTCCCAGTTGTGTTGAGCCAGTGTGAGATCTTTTCTTGATTAATGCCACACAAAATATTTGAAGGCATTAAAGGGTGCCCCCCCTTGGTTTTGTAGAACCTAAAGTGTAGAAGGATAGTTACACATCCTTGTTAGTTGATCCTTTTCATTCCATTGTTAAATAGTTGGAGTTGACTTTCTCTTAAAGATATGTTGCAAAATGAAAGTGTTGTTGTCCAGTAGTTACAACATAAAAAAGAACCAATAGTTTTCACCATCGAAGTTTTGAATTTTGAATTTCTCTGCCACATGGCTTGCGTCAAAGATCTTGGGCTCATAGTTTGGATGAGCTGGAACTACAATGATTTAACTTGCTGCATTCCCAAGATAAAGGAAAGTGAGGTTTGCATGAGGAGGATGTGGCAGTACCTAAGGTTGAAGGATCCGTTTAAATTATTTTTGTGTTATCATTCCATGAAGTTAATTTGGGGATTTTGGCTTAAAGTTGTAGTTTGCCATAGATTTGGTGAGGACTTTCTTGATAAGATTTGTATCTCGCAGAATACCTCTCACGTGTCGATACACCATTATGTCTTGGCGTTGAAACTTGATATGCAGTACTATTACTGCCTTAATTATGACAATAATTATTGGCGGATTACTTCTCAGCTAAGTTTCTCTGCCTTATTTGCTAAGTTCTGGAGTTTTTTTTGGCTCTGCATTGGAATTATTTCTAAGGCTTTGAGTTCCTAGCTTTGGGTGTGCCCTACCTGCTTCGGTTTGTTCCTGGGGTTTGCACTTGCCGTAAATTGGGTGGCGATAGACATAGAATTGAGCCCGACAAAATTGAGGACGAAATCACTAATGACTATGGTAATGTATTTATGGAAGGAAGGTGGTATTTACTCCTCCATGGAGAATATGGCCGGTTATGATGAAATGATTTCTCGCCAGTTTGTGGCGTCTTGGAATGACAGAAGAGTCGTTGTGAATGACATTTTGTTTGAAATCAATGAAGAAGTCATTGGAAAAGCCACTGGTCTCCCCACCACTGGTCGTAAATAGAAGAAAACCAGTAAAACCCCTAACCAAACGGGGTTGGTCCAGTTCTTCCAGGCCACTGAAGAGAAACTTGTTCACAAACATGGCGGCTACAACGTAGAAGACCTCCCATAATTTTGGCCCAAAATGTGTAAGATTATCATCAAGTACTTTACGTTGGAAGGCTGATATGGTACTTTCTACTATTATCATCTGCCTTTCCTGAATCACCTTAGGCATAAAGTTTTAATTTCTATTTCGTTCTATTTACTGCACTCCATGGAAAGTAATATTGCTGATGTTGTAGAGGCTAAGTCCTTGGGTAAAAAACCTGTCATCCTGCACCAGGGGTTAATGCTTTAGCTCTATAACGTCCACCATGCCCTTTGCCCACCTCCTATTTATGTGATTACTGACACCCCACAACAACCCTATCCCTCGCCCTCCGACTCTTTGGGCCATGGTCTCCTTCCCTCTCCTTCTGGGATGAAAGGAAAATACTGTGATAATACCCCTGCCTTGTGCCTGCACTCTTCTGAGGCCTTCCTTGCGCAGATTCTCCGAGAATTACCAAGAGAGAACAAACTCCGGAGGCCCCTGACTTACGTCCTAACAAAAAAGCCAAAAAAATTATCCTCAATCTTGACCCTACTGATGATGTTGACACCCAACCATGTTAGACCCGCCGCTCTAACATGCTGGCTAAAGAAAAGGGGGAAAAAGGGCATCAACATTTTGCTGAAAAATGAGGTTTTGGGGGAGTTAGGTAGCAACGATGAAGTGGAAGAAATCAAGACGTGCAGTGCTGGCTCTGGAGGGGTGGTGGGTAAGTTCAAACATCAAATCATTGATCCAGAAAAAATGTGTCCCAACTGAAAGAGGAAATAGAGGGGACAAACAAACGCCTTAATGATGTTAGCAAGTTTGCTCTTAAAGTCATGCACGCCTCCACCACCACCTTGTGTCTGCTCCAAGAGAAAGAGTCTAGCGACCAAGTTGCTAATGAAGATAATCACTGGGACCTGTTCAAGTTCCTCCAGGAAGAATGGGAAGACTTGCTACTGTCGAAGCGGCTGTGGAAATGTAACTAGTTGGTTTTATGAGTTTCTATATTGATAACTATGCTAGCCCTTGGGACTGTTTTTGTTTTCCTTGCTACAACCTTTGGACTAAGACCATGGTGGTTTTTTGTAGCCCTGCGGGGCATGATATGAACAATTACTGTTTTGATACGTACTTTAATTTGAACTCTGCTAAGTCTGGGTTTGATAAATGGCGGTGATGCTCTATTTTTCCTAAGATGGTTTTTGATAGGGGTAGGCTGCTTTTTGCTCTGTTATGCCTTGTACTCTAGATATGGTTAATATGCTGTTAGTGCGTATCTAGTGTGCTGCTATTTGTACCATGGGCCAACACCTTCTTGTTGCCGCTTTCTATAAAAAATAGACATGTTTCATACAAGTAGACTTCAAACTAACGATTTATTCCCAATCATGCTAGTCAACATCCATCGAAGAGCAGGAGGCAAGCACAAGACATAGAGTAGGAAGAATCCAAGTTTTTCTTCAAGGTATGTTTATAATTTTACATACTTAATGTGTTGTCTTTCATTTCATTTTTAGTTCTCTATACCCTTTATTGTCTGTTTCACTTTCTAGTTTGTATGGTAACAATATTTCCTTGACATTCAATTCACATTCCTTCTTCATTTAATTTTCAGTCTGTTATACTCTCAGTTTTCTATAATTTATCTATAATTGTTGTTTTTCAACTCAATTTCAGGTTGTTTCCTTCTTATTCATTTCTATTTCACATCCTTACATCTTTACATACTTAACCTACATAAATAGTAATAATGGATTGCATGTATAAGCCGTCAAATCATATCTTTTTGCTTTCACCTCCGTAGAGATTTGCAATTAATAATCAAGTTTCTCACGCTCCCTCTATTTAAGTTGGTCACTTTGCTCAATGTTTTAATATAACGACACTGTTGAGAAATGAGCGGACGAAGGTAAGGACATTGGAGCTCCAGTAGTCAGAGATATCTGCGAAGCAAGGTGAGTTAGGCTGTCCTCTCAACAGTATTTTCAAATTTAAATTGCAGAATAGAGAATTCTGTAGTAAACATAAGTTGCTGGAATTATGAATTCTGCTTTTCATCTGTTTTGGAGTATATCAAGCCTGGTTTGTGATGGTCCTATAGTGACGGATACTGACCTAGGGGATTGTAACTTAGAAGGTTTATTAGAACGCCTTGCCAATTCCCTTGAGGGTACACCGGCTTTGGAAATTTTACATAGTGGGTTGTGTGCTGTTGCGACATTCCCTCCTGCAGTCATTTTCCCTAAATTGATTTTTGAATGTATCAATAATTATGATCAAAGGACTGAGACAATTTTGAAAAGAGATGGTAGTTTTTTGATGTCAGTTAATAGGGAAATTGTATCTCTAGCCTTTTAAATCCCAGAACAAACCTTTTCTGCCTTTTCTCCAACACAATCTATTGTCAAATTTAATTGGAATAGGTAGGGGAATCATAACTCTATAGCCAAAAGCTAGTTGTTAAACCCTCAGAGAGGGGGTTCACGATTACCCAAAAAGTTTAATAGGGACCACGTGCACCCTTATATCAGAGATGTCATGGTAATGTTGCAAAGGGTAAGAGGATCATCAGAAGCCTACTTTTTCTTTGACTGGCTGTTCTTTTATGTTCAGATTGTTGTAGAAGGAAAACAATTTTTAGATTGGGTTGAATTGATTGCTAGTTCTATAAGAGAAGTAGTTAACTGGAAGTAGTTTCTTCATGTATTCCTATCCATGTATTGTTTGGCCTGTAGTAGACAGTGGAACGGAATGCCCCATGAACCATGGATTGATGGCATGTGCGTCTATGAATATTTCTCCATTTTGCAAAAGAGTAACATAATTAAATATTATAGAAAGGTGCATGGTACATTTATGGGAAAGCTCTGTTTTGAGTTGTCCGGGACCTCTACAAAAAGGATTAGCCCAAAAGCCCAAGATTTTGTGACCAAGTATGGGAGTTTCTACATTCAGTTCTGTAAGTTTACCTACATCAGGGTTGAGGGTTTCGAAGATTCACTCATGAGATTGCCCATATATGCTTTTGATTGTTTTATTCTTACTGAAATTTGTAGACAACTTACTACTGTTCTTAAAAGATTCCTTCCTGAAGAAGAATGGGAAAAAGCCTCACCCATAAAATTAGGTAAACTTTCATGTGTATCCATGGCAGATGCAATAAGTATAGGGAGTGACCTTTGGCAATTTGACTTCAAGTTTTACATTGAGAGGGCAATATTTGATAATAAAAACTATGCTAGCAGAAGTCTAGGGCTTAGGTCACAAATGTTCCTTTTTCCCCATCTCGAAGATTTCTGGGAAAATTGCACTGATGAATCCCAAGTTAAGGAAAGAGAACACAACAAATTATGCATATCCCAAATTTTGTCCATGAGGTTGCAAATTAATGTAGGAGTAACTGATGATGGTTCTAGTCCGATTGAACCAAGTTTCAAGAAACCAACTGAACATGAGGAGTATATCAGTAATTGGACTGAGGACAAGGAAGACAACATTGAACAGAGAACACAACATGTGCTCCACTTAACTAAGGAATGGCTGATAACAAAAAGGAAATAAAGACAGTCTAGTTCTAAGTCAGTTGAAGTTAAAACTTCCTCTTTGTCTTCCCCTCCCTCTATTTCTAACCTTCCTGCACCAATTGATAATACAGGTTCCTCAGGAAAGCAATGAGTTAAGAATTATTGAAAAAAGGCTACAACAGATTGTGCGCCCGTGGTTTCTCCTCAGAGGATCACAAGACCAAAGACTAAATCCAAGATCAAAGAGAAAATGGCTCAGGAAAATGTGCAAATAATCAATCTGGATGATGACAAATTTGGTTACATGAGTTATCAGATAGGTGAGGATGAACAAGTGGGAAAGGATCTTTTCGATCTTGATGACGTGACACTGGAAATTATGGATACACAACCAAAAATGACTGAACAATCTACTATGGTAAACACAACGCCAAGATGGATAACCTCTTCTGTAAATAAGAAGCGTAGCCTTGTTCCCATTTCAGTCCCTGTGCAAGATATTGTCAGCAAGTATGTCCAAAAAACTCCCAAGACCAAAAAGGTAAAAAGCATTGCTCGAATGTTTGCAGATGCGAAAACAAGGAAGTGGACCGCTGAGGTAGCTACCTATAGGCCAAAAGAAGGGGAACATGAACTTGCAGCTGAGGATTTTGAGGTCACCAAAGTTGAGTTGGGAACTATGGACTGAGCAGGTAAAAAGAATTTGTTCAAGGAGACAACACAACAAATGCTATTGATTTCCTGGCAAGACAGTAAAGATAAGAAAGAGATGAAACAGACAATTGTGTCTCCGTCTTAGTTTATAAATACCTTTTGCGACTTTGATGCTACTCCTTTGATTCAATGTCCACGGGTTTTTAACCCAAACTTTGCTGAAAGTAAAAATATGTTGAATCAAATTCAACGTGGTCGGGTCCTAATGTCCTCTGTTGATGAATGGATAGATGAGGTGATCAAAAGTGGCCTCAAATACGTCAAATATTCTCAGGTAGTCCTTCATCATACCAAATCCCTAATGGGGGAGTTGCAGACACAGCGACAGCTGTTGGACAGAGAAGAGGAGAAATGGGTTTCAACTATGACAAAGTTCCTAGAGATTGAAAGGTATGGCTATGCCAAGTTCTCCGTAGAAAAGTCTTTGAAGCCCTCTGATGAATCAATTTTCTTTGTATTGAGAAAGAATATAGGTTGGCGTATTTTTACAATCATAAATACTATAACTGAAACTAAAGACTACGAAGCTGAAGCTAAACAAATTCAAAAGGCTATGCTGAATGAACTAAAAGTTATTAATTTTACCTATACCTATTCAACAAGCTATGGAGATCAAGAATTAAAAGGAGCTCTAGAAGCTTTTGAAACTACCATTAAAGCAGTCAAAGAGAAGGGTAATCCAAAAGCTACAGACCTCACGGAAATGGCTAGAATTGAGTCCTTTCTTTACTTGTGCTTCGATCAACTCCTCAGGATAGTAGAAAGAGTCAAAAAGTTATAGTGGAGCAAAGAAGCTTCAATGGCCAGAATCCTGAACTTAAAGATCCCACATTTGCAGGTCACTAAGGATCTTGTTCAAGTACACAAAGAGTGGAAGCCTACTCACTCTGTCATCGATGAAAGAGGAAGCCCTGCTAGGAGCGAGGAACGTGCCACCGAGAAGAGCCTGATGTAGATGTTTAGTTTTCTTTTATTTGCACGCAAACTCTTAAGGACATGTGTTCTTTTTACTTTGGTTCCGTTTTAATAACTATTTGTCCGAGAGGTCGGGCTTTTAGGGAGATCTCTCGCTATGTTGAAACTATAAATAGTGCAGTTTAAAACTGTGGAAGGGTTCAATTCTCTTTCTAGGACTAGATAATTTTTGGATTCAGTTATAGTTTGATAAATACTGGAATGAATCTAGTTTTATTGTGTGAAACAATATTTACATCTTTGCCTGTGCGACAATATTGAAATACATTACGATTAAGTTTACAAATCTGTGTTGTTTGAAACGAGTGGATGAGTGTTCTGTGTTGACATTCTAATTCATTCTGTTATGTACTTTGAAAAATTCATTGTAGCTTGATTCGTTCTATGATCTGTTATTTTATTTTCAAATCATTGTTCTTCAACTTCCATGCAATTTCCATTAGCAGAAAAACTGTGCTTTTCCTCTTCTTTTACTGTTTAACTTACTTTTCTTGAAGCAATACTGTTGTGCTTATCATCTAAGAATGATGGAGCAACCTTTATAAGCTTTCTGGTTAAAATCTAAAATCATAAATTAGTGTTAGAAAGTCATTGAAAGTCAATCTTAGGGACCTGCACCTGAGATAAAAATTCAGAGGGAAGTGATCAAAAGACACTTACCCAACCGTTAGTAATTGTTTGTCTTTCAAGAGGGTAATAGAGCTATTTTGTAAGAGGAATTTATCGACGGACAAATCTGTTCACTAACAATATGCTTAACTCTGCATCATATTTCTTCAATGTTTTGTCTCATTATACTAGCCCTTTACTTTAAAAATAGAAATGTGGGAGCATAGATAAGATATGCGAACTATTTTATGAAATGCCTAAAAGAAATGTTTCACATAATATGCCATAATTGTAGGACATGTGCAAAATCACTTGATCAATTTGATTGCAGGATGTGTGCAAAATCACTTGACAATTTAAATTGATCTTTTCTCCTTATCATTTGAAATAAGGTATAAGTATGTATTCAGGGAACATGGTACCAGAAGGCAGATTGAGAGACAAAGGTAGAAACTTTAGTTAAAAGAAATGAAGAGTGGAGGAATGCACTCAAATTAATTCCTCTATGGTAGATCTTTATATGGCACCTTTAGGGTCAGATGATATGATTATTATAATGAATTTGTTAATAGATAATCAAGCCAATGTATATTGCTACAAAAATGATGCAGGAGCATCTTGGGTTCTTAGAAATCCTGTATCAACCAAAAATATGTTTGTTAGCTTGTTGGAGACTGCTCGGTAACTGCTCTTGTTTGGTTATTTGAAGGTGGTTCGTTTCACGAATCGATCTCAGTTACTTGTTTTGGCTGGCTTTATCGACGGGTCTTAGTGGTTTCACCGATTGGTCTCTATTGCTCGGTAGTCTTTCTCACCGAGTTGGTTTTTGGATGTTGGATCTTGTGGATGACATACACATTTAATTTCTGTAGCGTAATTAATGTTGGGGTCTCTCATTGGGATTTGTGTGGACCTAAATATGGGTCGTTGCTATTTCCTATGTTGGATCTTTAGGATCTTTTGGGCTGACCTTTTCGGTAGCCTTTTGTATAAAAGTAGTATTCTATTCTTATATAGGGGCATGATAAATGACAGCGAGATAACAATAGTTAGTTAGAAGATTTTGATCGAGGGTTTGTGACCTTGCATGTATGAGGACTGTTCTGTAAAGAATTTTGAATGTAATTTTCCGTAACTGGGAAGGGCTTACAATGTGACATGTATGAAATTTGATGCAATCATATAATTTATGTATTCCTTCTCTCACTCTCTGTGTTTTTAAGCTTTTGTGTTGTATTCTGCAAGCTGGTTTGGTAGCTGGGAGTTCCCTTGGCCCTAGTTGCTAACGCTCCTTACATCAGGTGGTATCAGAGTGAAGGTTAGATATGAGGTTCCTTCTCTTAAATCCTAGTTGGTTGATTTGTTGTGGGGTAGAATATTGTGATCAGACCTGCAATTGTAGAGGGTTTTAAGATGGTTCGTGGGAGAGGAAATGCAGATCCAGGCTTAGATGATATGCTAAGATATATTGCTGCGAGATTAGAAGCTATTGAGACAGCCAAGTGTCGAGGAAGACATATTGACGATGTTAGTGATGATTAATTTGAGGAAGTGTAGGGAGAAGCCACACCTACACTTGTGATGGATCAGGAAGAAGAAAGTTTCTTGCGAGCTTTGAAAATTTTGAAGTCCACACCTCAGTTTAATCCTCTCGAGTATAGTGGAAAGTTGGATTCGGATGAACTAATAGTTTGGATAACCGAAATGGACAAATATTTTGAGTATGAGAATATAACAGAGGAGAAAAAGGTGAAGATTGCAAGTGAAAAGCTGAAAGGTCATGCATCCTTGTGGTGGGATCATCTACAATTGGGTCAAAAGAAGAAGGGTAAAGAAAAGATCATGGTATGGGATAAGATGATAAACAAGTTGAAAGGAAAGTTTCTACCTTGTGATTACCAGATTAACCTAGTTATGAGAATGCAAAGTTTGAAGCAAAAAGATAGATCTGTGAAAGATTACAACGAGGAATTTTACAGATTAGATATCAGATCTAGACATGCTGAAGATGAGGTGGAAATAATAAAAAGATACCTGAATGGATTAAGGTGTTCTATACAAGATGAGATCAGCTTGGTAAAGATGGAGAGTATTGAAGAGGCTTATCAGTTTGCACTAAAATCTGAAGAGAAATTGAACAAAAGACATGAACAAATAAAAAGAGGAAGAGGTGGTAGATTTCCTAGAGGAAGAGGTAGATCTTATGGTGAAAATAGTAGATCTGATCAGGACAAGGAAATTAAGACACACATCAAGACAAATGAAAGATTAAGTGGAAAGGTGGAAGTTCATTCCGAGGAAGAGACAACTACTCCCGAGGTGGATATAGTAGAAGAGGGTTCCAAGGAACTTGTTACAACTGTGGAGAAGAAGGACATAGATCATTTGAGTGTACACATGCAAGCAAGAAAGTTGGTAGTAGCAGAAATGCATTGGTGCAAGAAGAGTCACTGAATGAACCTGATAAGGAAGGAAACCTAATGGTCAGAAGGATATTACGGAGTGAGAACAATAAGAAAGATCCAGTAAGAAAGAGTTTGTTGAAGACCAAATGCAGAGTTGCAGACAAAGTTTGGAAAGTAATTGTTGATAGTGGAAGCTCGGAGAATCTAGAATCTGAGAAAATGGTCACCAAGTTTCAGTTGGAAAGAATGAAGCACCCAAAGCCTTACGAGATTTCATTGATCAAGGATGAGCATACACTTATGGTGAGTCAACACTATTTTATGAGTATGAAAATTGGAAAGTATTATGATAAGGTGTTGTGTGACATTATGCCTATGGATTTTTGTCATATTTTGTTGGGTAGACTGTTAATGTTTGTAGCTTCAGTCGTATGATCGTTTGAATATATATAATACATGTTGATTAATAATAATGTATTATATATGTTATATTATTATTAATCATATGAAATTTAATATTCAATATTAAATTATTATATTATTCTTAATTAATAATTGATTGATGAAA
>MU225653.1:1513635-1527283 GCA_018584345.1 Thuja plicata | reverse complement strand
TACTTGGTGGACATCATGTTGACTTGATGTTGGTAGGCCATTGCTCTGAGTATTTGGAGAATATCATGTGACTTGATATTCTGTGACAAATACTTTTAAATGAAGCTTGTGAGTTTGTGGATAGAATTGCCGATAGAGTCAATCCACACGAGCGCTTGTGGATAGAATCACCGATAGAGGCAATCCACACCAAAGCTCGTAAGAGCTTGTGGATCGAATCGCCGATGGAGGAAATCCACCTGAGAACTTGTGGATTGAATCGCCGATGGAGACAATCTACTTGGGAACAACTTTCACAATTTATGAACTTATTGTGATGTGAATTTTATCCTCCTTAGCTAAGAGGGAGTGTTGATGTTTTGTATAGCTATGGTGAGGGCATAAGTGTTGACACAAGAGACCACTACACATTTTGTTTGATCATCCTCCCTGGGTAAGAGGGAGTGTTAATGTTTGTGGCTTCAGTCGTATGATCGTTTGAATATATATAATACATGTTGATTAATAATAATATATTATATATGTTATATTATTATTAATCATATGAAATTTAATATTCAATATTAAATTATTAAATTATTCTTAATTAATAATTGATTGATGAAACATTATAAGATTGATTAAATTATGATTAATAGGAAGAGGCATGTCCTTTCTTATAAATAATAATGAATAGACATGTCCCATGAAGGGACATGTCTCTGCTAGCCTCATTCCTAATATAAATGAAAGAGAGATTGTTGCATTTGAAAAACACATACAAAATAGAGTGCTATTACATTTGTAGCTATCCTAAAACTTAACATAGACCTTGGCAATACGATATACATCCTATACATGATGGAAAATTGAATAAGTATACTATTTGGGTTGATGGTAAGAAGAAAATCTTATTACCTTCAGTTGAAGAATATATTGGTGGGATATGCTTATATGTGAAAATTTGATTGATGGAAGGTAGATAGCTTGTTAAGGATCTAGCGAGAAATGATGTCTTTTATGCTTTGATTCCTAACAAACCGAGTGAGAAACTAGAAGATAAAACTCTTGAAGAAGTTGAAAAGTTGCTTACCGAGTACAAGAAAATCATTTCAGATAATGTACCTGATGGTTTGCCAGCAATGAGAGACATAAGTCATTGTATGGATCTGATTCATGGAGAGTTTTCAAAATAAGGCACCACACTGATTGACACCAACCAAGAATGAGGAGCTCAACTGACAAGTTAATGAGTTGTTGCAGAAGGGTTTGATTAGAGAAATTTTGAGTCCATGTGCAGTACCAACTATGTGAGCACCTAAGAAGAACGAAGAATGACTATTGTGTAGTGATTCAAGAGCTATTAACAATATCACAGTTATGTATTGGTTCCCTATACTAAGGATGGATGATATAATGGATTGTTTGAGTGGAGAAATATTTTACTAAGATTGATTTGAAGAGTGGATATCATCAGATCAGAATTAGAGAAGGTGATGAATGGAAGACTACTTTCAAGACAAAAGACTGTTTGTATGAGTGGTTGGTTATGCCTTTTGGTTTAACTAATGCACCGAGTACCTTTATGAGGTTAATGAATGAGGTTTTGAAGAAATTTTTGGGTAAATTTGTGATTGTGTACTTGGATGATATTCTTATATTCAGTAAGACCAGAGAAGAGAATTTGATGCATATAAGACAAGTGTTGCAGAGACTGGAAGATGAAAAGTTGCTGATTAATTTGAAAAAGTGTTCCTTTATGAAAGAAGAACTTGTGTATTTAGGCTTTATGATTTTAGCTGATGGTTTGAAGATGGATCCTGAGAAGGTTTAAGCTATACTTGATTGGCCTACACCTGAGAATGTTAGTGAGGTAAGATCATTTCATGGATTAGCAAGTTTTTACCAAAATTTTATCAGAAATTTCAATTCTATTTGTAATGCTATTATAGAGACAATGAGAGGAGAAAAAAGAATTCAAATGGACACATGGAGCTAATAAAAGTTTTGAGATTTTGAAGTAGAAGGTTGCTAAATTTCCTGTGTTAGCCTTATCTGATTTCAATAAGGTTTTTCAAGTTGAGTGTGATGCAAGTGAAAGTGCGATAGGACCTGTATTGACTCAAGAAGGTAAACCCGTTGCTTTCTTTAGTGAGAAGTTGAATGATGCTAAGAGGAAATATTCTATGTATGATCAAGAATTCTATGCCATTGTTCAAGCACTGAAGAAATGAAGACATTATTTGATACCGAGTGAATTTGTGTTGTATACTGATCATAAGGCTTTACAATATTTGTGTAGTCAGAATAAGTTGAATCATGGACATATGAAATGGGTAGAGTATTTGCAGAGTTTCACATTTGTGATAAAAAATAAGAGTGAAGATTCTAACCTAGTTGTTGATGCATTGAGTAGGAGAAGATCTTTGTTGACTGAAATGAGAATAGAAGTTCTTGGTTTTGATGATATGAAGAATTTGTATGAAAATGAACCCGATTTTTCTGAGCATGGAGAATGTGCAGAGCACCTATTCTAGATCAACCGAGTAAGTATGAAGATTATTTCATTCAAGAGGATATGTTGTTCAAAGATATTTAGTTATATATATCGAGAGGATCAATGATAACCAATTTGATAAAGGTGAAACATAGTAATTGTTTGGATGGACATTTTGGTATTGATAAAACATTGAATTTTCTTAAGGAAATGTATTTTTGGCTTCAGTTGTATAAGGATGTTCAGGAATTTGTGAAGAGTTGTGGAGTTTGTCAAGTTGCAAAAGGAGTAAGTCAGAATACTGGTTTGTATACACCGATTTCTATTCCCGAGAAACCTTGGAGTGATATCAACATGAATTTTGTTCTTGGCTTACCGAGGACAACAAGAGGTAATGATTCTATATTTGTTGTGGTGGATAGATTTTCTAAGATGACACATTTCATATCATGTAGAAAAATATCAGATACAATACATATAGCATATCTTTTGTCCTAGGAGATTGTTAGATTGCATGGATTACCGAAGAGTATCATCCCTGACCGAGAGAGTAAGTTTGTTGACTTTTTTGGAAAACACTTTGGAAGAAGCTGGACACCAAATTGAAGTACAGTTTTACATTTCATCTACATACTGATGGACAATTGTAAACAAAAGTTTGGGTAACTTGTTGAGATGTTTAGCTGGAGATAAACTGAGTAATTGGGATTTGACGTTAGCACAAGCAGATTTTGCATACAATAATCAGTGAATAGTGATGAACTATAACTGATTGAATGTTTGAAGATGATAAGTTGATGATCACCGAGCTGCAAAAAGTAAATGCAAGACATTAAATCAGTTAATGTATTGTAGTGTTATTGATGTCAACTTAATATGTTATGATTTCTCGTACACATTGTCACAACACTTGAAGATCTAAAGAGGCAGGTTTTGTCGTCGGTAAAGGTATACACCGAGTGGCAGGGTTACCCGAGAACAGTGAACCCTGAGCAGTTCACAGTGTTGCCCGGCAGACAGTCAACACCGATGACAGTGTTACCTAAGAGACATAGTGTTAACCAAGAATAGTGTTACCTGAGATCAGTAGTACCCGCGCAAGTGGTACCCGACCAAGTGTTACCGAGAATACTAAGAGTTAATGACTGAAATCAATTGGAGTTAGAAAATGATAAAATTACTTAGCCGACAGAGCTATATTTAGAATTAACTAATTGATTTCTTTATTTTCATCGACCAATATAACTAAGGATAAGAAGAAGATTTAAAGCTTGTTTTATTCACAGTTGTCAAGGAGAAATCTACAGAATAAAACTAAAGAAAAACTTTAAAGATTAAAGTAATGCATGGCAGGATTGGTAGATCAAGAAGCAATCTACGTCAAGAACACGAAAGACAAGGAGATTGAGCGGCTATTCATGTCTATATAAAGAGACAATAAATTCATTGAAAAAATGAATGCTAAATATAATTCTGATGAAGATAGAAGTCTTAATGCAGATTTGATCATACAGGCTGAGGAATAGAGCCAAAGAAATTCTGCAGACACCGAGCAACATAAGCAAGAGCATTCACCGAGAAGAAAGAAGGGGAGCAAAGGAATTGAAGAGAACATTGATTAGAGAGGTATTATGGACGAACAATAGATCTGAAAATTTGCAAGTTAAACTTGTATTATTGAACAGATCATAAACTGTTTCAGTTTAACCATTGATTCAGAAAATCTCTTAACCAAGTGGGATTTAACCATCCTTATTGTATTGAGATAATCAAGAGTATCAAAAGGTTTTATTGTTGACAACATAGTGAATGCTAGGTCAAAAGACAAACTGTTATTTTTAAATCCTCTAACAAGGTCGCACTTAACAGTGTGTTTGTAACCTTTAACAAGGTTGGCTCTTCACCTAGCTCACTTCAAAAGAGTGAAAATTTTGGGTTACCGGCCCCAAGTGGTTTTTCCCTTAACAAGGTTTCCACGTTAAAATCCATGTGTCAAATATGTATATGGTTCATTGCTTTGATTTTTTTCTTTACACATTACTAAAATATGAATGGTCGGTAAACACTAAGTTTAATTGTTGGTATTCGGTAAAGGCTAGAAAAAAGATAAACAATATATTTATCGAGCAGTATATATATGTTAGAATTACATAAGACATACATCTTGAAGGACTGAAAGATAACTAGAGGATATTATATTTGTGATATAAGTTTGGGTTGAATTATTGGATTTATTTTTAAGGCCACTGATTCACCCCGCTCTCAGTTATTCTAACAATTGGTACCAGAGCTTTGGTGCTTGGAAGAGAGTTTAAAGACTCAAGCTAGAAGATCACAAGATGAGTAAAAGGGATGTGCCTAAGTTGAACAAAGACAACTTTGCATCATGGAAAAGCAGGATAAGACTCCACCTATCAGGTATTTGAAATGATGTCACACAATACTTGGATGCTGAATATATTGCACCTACTGGACCTCTAACTATTGATCAATTGAGAGACAAACATGAACACAATTCTATGATGATAGAACTTGCTTCTTCACTATCCGATGCTGAATTTGTAGATGTCAAATCATGCACCAGTGCAAGGCAATTGTGGGACAAAACTCAAGCTAGTAGATGGAGGAGACACAAATGTGCTGAGAGCTAAAGGTGAAAGCCTAAGAGGAAAGTTTGATGACCTAAGAATGAAAGAAGGAGAAAACATCACTTAGTACAGTAGTAGAATCAAAGAAGCTGTTAATGCTATCTGAGGAGTAGGAGGAGTACTTGAAGAAGAAACAATTGCAAGTAAAATTCTGAGAACCTTACTACCTGTTTATGCTATTAGAGTATCTGCAATTCAGGAAATGAGAGCAGTAGAAAATAGCAATGTTACTCTTGATAGTTTGATTGGTAGACTTATTTCATTTGAGATGAATAAATATGACAAAAGTGTCTTACCAACTATTGAGTCTGCATTCAAATCTTCTCTGAAAATAAGCAAATCTAGTCACAAACAGACTATGAGAAATGATAGTGAAAGTGATAGTGATGAACAAGAACTTGATGAAATTGAAGCACTAATGGCTCGAAGATTGCAAAGAGGTAAATGAAGATACAAAGGTAAATTATCATTGGTATGTTTTAATTGCAAAGAAATTTGACACTTTGTTGCTAGATGCCCTAAAAAGAAAAAAGATGAAAGAAAAAATGACAAATCTTATGAAAAGAAGTTTGACAAAAGAGATGACCGAGACTACAGAAGCAACCGACACTCTGACAGAAGAGATAACCAAGACTACAAGGATAAATGCAAGAATGCTTATTACCTGGTTGAGAACAAAGATGCAAATATTGATACCGAATTTGATGAAGATGTTGAGGTAGTATTTGTTGCTATGAAGGATGATTCAAATGAAGAAGAAAGGTATGTTGAAATTGCACTCATATCTAAAGTTAGAAAAAATGATGTCTGAATTATTGATAGTGGCTGTACTCATCACATGACTGGAGATAAGGAAAAGTTTGAAACTTTTAAATATTATAATGGTGGATCAGTTAGGATGGGTGATGAGCCACCTTGCCCAGTTGAAGGAAAATGAACCATCATGTTGAATAATCTGATCAGATGTGAAAATGCATAATGGTTGAAAGGGCTTAACTATAATCTATTGAGTGTTTCACAACCGAATAACACATGACATCGAGTTGCATTTGAGAACAAAAAGGAAAAAATCTATAATGGAACATGAAGGTTGATCGGTACTGGTGAACAAACAAAAGGTAACCTATTCTATCTTGATGATATTAAGACCACTTGTTTATTGGCTAGAAATGAGGACATTCGGTTGTGGCATTAAATGTTATGTCATGTGAATTTTGACATGGTTAGGATAAGCAAGAAAATAAAAGTAAGAGGTTTATTGAGTATGTCAAAACTCGACCATGTCATGTGCAAGAATTGTCAAAAAAGAAAAATGACAAAGTCTAGTTGCAAGAGAAAAACCTACACCGAGAATTAGTCCATACTGACTTATGTGGACTAATGAGAACAAAGAGCTATTATGGTGACAAATAATTCATTCTATTTGTTGATTATTATTCTAGGATGATGACTGTCATGTTCTTAAAAGAGAAGTCTGAAGCATTTAAGATGTTCAAATGGTATAAAGATAAAGTTGAAAAGCAAAGTGGAAAGGAACTAAAATTTTTAAGGTTAGATAGAGGAGGAGAATTTATTTCTGATGAATTCACTAACTTTTGTAGTGAGCATGAAATTACAAGACAGGTTTCTGTATCGAGAACACCACAGCAAAATGGGTTTGCTGAAAGGATAAACATATCAATTGTTGATTGTGCAAGAACACTGATGATTGAAAAAGACATCGCACAAACATTCTGGAGAGAAGCTGTAAGTACTGCTGTCTATACACTAAACCAAGTTCAATTGAAGAAAGACACCAATAAGACACCTTATGAGCTATGGTATGGATACACACCAAATGTAAGTTACTTTAAAATTTTTGGAAGTCAATGTTATATATTGAAAGATGATAGAAATGGGAAACTTGACTCTAAAAGTGATGAAGGAATATTTCTAGGATATTCTACCAAAAGCAAAGCTTATAAATGTCTGAACAAGTCTTCTAACAAAATCTTTGAAAGTGCAAATGTTAAAGTGGATGAATTTGCTGAGAAAAAAGATGAGGAATTCAAGAACCAAAAAATTACAACAGATTTGTCTTCATTGATGAACCTGAAACTCTGCCCAAGCAACAATGTAACACTACCGAGCGACAGAACAATGCAACCGAGCAATAGGCTGCACACACCGAGAATTAGGAAAATGATCACATTGCTAAACCAAGTGATAATGAAGATCACAATGAAGATCAAAATGGTGATCAAAATGATGAACATAGATCTGAACTTGTACTTGCTAAGTATGTCAGAAGACACCATCCACAAGACCAAATCATTAGAGACAAAAGAGCTGGAATGAGAACAAGAAGTAAGTCACTTAACACTAGATGTTTGATTTGTGATTTGGAGCCTAAATCTATTAATACTGCACTTGAGATTCAAGAATGGGTTAGTGTTGTGAATGAAGAGATTGAACTAATTGAGAAGAATAAAACATGGACATTAGTACCTAGACCGAGTGACAAAAATTTCATTGGTACAAAATGGATATTCAGAAAGAAATTGAATGAGAATGGAGAAGTCACAAGGAACAAAGAAATATTGGTATGCAAAGGGTATGCACAAGAAGAAGGTATTGACTATGGAGAAACCTTTGCACCCATTTTTAGACTAGGAGCAAGAATTCTACTTGCTTATGCTACTTTTAAATGATTCAAATGATACCAAATGGATGTCAAATCTGCTTTTCTGAATGAAATACTAGAAGAAGAAGTATACATTGAACAACCTGAAGGGTTTGTTGATCCTAAAAAGATGAACATGGTTTGTAGACTACACAAAGGCTTGTATGGATTGAAAAAAGCACCGAGAGCATGGTATGAAAGACTTCACTCTTATCTGATTAGTATTGGATTTGTTAGAACAAGTGATAACATCAATTTGTATTTGAAAGAAGAAACTGATGATAAAGTTTTGATTGCTGAGATATTTGTTGATGGTATCATATTTGGAAGTAATGATATGTTATGCAAGTCATTTGTTGTTGAAATGAGAAAAGAATTTGAGATGTCAATGTTTGGAGAGATCAAAATTTTTCTTGGCCTACATATTCTACAAGATGAAGGCATCTACATCACACAATCTAAATGCTTCTAAAAATTTATGAAGATATGCAAAACGAAAGACACCAAACCAGTTGGAACACCTATGACAACCTGATGCAAATTGACAAAGGAAGACAAGACTACCGAGGTAAATAAAACCTTATATAGATCTATGATTAACAAGCTAATGTATGTTGTACACACTAGACCAGATATAGTACATGTAGTTGAAGATATTGTATTTTGCCATTAGTATACTTAAGGAAAAACATGATCTGCGCTATCCCTTTACTCCACACCGAAAGACAGGGCACAACACCACCTGACGATAAGGTTACCTGATAAACATTGTTAAGTGTTATCCGATGACAAAAAGGTTAAAGGAAACTTGACGAGTAACAACAGTGCAACCTGATGGAACAACACAGAGAGGAACCCGACAGACAAAGGGAACCCGACGAATAGTTCAAACAAAAGAAAGTCGACAGACTTCAAGTTCAACCCGACGACCAAGAACCAACAGTCAGTTACATCCTGCAAAAAGTGGATCTGACTTTCTATGCCAGATAAATCACTGAAGTTGTATTTATAGCTTCTTGATTTACTTTTAAATCCATTATGTGCAGAGGAAACAATGTATTTATTATTGTTTTACTTAGTTTTACTGATTTAAAACATGCAAACTAAAGATCAAGGTCAAGTTGTAAACCTTGGATCTAAGAGTTAATATTGTAATGAGTGATTCCAAGATAGGTCAAATACTTGTATAAATAGGTTCTCAATCCATTGAGAATAGTTATTGTTCAATGAAGATAGTAGCCATGGAGAGAAACTACAGACCAGACAGAAAATTCATGCAGAAGGACATAAATAGAATCAAGCCAGTTTCAAGAACAGAACATAGGCTACCGACAAGTAGAGAAAAGGTATTCATCAATCACTTAAGGTGATATTATAATTCTGAGAGCTTTAATGGATCTGTAATCAACAATTATAGATTTTATGTAGTCAGGTCAACATTTGTACTCATTCTAACAAGTGTAGTACACTAATGAAATCCTTTCAAGAAAGGTGGGCTTAACCGTCCTATTGTAAAATCTCATAACTGAGTGCACACTTAAATTAGTGTTGCTAAATCTCTTAACAGATTAGATCTTAACAGGTCTCCACCTTAATACTTCTAACAGGGTAGATCATCAGATTTGATCGAATTGTAAGCCTTAACTGGCTCCCTTCCATTCTGCAGATAGTGAAGTTTTTTGGGTGCCATCCCCACCACAGTTTTTACTTCCTAACAAGAGTTTTTTGCGATACCATATCTTGTGTTATGTGTTTATCATTTTCATGAATATTTTTATGAATGCTGCAAACCATTAAAGATTATGAATGAACAATACATACATAAGAAAGAACAACAATAATGGTTGGTAATGTAGTAATGTATGATTACTAATAATGAATTAAGAAAGGTGTTAAAAGTTTTAGAGGTATTGATTCACCCCTCCCCTCTCAGTACTACTTCCCATTAATTCCAACAATTGGTATCAGAGCTAAGTCTCTTCTTGGAAAGCTTAAAGGCTTAAGAGAAAAGATCATACAATGGAGAAGTACAAACTTGATAAGAACATTGAGAATAAAAAGTTTGAGATACAGATGTTCTATGAACAATATAAAAAAGCTAGAATCAAGATGAGAGAGCTGCTAGATGAGAGGAAAGGTATGGCTACCTGGAACAATGAAAAAGATTATCAAGAAGAAGAGATTCTAGATTTGTTTAAATCTTCAGGATCAAATACAAGTAATATATTAGATATATCAGAAGAAAACATCACAAATCTAAAGGAGATCAATCAACATCTGACAGAGCAAATAAAGATGCCACAAATCTGTTAAGAGAGCCAGATGGTAAGAATGATTGATGTGACGAGTTCTGCTAGACAAGCTAAAATAGAAAGAACACTTGCTATTGATGACATAAGGAAGATTACAGAGAAACTACAAGAAAAAGAATTGGAAGTTCAAAGAAATGCTGAGCATCACCATGATCTCACAAATCAGATTATTCTTATGAGTCAAGAAGCAAACGGAATAAATGTGGAACTCATTGAGATAATACAAATTATCGGTGAACTAAGAGAAGAAAATGAAAAGCTAAAACATGAGGTTAGAATTCAGAAACAACATAACGAGATTATCGGAAAGGCTGAAGAGAGAAATAAAAGAATGGATGAATTTATTGAAGGACAACGAAGAGTCAACAACAACAATGGTATAGGATTTACCGAAAATGAAGAATCATCAAATCAAGCAAACTCAAAGAATGTCTATGAAAATCCAAGACCAAGAAAGCTAACATGCAAACATTGTGGAAAGAAAGGACACACACCAAATGTATGTCAAGGTAAAATGAAACTTATTCCTATATCTACACCAACATTCATAGGATTCTGTTATAAATGTAACAAGAAATGACATAAGACTTATGAATGCAAGACTAAGATAGAACAACCAAAAAATGAAACATACATGGACAAATACTGTCCTACATGCAAAATGAATGGGCACACATCTGAAGAATGCTGGAAAAAGAAAAAGCAAGCATGGAAGCCTAAAGGTCAAAATATTCCTTATCAACCAAAGAGAATAGGTAATCAATATACATGGGATTACAATACATGGACAAACTATACAACATGTGGTAGATATGGTCACATTGCTGCAAACTGCATGAGAGCATGGACCAAAAGGTCTAGAGGCTGGTCAAACCCCAGAATGACATGATTTCACTGTCATAAAGTTGGTCACCTCAATAAAGATTGAAAAGACCGATTGACAGAGACAAGCACATATCCCAATGGAAACACCATTGAAGATATCCGGAGGGAAAGAGACAAAATGTGGATAAAATCTTTAAGCAATGATGAAGCTGGGCCAAGCAATTCAAATGGTGACAACCCATCCAATGGATTTGGTGACATCACCACCAACACTTAATCTAAACAAGTATGGAACTGCACTATACCAAGTCATATTTTGCATCAGTTCCATTATAAAATTGATAGATATTCAAAATCTGCATGAATAAAGATGCATATTATGTTACTTGTTACACTTCTGAGAAATCAACCCTGTCGGTACATGCATACCAAAAATTGTCGGTGAACAAAGAAGATAAGTTGTTCCACACTTACTGGAGATTATTGGTCAACACACAAAGTGACTAAGTTGCCAATATAACCCGACACCCATCGGTAAGAAAGGAAAGTTAAAAGTTCTCACTATAGAATACCGATATCCGTCGGTACAAGCAACATTGTTAACAACTGTCCCGGGAAACTCAACTTCACTGACGATGTTTTGTAGAGTCTTCCCGATGAAACCCGTCTTCATATCCTGATGAGTCGTTGAGCATTTATTACAAAGACCTAGGGCAAAAAGTCTATAAAAAGTCGACGGGACAACTTTAATTTTCACCCGCAATTTGAAGAGAAAGCAGAGCGAAAGACAAAGTGATTAAAGAGAAGAAAGCAGAGCGTCCTCAGATCAATCTAAGAACACAACAAATAGATCTTTCACCACCATTGTGAATTGAAGTAAGTATCAAAAGCACCGAAAGATCTTTGTCGTCATTTTTCAAGAAAGCCCTAAATTTCAAGAATACCCTTGTATAGTCAGAAAATGGAAGCACTTCCATGGTAGACTGGTTTAGCCTTCCGAGTAAGTGGTTTGGGGTCATATCAAGCGCCTTGAATGGGTTCCTGATCTTGACATGGATTCCCCCCTGTTCTGTCCCTCTTTCCACTTCTTTCCAGCCTAATTTCTGCATTCTGGACTACAGACCTGAGATTCTGGACTTCAAGGCCAGGGTCGACCTTTTGGGTCAAGGTCGATCTCAACCCTGACCTAGGTCAAGGTCGATCTTGAACCTGACCTAGGTCAAGGTCAACCTCGACCCTGACCCAGGGTTCAAAATTTAGGGTCTTGTAGTTTTTGGATGTCGGTCTTTACAAAAGTTGTTTCCCGCTTCTGGGTCGATTGTTTCGGGCTTCGAAGCGTTGATTCCTAAATTATATTTAACATAGGTCCTCTCCTAGGGGTAAATGCTTTAATGAGAATTTAATTCTCCTATGTCAGCCTCCTTAGAAGATTGTGCCATAATTTCATATAAAAGGGAGCTTTCTCCTCTCATTTTCTCTAAGCAAGATTGAGAAACAAAAAAAGCCTTCCAAGCATCATTAAGCAATTGAGGAGCATTATCAAGTGAAGTCTAAACAAGCATTCAAGCAAGATTTCAAGCAAGCGTTCATCCATTTAAGTATCCATTTTCATGAAGGAGATCCATTGGAGGCCATTGAAGGATTGAAGCTACATAGTGCCCTTTTGGTGATCTCTCCATCCACCTTCTTCAAAGCCTATTCCAAATTCAAGAACCCATTCAAGATTTGGTGTTGGAGATCAACAATAAATTGATTGAAGACATCCTACATCCTACATTCTAGATCCATTGGTGAATACATACTTGTGGATTGAAGGATTCGAATCCTCCACAAGGACTTTTACAAGCAAGGTGAATTTATGCATTTACTTTGTCTATTTCTGCAATTTCAATTACATATATTTAAGGTTAATTCCAAAACCGGGGTTTGACCAAGGCAAACCCCTCCCCCCCAACAAACAAACCTCTTTTTCTTGTAGGTACAGGTTCAGGACTAAGGATTTGAACCTAGATCTGGATACCTTTTTCGACTTTCTTTCGGACGGCACGAACAGAGTCACTTTCGGATCTGTGCAAGTCAGGGTCGATATTATTGGGTCAGCGTTGACATTTGTGGGTCAAGGTCAACCTTTTTCATAAGACAACATCGGAACGGAAAATGATTTTTGGGTTTTGTTCGTCTCTGCGTTCCGGTTTTGGATCATACTTCAGTTTTTCCAGAAATAGCCTACAAACCTCAGAAAACAATGTTCTTTGATCTGCACTATTTTAAGGTTGGTACTTCATCTCATCCATTTCAATTCCTTGAACTATCATATATATTCCTTTCTAAAATGGGAATTTAAGCTTTTTCCTCTTTGCTCTCATTTTCGAATGGATGATTCATTTGTGCAGTGATATTTCTTTTGGGTTAATCAATTTGGATATTTCATTTGTGCATTTGAGGTTATAAGGAACATCTTATCTTCCCCACACATCACACAAACATCTACATTTTCAAATGTGACATCTTTTCTTATGTTACATTTTGGTGGCCTCCATTTTATATGTTACATTTTGGTGGCCTCTATTTTATATGTTACATTTTGGTGAACCCGCGATAGACAACACTTTCTTTTTGGTGTTAGATTTGCATCTTATGTTAGATCTTACATGCATTTAAAATTAGATTTCCTTTATGCTCTTGCATTTATATATCAAAAATTAAAAATCACAAATTGCTTTAA
>MU225653.1:1485990-1496188 GCA_018584345.1 Thuja plicata | reverse complement strand
GAGAGGGGGGGGGGGGGGTTGAATCAGTGGCCTCAAAAATTTATCCTTAAAACTTAACCACCAATCAATAAACCTCAGATTATTATGTCCCTACAAGATGCATGCCATGAAATACTATTAAAGATTAACTGTATGTCGGTTTGCTCTGTCAATCTTTATTATTTCTTGATTACCGATAAGCAGTATAACTATTTACCGAAACTCAGTAAATAAGCAGAGTATACCGATCAATCCAGAGTTAGCTATGTAAGATACAAGACAGTAAATAAATGAATCATACACACATAACACATAAATTTTTAATGTGGAAACCCTGTTAAGGGAAAAACCACTGGGACCGATATCCCAAATTTTCACCCTTCTGAAGTGAGCCCTGTTAGGAACCAACCCTGTTAAAGGTTACAAACACACCGTTAAGTGCGACGTTGTTAGAGGATTTTATATATAGAGGTTGTCACTTAGTATTGGGCATCTATTGTTACCATCCTTGAATCAACCTCCTTAGACTGTCAATAGGTATTAGGCAAGTCCAATGCTACTTTCATGAATCAACCTTCTTGGCACTCCTTGAGATGTACCTCAATATATAGAAGACTGTTAAGTCCTGCTCGGTTAAGAGACTTGATCCTTCAATGGTTAAACTGAAACACTATGACCTATTCATATTGCAACTTTGAATTGCAGATTTTCATATCTATTTAAGTAAATTACCTCTCTGACTAATGTATCAATTAATCCTTGTGCTCCATACTTTCTACTCTGTGATTCTGTGCTCACTGTTTGTCGGTGTCTGTAGAATTCTTTAGCTCTTCCTTCAGCTTGTTTGATCAGGACTGCATGAAGTTGTTCTTCATCAGTTTCTCTTCAACATCCTTTTTTTATTCACTCCCCTTAATGCCATTCGTAAATGAATTAAGCTTGTCTCTTATATAGACATAATATTCATTATTTCTTGATTCTTGATTCTTGGTGTGAAAAATAATCTAGCGAATTAGATTTAAAGCATAACTCTTGATTTGTCTCGTAGATATCTTCTTGCCAACTGTACAAATTATCTTTAAATAAATCACTTATCTCTGGTCGAATAAAACAAAGTAGACAACTAGTTAAGTCTATTTTTAGCTCTGCTAGCTAGATATTTTGTCATTTTCTGAACTCTTTGTTTCGTCGGTCACCATTGTAGTTAGTTGTCGGTGACAACTAACAGTTCCATTGGTGAGACTCTAGTTAGCTTCGTGATCTCCGTCTGTCGGGCACCATTGGAATTTTATTCATCGGGCAACACTTTCTTTAGCTCGTCAGGCAACCTTCTGACTTTGCTTTTCGGGTATCTTGTGGTTTTTCTTCATCGGAAAACACTATACTTCTGTTCGTTAGGTATCACTATATCTATTCTTCTTTGCTCTGTCTGTCGGTGTGCACTTCGTCGGTGTTGGTTGTCACTTAGTGAATACTTGACTTTTACGCATTGATGAAAGCATAACATTTGTTCCTTTGATTTTCTGAAGTCTTTGGCATTATGTACATGAACGTACAGATGATAGAAAATTGACATCAATGACAATACAATACACTAACTGATTTAATGCCTTGCATTATCTTCAACTTAACATTGTCAAACATTCAATCAGTTACATGTCATCAAGAATACCAAAGACTATGGTTTGTGGTATAATAAAGAAGACAAATTTGAGTTAGAAGTTGATACCGATGCTGATTGGGATAGAAACATAGATGATAGAAAGAACACAATAGGAGGATCATTCTTTATGGGTGACATACTTGTCACATGGATAAGTAAAAAGCAAGGATGCATATCTCAATCAGCTGCAGAAGCAGAATATGTGGCTGCTGCTGCAAATTGTTCTAATATTGCATGGATCAAGCAATTACTGAAAGGTATGAATGAAAAAATTATTGAACCAATAATTATTGAACCAATAATTATTGATAATACAAGTGCTATCAATATTTCAAAGAACCCTATGATGCATGCTAAAACAAAACACATAGCTATTAAGTATCATTACTTGAGGGAACAAGTACAAAAGAAAGAGGTAATACTGGAATATGTACAATCAAAAGAACAATTTGATGCAGGAGCATCTTGGGTCATTGACAATCCTGCTCAACCAAAAAGATGTTTGTTTTGTTCTTTAGTTTGTTTGGAGATTACTCAGGAAATGCTCTTTTGATCGGGTTCATTTTCTCAGGCATGCTTATCTCCATCGCTCGGGTTCTGTTGCTCGGGCATGTTTGTTTCTATTGCTCGGGTCTGTCACTCAGGCAAGTTTGTTTATTTTTCCATTGCTCAGGTTTCTCTTCTAACACTCGGGTTTTGTTTCCTTTTTCTCAGGGTGTTCTTTGCCTGAGTCTCTTTGTTGTTCGGTCAAACTTTGCCCGAGATGTTTATTTTGGAGTTGGATCTTGTGGCTGACTTTTTTAGTTAATTTTGATGGCTTAATTGATTTGGGGTCTCTCATTGGGATCTGTGTGGACCTAAATCTAGGTCTCACTTATAGATTTGAGCGTTAACCTCTCTTGGTGGACTCTTGTATATATTTGTTTCTATGTTCTTAGTTTAGGCAGTTCAGAAGTAGCAGTACTAGAATAAGATTTGATTCAGATTATCTGTAAGCAGGCCTATGACCTTGCATGTATGAAGATCATATTGTAATTCATTGAATATATGGCCAAAACTGGGAAGGCCTTACAACCCGACATGTAATGATTTTGATAAATTAATGATAAAGGATCTCTACTGTTTCTTCTTTCATTGTGTTGTTTGGCTTCCGCATTGGTTCTTAAAGGTGGTTTGGTAGTTGGGAGATCCTTTGGCCCCATCTCCAGCAGCTCCTTGCGTCATGTGGTATCAGAGCATTAGTGAGACCTAAGTTCCTTCTTGTAGACCCTAACCCTAGTTGGTATTGTTGTGGGGTAGTAGATTGCGATTTGACCTACAATTGTAGAGGGATTCAAGATAGTTTGCGAGAGAGGAAATGTAGATCCAGGTCTAGCTGATATGCTTAGATAGATGGCTGCTAGATTGGAAGCTGTTGAGACAACCCAACGTAGAGGAAGACATTTTGAAGATGTTAGTGATGATGAAATTGAAGAGGTCAAGGTGAAGCTTCACCTGCACCTATGATGAATCAGGAAGAAGAGCGATTCCTAAGAGCTTTGACAAGTTTGAAATCGACACCTCAGTTTAATTCTCCTAAGTATAGTGGAAAATTAGATTTTGATGAATCGATTGACTGGATAAATGAGATGGAAAAGTACTTTGAATATGAAAATATAACAGAGGATAAGAAGGTGAATATTGAAAGCACAAATTTGAATGGTCATGCATCCTTATGTTGGGAACGTATGCAATTGGATCGAAAGAAGAAAGGTAAAGACAAAATCAAGGTATGAGATAAGATGGTAAACAAATTGAAAGACAAGTTTGTACCTTGTGACTATCAGATTAATCTAATCCGGCAAATGAAAATTTTGAAGCAAAAAGATAGATCACTAAAGGACTACATTGAGGAATTCTATAGATTGGACATCAGATCTAGACATGTTGAGGATGAAGTGGAAAGAGTTGTAGGATACCTGAATGGGTTGAGGAGTTCCATACAAGATGAAATCAGTTTGGTCAAGATGGAAAACATTGAGGAGGCATATCAATTTGCCCTAAAAGCTGAGGAAAAGTTGAACATAAGATATGAACAAAGACAAATAGGTAGAGGTGGTAGACTCCCTAAAGGAAGAGGAAGATCTCATGGTGAAAACAATAGATCTGAACCAGACAAGTCAATTTTAGACACATCTCAAGACAAAGGAAAAACTAAATGGAAAGATGGAATTTCATACCGAGGAAGAGGCAATTACTCCAGAGGTGGTTATAGCAGAAAGAGATTCCAAGTAAGTTTTTACAATTTTCATGAAGGACATACATACTTTGAATGTACACATACAAGCAAGAAAGGATGTAGTAGCAAAAATGCATTGGTGCAAGAGGAGTCACCAAATAAAGCTGAGAAGGAAGGAAATTTCATGATCCGGAGGATAGTATGGAGTGAGAAGGATAAGCAAGATCCTATCAGGAAAAGTTTGTTCAAGACCATATGTAGAGTTGCAGACAAGGTTTGGAAGGTGATTATTGATAGTGGAAGCTTGCAGAATCTGGCATCTGAGGAAATGGTTGCAAATTTGTAGTTGGAAAGGATAAAGCATCAGAAACCCTATTAGATCCCATGGATCAAGGATGATCATACATTAATGGTGAGTGAACAATATTTTGTGAATCTGAAAATTGGAAAGTATTATGATAAGGTGTTGTGTGATATTATGCCTATGAATTATTGTCATATTTTGTTGGGTAGACCTTGACAATATGATATACATGCTATACACGATGAAATATTGAATAGATATTTTGTTTGGGTTGATGGTAAGAAACAAGTTTTGTTATCTTTGGTTGAAGAATCTGTTGGTGAGGTATGTACATCTATGAAAGTTTGTCTGATGGAAAGTAGACATTTTGTTAAGGATTTGAAAACAAATGATATTTGTTATGATTTAATTCCTAAAAAATCGAGTAAGAATACAAAAGATGACATTCCTACAGAAGTTGGAAAGTTACTAAGTACAAAGAGATAATTTAAGATAATGTACTTGATGGTTTTCCACCAATGAGAAATATCATTCACTGTATGGATCTGATTCCTAGAGCTAGTTTACTGAACAAAGCACCACATAGGTTGACACCGACTGAGAATGAAGAGCTTAATCGACAAGTTCATGAATTGTTGAATAAAGGTTTGATCCGAGAAATTTTGAGTCCATGTGCAGTACCAGCTGTGTTGGCACCTAAGAAGAATGGAGAATGGTAAATGTGCACTGATTCTAGAGCAATCAATAAGATTACAATAAAGTATAGGTTTCCTATATTGAGAATGAATGACATAATGGATTGTTTAAGTGGAGCAAGATATTTTACCAAAATTGATTTGAAAAGTGGATATCATTTGATCATAATCAGAGAAGGTGATGAATGGAAGACTGATTTTAAGACAAAGGAAGGTTTGTATGAGTGGTTGGTTATGCCTTTTGGTTTAACTAATGCACCAAGTACTTTTATGAGATTAATGAATGAATTTGTGAAGAAATTCTTGAATAAGTGTGTGATTGCATACTTGAATGATATTCAGATATTTAGTAAGACTAGAGAAGATCATTTGATGCATATAAGGCAAGTGTTGCAGAGATTGAAAGAGGAAAAGTTGCTGATAAATCTGAAGAAGTGTTCCTTCATGAAAGAAGAGCTTGTGTATTTGGGTTTTGTAATTTCAGCTGATGGTTTGAAGATGGATCTAGAGAAGGTTGAAGCTATACTTAGTTGGCCTACACCTGGAAATGTCACTGAGGTAAGATCATTTCATGGATTGGTAAGTTTTTATAGGAAGTTTATCAAAAATTTCAATTATATTTGTAATGCTATGATTGAGACAATGAGAGGATACAAAAGAGAATTCAAATGGACACATGGAGCTGATAAGAGTTTTGAGGATTTGAAGATGAAGGTTGCTGAATTACCTATGTTAGCATTACCTGATTTCAATAAGGTATTTCAAGTTGAATATGATACAATTGGAAGTGTAATTGGAATTGTATTGACTCAAGAAGGTCAACCTGTTGCTTTCTTTAGTCAAAAGTTGAATGATGCAAAGAGGAAATATTCTGTCTATGATCAAGAGTTCTATGCTATTGTGCAAGCTATGAAGAAATGGAGACATTATTTGATGCCAAATGAATTTATGTTATATACTGATCATAAGGCTTTACAATATTTGGGTAGTCAGAATAAGTTGAATCAGAGACATATGAAATGGGTAGAGTATTTAAAGAGTTTCACATTTGTGATTAAACATAAGAGTGGAGTTTCTAACTGAGTTGCTGATGCATTGAGTAGAAGAAGATCTTTATTGACTGAAATGAGAATTGAAGTTCTTGGTTTTGATGACATGAAGAATTTGTATGAAAGTGATCCTTATTTTTTAGAGCAGTGGAGAGTGTGCAGAGCACCTAATTCAAATCAATCAAGTATGAAGACTATTTCATTCAGGAAGACATGTTGTTCAAAGGTATTCAGTTGTGTATATTGAGAGGTTCAATGAGAACTAATTTGATTAAGGAGATATTGGAAAAATTTCTACAATATAGACAATTGTTATTTTGTCATTGATGTCAAACCTTAACTGGTGAGACTATTGCTATATGTTTGAGTACCATATTTATTGATTGATGAAGATTTGAAGAATAGGATAACAAGAAGATCGAGGAAAAGGTTGAGTTATGAGTATACACCAGGGTACTTGATCATTTGGCACTTTGGAAAATTGGTATGTTGTTTATCTTTCATTGATAGTTCACTGGAAGGTCGATGCTGAGCAAAGAAAAGTCGATGTCGAGCAAAGCAAAAAGGTGATGCTGAGCAAAGAAAAGATGATGTCAAGCGCCAATGAAATGTCGAGGGAGACAAAGAAAGCCGAGCAACAGTATTTTAGTAATTGATGAGATTTGAGATCTCTGGCCGACATAGTTGATTTTATTGGGATATGTATTGTTAATTAAGATTGGTCCACACTCATTTAATACACAGGAAACCGTTATTAACGCATGGATTCAATGTTTAATTAATGATTGTATTGGAGAAGTAAATAAAATGTAATGATGGAAAGATCTGTTGGATCTGACCTAACCTAAGATCTACGATCTTGATTAAGCGGAAAAAGATCTATTTGACCTAGATGAAGAGGTATAATATAACCTATAGAGGTTATTGTCATGGTATCCAAATGTAAGGAGAAGTTGTATGCAAGAGTATTGCATGGTCGATTGACTGATTGACAAGACCTAGCAAAGAAGGCTGAGCAGAGAAGCAGAGAGAGATTGCGTGATGGATTTCCAAGAAGATCTGAAGTTTAAGATGAAAATGGAGGCCACTTAGTGCATTAACATTAGAGCTGAAATTGGATTTGGATTTGCAAAGTAAGTTGTATTTATTAGATCACACCTGCTGATTACTTTCTAACCATTGTATCAATTCAAATCCTTTAACCAGGTTGACCTAGCAGTCATTGTATAAATCCTTTGAACAATGGGACATTCAGATTGAAATGTTCTAAGTCCTCTAACAAGGCCACTTCTGACAGGGTGATTAAATCCTTTAACCAGGTTACATTTGACAGTGTATTTTGTAACCTTTAATAGGGTTGGCTCCTAACAGAGCTCACTTCAGAAGAGTCAAATTTTGGTAGCATGTTACTGGTGTTTTTCCCATATTGGGTTTCCACGTTAAATCATGGTGTTAAAATGTGTGAATATTTACGTTGTGTTTTACTGTTAAGTTTCTGTAAGCTTATTTCATTAGTACACTAAACTGCACACTTTTGTTGTTGATTGTTGCCGAGCAGATATGAGTTGTTGAAGTGGTATAAATTTTTATATGGGCACATCTGGAACTTATGATAACTGATTCACCCCCCTCTCAGTTATTCTAAATTTATTCTAACAATTGGTATCAGAGCTTTGTTCTCTTGAAATAGTTTGAAGGTACTTGGAGATAAAGATCAAGATGTATAAAAGGGATGGACCGAAGATTAACAAGGACAACTTTCTTGCATGGAGAAGTTTGATGAAACTTCACTTGGCTGGTATTGGTAATTCTACTAAACGACATATTAAACAAGAATATGTAGGCCCTACTAGAGTTCTGAATGCTGCACAATTAAGAGAAAAGCATGAACATAATCAAGCAATGTTGGAACTTGCATCATCCCTGAACTATCATGAATTTGAGGACATCAAGGAATGTACAAGCATAAAGCAGATTTGGGATGCCCTTCAAACCATCTATGGAGGTGATATGAATATACTAAGAGCCAAATCTGAAAGCTTGAGAGGTAAGTTTGATGATTTAAAAATGCAAGAAGGATAAAATATAGTGCAATATTATGATAGGATAAATGAAGTTGTAAATGCTATTAGAGGA
Organism: Thuja plicata; assembly: GCA_018584345.1. Taxonomy (NCBI): domain Eukaryota; kingdom Viridiplantae; phylum Streptophyta; class Pinopsida; order Cupressales; family Cupressaceae; genus Thuja; species Thuja plicata. Next base: position 1,488,144 of record MU225653.1, on the reverse strand, counting down.
GCTAAGGGAACCATTGATGATGACACTATCATGAGCAAGGTACTGACAACACTTCTTCCTATTTATGATGTTAGAGTATCTGAAATTCAAGAACTGAGATGTGTATGTGGTAAATTTGGCCTTGTTAACTCACCATACACTTCAACATAGTCCTTCTTCACCAAATACACACAAGAATAAATATGAGGTTATTCATCTTGCCTGTCTGCGTGATTCGACCTGTTGCCTTCTATCCAGACAAGGTTTCAAAATAGCTCTCAGAACGAGTCTCACAATCATAGACCAATCTAGGAATGAAGGATTTTCTCCATGAATGCAATGCAATGCAAGATTATTCTAAGAATTGAAAAATGTAAGATTAATCTAAGACATGATTTCAATGCAATTATTCTAGAAATTGAAATTATTCTATTGCAAAATGAGATTATTCTATATGAGATTATGAACTAAGAATGTAGCAATAATTCAGTATTCTAACAATGCATGAAAGTAAGTGGGGGTTTTGAGTGAGGAATGAGAGTTCTTTTATAGACTTAGAAGTGATCATAATAGAAACTTTACTCTTTGAAATAAAACAGATAGAAAAGCCAGTTTAAATTAGAAATCTTTATTTAAAAGAATACAATAAATTGTTTTTCCTTTTGCTTTAACTGTTTTCTTCCTCTGATTTAATTCTATTTTATTTGATTTTAATTGTTTTCTTTCTCTTTAAAACACAATTAATTCAAAGATTCTATTTCTGAACAGAAGAAAGATTTTTGAGAGAATATCCAATTAATTAAATAAATATGACCTCATAAATAGGGTTTTCTCAATTATCTGAATAATTAAATTCAATTATTGAAATGAGGATATTTATTTAATAATTAAATATTATTCAACCCCTTTTTCATGTGTTTTAGCTAAAGAAGGTGAATTTAATTTAATTAAAGTGCTAGGACTTTATAATTAAATTAATTCGATCATAAGGTTTGTTTAGCCAATAGATATTTAGTAATTAAATGTGATGTATGATTAATGCAGATTTAGGATTTTCTACATTTGACACTTAGGTCGAGTAGAATCAGTCAAAACTCAGAATTGCCTAGCACAATAGGACTTAGATGATCTAGAAGAGTGATAAATGAAACAAAATTGGTTAGGGTTGCAAGATGCCAATTTTGGGGTGTTACAAGATGTACTCCTAACAACAATTTGACTTTGGAGAGTTTGGTAGGTAGACTTACTGCATTTGAGATGTCAAATTTTGACAACTGTACTCCACAAACGGTTGAATCTGCATTCAAGTCACAGATGGTTATTAGCAAATCAAGGAAAGAAAATAAATGTATGAGAAGTGACAGTGACACTTCAGATAATGATTTAGAAGAGCTTGATGCACTTATGGAAAGGAGACTAGCTAGAGGAAAAGGAAAATTCAGAGGTAAACTTCCTATTATTTGTTTTTTTTTGTAACAAAGTTGGTCATATTGCTGCTAGATGTCCTGATAAGAATGAGAAAGATGAAAGAAGAGATAACAAGTACAAAGATAGAAAGGATGACTAAGACTACATAAAGTACATGGATTACAAAGACAAAGGTAAAAAACCTTGTTATATAGCTGAAGAAGCCTCTGACAGTGAATCTGATAAATCTGATGAAAATGATATAGAAGTTATGTATGTTACAATGAAAGATGATTCTGATGATGATGAGAAAACTGCACTAATTTCTTATATGAGTAAAGGTGATCATTGGATTATTGACAGTGGTTGTTCACATCACATGACCGGTGATAAGGACAAATTTGAAACCTTAGATCAATGTAAAGGTGGATATGTTAAGTTTGGTAATGATACACCTTGTAGAGTTAAAGGGAAAGGATCAATTCAATTGAATGACAAGATTAGATATGATGATGTGTATTGGGTTGATCTTAAGTATAACTTGTTGAGTGTTGCACAACTAAACACTTCTGGTTACAGAGTTAAATTTCATCACATGAAAGAAAAGATCTATGATGCCAATGGAGAATTAGTTGGAAGTGGAGCAGACTAGAGGTAACTTATTTTATCTAGACTTAGCTGAAGAGACATGCTTGTTTGCACAATATAATGATGTTTGGTTATGGCATAAGAGGCTATGTCATGTTAACTTTGATAACTTGGTAAGCA
>MU225653.1:1471450-1485818 GCA_018584345.1 Thuja plicata | reverse complement strand
TGTGGAGACAAATATTTTATTCTATTTGTAGATGACTACTCTAGGATGATGACTGTTATGTTTCTTAAAGAAAAATCTGATGCATTTCAGTTATTTAAGTGGTACTTGGAAAAAGTTGAAAAGAAAATAGGTAAAAGTCTAAAATATCTAAGATCTGACAGAGGAGGTGAGTTCATTTCTAATGAGTTTAACAGGTTCTTCAATGACCGAGGGATAAAAAGATAGATGTCCGCACCTAGAAAACCACCACAGAATGGTATAGCTGAAAGAAAAATTGATCTATCATGGATTGTACCACAACATTAATGATGGAGAAAAATATTACACAAATATTAGAGAGAAGCTACAAGTACAACAGTTTATACCTTGAACAAAGTACAAATCAAGAAAGGTACAAATGCTACACCTTATGAAATATGGTATGGGTATGCACCTACTGTAAGTTATTTTAAAGTCTTTGGGAGTAGATGTTTTATACTGAAGGATAATAGAAATGGTAAACTTGATGCTAAAGGAGAAGAAGACATATTTATTGGATATTCTACTAAGAGTAAAGCATACAAGTGCTTGAATTCTAACACTAACAAAATTGTGGAAAGTATAAATGTTAGAATTGATGAATATTTAGAGAGAAATGAAGTTGAAAGCATGATTGAGCTTGAAAGTTACAGATCATTCACTTATCCTAAAGAGGAGGATTCTAACAAAATTGAAAATGAAATTGCCGAGCAACAGTCCACACCTGCCGAGAGACAAAATGAAATTGCCAGGAAATAGGAGGTGATTGCTGAGCTATCTGATAATGATGCCGAGTCACAGTTTCAACCTAAACCAAACATGAATGATGAAAATGAAGTTGAGAAAGAGCCTACTTTGGAAAAATACGTGAGAAGGCACCATAAACCTGATCAAATCATAGGAGCAAAGGATTCTGCAGTTATGAAAAGAAGCAAATTAAGAGAAGACACATGTTTTCTATGTGATTTTGAGCCTAAGACAGTAAAAGATGCTTTAGACAATGAAGACTAGATTCAAGCCATGAATGAAGAGATATACTAGATAGAAAAGAATAAGACATGGATACTAGTACCGAGGCCTGACAACAAAAATGTAATTGGTACTAAGTGGGTATTCAAAAACAAGTTGGTTGAACATGGAGAGGTAACAAGGAATAAAACAAGATTGGTATGCAAAGGTTATGCACAAGATGAAGGAATTGACTATGGAGAGACATTCTCCCAAGTTTCAAGATTGGAAGGTGTAAGAACTCTACTTGCATATGCAGCCTACAAAGGATTTAAAGTTTATGAAATGGATGTGAAGTTTGCATTTCTAAATGGGATATTAGAAGAGGAAGTATATATTGAACAAGCTGATGGATTTGTTGACCCAAGCAAGAGGAACATGGTTTGCAGATTGCATAAGGCATTATATGGACTGAAACAAGCACCCAGGGCATGGTATGAAAGATTGCACAATTTTCTGATAAAGATTTAACTTGCAAGAACAAATGACAACAACAATCTGTATTTGAAAACAGAGCAAGGTAAAGGAAATTTATTGGCTGAAATTTTTGTGGATGACATCATATTCAGTGGACAAGATATGATATGCAAAGCATTTGCAAAAGAGATGCAAACTGAATTTGAAATGTCTATGTTTGGTGAGATCAAATTCTTTGTTGGTTTACAAATACATCAAATGAAGAATGGTATCTATATTACTCAATCAAAATATGTCAAGGAGATACTGAAAACTTTTGGTATGGATGATTCAAAACCAGTGAGTACACCCATGGCTACTGAACAGAAGTTGACAATGAATGATGATACAAAAGAGGTAAATCAAACACTGTACAAATCAATGATTGTTAAGCTAAAATATGTTGTACACAGTAGACCTAATATTGCATTAGCAGTTGGAATAATTGCTAGATCTTCTGCTAATCCAAAAGAGACACATATAATGGTAGTAAAAAGAATTCTGAGATATTTGAAAGGTACAAAAGATTATGACCTATATTACAAAAGGAATGACAAGTTTGAACTCAGAGTCTATACTGATTCTGACTGGGCTGGTAATGTGGATGATAGAAAAAGCACCATAGGAGAAGCATTTTTTTTAGGGAAAATATTAGTTCCTAGACAAGCAAGAAACAAAATTACACCTCACAATCTACAGCTGAAGCTGAGTATGTGGCAACAATAGTTAATTGTTCAAACATTGTGTGGTTGAAGATACTACTGAAAGGTATGAAAGAGGAGATCACAGAAATAGTTGTCATATATTGTGATAACATGAGTGCCATTAATATTTTTAAAAATCCTGTAACGCACTCTAAGACAAAGCATATAGGTATCAAGTATCATTACATGAGGGAGCTAGTTCAAGACAAGGAAGTGAGACTGGAATATGTACATACTAAGGAATGGTTGGCAGACATATTTACAAAAGCATTACCCAAGGATGCTCATGAGTATCTAAGAGGTAAGTTGGGGGTGATTACCCTAACAGAGGCTAACTAGTTCTGAATGGCACTATTGCATCAAATGTTTTAATCAAAACACTTGACACATTGATGCACATTGAGTCACATTTTTAGTATGCTGCCTAAAAACTGTGAAGTGGAAGACAAGAACAGAAAAGAAGATCTGTCATAAACAAAGATTAAAGGAACAACATGATACAAAGATTAGAACAAGATGAATCTGCATAATAAAGATGTCAAAATCTTTGGCATTGTTGTCAAAGAGGGAGATTATTTGCTAGAACAAATTATTGAAAAAAAATATTACTGAAAGAGGGAGCTGAACAAACAACATAAAACATTTCAGTGTGATTATAGATACAGAGGGAGTCAGAATGAAGCTAAAGACATTAATGAAGATTTGTTCATATTAAGGAACACACACTTTTTGGATTATATGGTAACTTTGGTTGGAAATTATTATTTTATAGTTTAGTGTTGCCATCAATGCCAAAGAGGGAGATTGTTGGAAAGATTGCTACAATGTCGATAATTGTTATTTTTTCATTGATGTCAAATCTTAACTGGTGAGACTATTGCTATATGTTTGAGTATCATATCTATTGATTGATGAAGATTTGAAGAATAGGATAACAAGAAGACCGAGGAAAAGGTTGAGTTATGAGTATACACCAGGGTACTTGATCATTTGACACTTTGGCAAAGTGATATGTTGTTTATCTTTCACTGATAGTTCACTGGAAGGTCGATGCCGAGCAACGCAAATTCGATGCCGAGAAAAGAGAAAAGGTGATGTTGAGTAAAGCAAAGATGATGCCGAGCGCTAGTGAAATGCCAAGGGAGACAGAGAAAGCCGAGCAACAATATTTTAGTAATTGATGAGATTTGAGATCTCTAGCCGACATAGTTGATTTTATTGAGATATGTATTGTTAATTAAGATTGGTCCACACTCATTTAATGCACAGGAAACCATTATTAATGCATCGATTCAATGTTTAATTAATGATTGTATTGGAGAAGTAAATAAAATGTAATTGTGTGTGTGAGATTACACCTTCATGAAATTAGGATCAATAAAAACAATTTTATGGAAAGAAAATACAATTAAATCTAAGAATTACAATTAAATCCATGACATCTCATGGTTCCCTATCTAAGCTTTGTTAAGAGAGCTCTCAGCCTTAATCTCTCTCAAGGACAATCCTAGAATGAGAAAATGATAACAAATATGCTCTAATCTAGCTCAATTCTCTCAAATGATGTATGCTTCTAATTCAAAATGCTCATGATATGCTCCTCAAATCAACAATTTGCTTGCTAATTGATCAAAATGCTATGGAAAATGTTCAATTACTCTTAATTACTAACAAATTGCCTATAATAAGGATGCTTTGCTCTTGAATTTCTAGGATATCAATTACATAGAAAATGACTATTTATAGCAATTTCCCAAGGGTGGGGGGTAGAGTGAATTAACCATGGGTTAATGCTTGGTTGAGTTTGATCCTTCAAATGGTTTCAAATGGGGGAACCATTTAAATGGTTGTCCTCAAAGGGTGGGACAAGAAGAGAAGATCCTCAACTCTCATTGGTTGATCAATTTGAGTTGAAAGAAATTAGGATTTATTAAATTCAATCATTTAATTAATTTAGCCATGTAAGGGTGAATGGGTTGGATTTGATTTTTGATTTTAAAACTATACAATTAATTGATTAAATTAATTATATAATTTGATTGATCCTTTTAGGCTTAAATTTGATTATTTGATTTCATAATTATTTAATGCTTTGATTTTAATTGATTTTGTCTAATTTGCTTGATAAATGTCTATTTAAATGATTTTGATCCATTTTGATGCATTTTGATGAGATTTAGGGCAATTGGCTAAGATTTCCAGATTTGGATGATTAAGAGACACCTGGTCACTTTTAGGTGTCTACAAATGCCCCTCTTTGAATTGATGTGAGAAGCACATTGATTCAAAGAAAACTTGATGTACTGATCATTGATTTGATGTTGATTGATTGATTGATGTAAAATTTGATTGATGTTTTGATGCAAAACTTGATGCGAAACCTTGATATGAAACCCTGATGCGATACTCTGATATGAAACCCTGATGCAAAACTCTGATGTGAAACTCTAATATGAAACTTGATGCAAAACCCTGATGCAAAAATGGATGCAGAATGCCCCACTTATAAAGTTTGAATTTTTAATGCCACAGATTTGATACGAGATATGATGCAGAATCTTGATATGATGATGCCCCCTCAGAAATGAAAGCATGTTGATCTTAGATGTGAAAAATTCAATGTACATTGATGAAAGAATAGATCCAAGATGATTGCATTTCTAATAAATAATGGTGCTGAAAAGATGTCAAAAAATGCCCCAATGTGCGAAATATGCAGATTTGGTCTAACTTGGTCAAAACTCTTACAAAATTAGGGTAAAATAGCTTAAATAGGTTAAAAAAACCCAAATTTTCATTTTCACTTTTTACTATTAAGACTTTGCTTTGATCTTGTGACGTTTGACAATGATGGTGGTCCCTATTCGAGAGCATCGATTTGAGTGAGTGTGCCGATATCAGAGATCTCCTGACTACGGGCCTTTGGTGAGTGGTGCAAACCTTCATAGTGCATTTATTGCTCATTAAATAGCATTTATTGCATGTTTTTAATGCTTTCTAAATAGAAATTTGATAAATGCCGCATAGGATAGTTAAAAAGTCACCTAGGGTAGGGAAAAGCCACCTCCGTGCGTTTAAGAGCCGCGTTGGAGAAATCCACAACCACCTAGGAATTAGGTCAAAATTTGTAACCTAATTAGTTAAACACCGCCTAGGAAACCCTATAATTTCAAGGCCGCCTAGGAAACTTAAAAAGCCGCGTAGGACTTTAAAAGGCCACCTGTTAAGAAAAGCGCTGCCTCCAATGATGAAAGTGTCATGTGTAAGATATTTAATGCCGCGGGGCTTAAAAATCCGTGTACACTTATTCAAGTGCCGCATACCATAAAGATTGAAAAACTGAGATAAAATAGATGAATTGCCTTTAATCGATCATCCAGATAACTCAATTGAATTCCAAGCTAGAAAATGTACATTCATAATGTCACTTAGTGTTTAGGATATTAGAAAAATCATATCGATGAATGTTTGATATGCCAATCAGATTGATTAAAATGATGCCAAATTAATCCCTTCTCAAGATGTAGAGGTTAGGAACAATAGGTTGATGCACTCAAAATAGAGCAAGGATAGATTTAATGTGTTTGATTGACTTAGAATGATCCCTCAATAGAAAGACTAATATGCTTCACCTTGTTTCAAAATGTAGGAACATTATCGTAAGTTGCGAGTATAGGGTGTTGTGTCCTGGATTTTTGATTTGGTCGATGAGCTTACTCTTCCTGAGTGACGAACGATCAAGACATGTGGTCTCAGTTTCCTTCTCAATCTCCGTCGGTTTCAGCTGAACCGAGGTATTTTGATATCTATGGCAGAGCGATGGCACTCTGACCATAACACATTCCATCTACCCCTCGGCGAGATGACTATCACACCCGAGGATGTATACAGATTGTTGAGGATCCCGACTCATGGAGAGCGGGTATATTATGACTCAGTTTATGATAGAAACGTATGCAGACGGGTGTTTGGAGATAACACCATTGCTAATGATTGCATTACTTGGGCATAGTTTGCTTCATTTCCTACTTTGCCAGCATTGTTAGGAGTAGTTATCAGAGGATTACTACTTCCAGATAGGAGGGGTCGTGGCTTTGCAGTCAGATGGGGCCGTATACTGGAGGATTTGATTGCACATCCTCAGAGATTCGACTGGGGTTCTTGTGTATTGGCCCAACTATATCATGATTTACATGAGATTGTATACAGACACAGTGCATCTCTCTCAGCAGGTGCAGTTTTGTTACAATTATGGACTTGGGAGCATATCCCTATCACTAGAATAGTCTCAGCATGAGTGCGGGCCCGAGGGTATCCGTATGCATTTTTGTATGATGGCATGGTTTTCCAGCATCGTCTGGGCAAGGTTGAGTTTTGGTGGCAGACTATTGATGACATTGATCAGGTCGTCTGGAGACCATATATGCTCTACGAGGGTTGGCAAGAGGATGATGATGAGTTACCTTATATTTTTCCCCTCGGTGTATGATTGGACGATCACCACTATGTATCGAGAGATTTTACTTTGGGAGAGTGCTTTGTTAGTACAGCCGGGTATAGGACATGCCCCAGGGTATGACACTTTATGCGAGGGTACATTCAGAGAGATCCATGTGGAAAGCTCAGGTTGACTATCAGTTTTCCTGTTCACAGATTGATCAGCTCAGATATATTAGGTGGGATATGATGACACATGTAGCTGATGCAGGGATGTCTGCCGAGTATTGAGAGTGGTTCTTACAACATCGCTTTGTTAGATTCATAGATCCGGCAGAGCCTATTCCTGATGTTGATGATCTTTCTGATGACGACAAAGATGATGACGATGGATATGGAGATGGGAGGAGACCTCAGAGACAGAGATTTTAGAGAGCACCTATTGCTAGGAGACCTAGAGCTGTAGGACCTCGGATGCGGGGTGGTCATGCTAGGGGATAAGGTGGCAGATTTGGGCAGCCTAGACAAAGGCTAGTGTAGGCACAGGTACCTTAGAGACAGGTCCATGCCAGAGTTGGTGCAGAGTGGGCCAGTCAGAGACATAGATGAGTCTAGGTGGCTAGACAGGTTCCATTACAGGCATAGGATTTACAGAGACAGAGTCTATAGAGACCTCTATTACCTTTGAGATAGGTTGATCCGATGGTAGATCCACAGAGTAGCTTAGCACCAGGGATACCACAGGTTCCTTTAGCGCCATAAGCACCTCAGGCCCCTCCAGTAGCACAGGCACCTCTAGTTCCTCCCATTGTGGACAAATTAGTTTAGGATTTTCAAAGATTACAGGCAGGGATGACTGTAGTGACAGGTCGGTTAGACCAGGTTACGACTATGTTGCAATAGTTCTTGGCTACTTTAGCTCAGTTACCTACCAGTGCTAGCACTAGTTAGGTACCACCTTCTACATAGGATAGATCAGGTGACAGGGATCTCGATGGTGCAGGAGGTCAGGTATAGGTATTGCGGGAGATGGATCAGGTGCCCCTACTGGGTCATGAGATAGCAAGAGATCTGTGATATTTGGATATCATATTGATGTATCATTTGATTGTTGATCAGGACTTTGATTATATGGATCATTTTTTGATGTATCTTGGATATACAAATTTGTGTTATTGATGATAGACATTTATCTATGATGATGTTTGATTCCCCTTTGATGATGAAGTTTTGAGATTATCTTTTATGCAAAAGCTATATGAGTCTATGATGCATTTACTTTTATTTATGCTATGGATGCAATGCCTTAGGTTATGACATAGATAGAAGGATGAAAATGATGTTAATTAAATTTATTTCTATATGATTTTCTGATTTAATTGGATGTATGGTTTATGCAATGCAATGAAATGAATGTAATACTTAGTACAATGATAAATGAATGCAACTATCTTTTTGGTTTTTTGGATGTATGCAACTTTATGTATGATGCAATTCTAGATGATTTGGATAAATGACTAATGATTAATGTTTCTTTTCTTTGTTTTTTCTCTTGATATGAATGATGATTAATGATTAATGCTTATGAATGCAAAAGACAATCTCATATGGATGATTTGAAACCATTAAATTGATGAAGTATCGTCAACATTAATTTCCTCCCTTTAACTTGGAAAAAAACTAGAAATACAAGCCATTTTAATCTAACTTGAAATGCAATTAATTTAACATGAAGATGCAATGCAACTAATTGTCCTTGAGGTCTGTGAAAGAAATGCAGACAGAGATATATTTTCATCATTGCATTGTGGAACTAGTAGTCGATACAATTCTTACTGGTGCCATTGCGACCATAAGAATATGAATATGACTTTCTCTCATTTGGTAACCGTTTAAGAAACTAGTACAACCCTCACTAGTTGAATGACAAACTATGAGAATATGAATACCAGTTTAATTGGATTCAATGTTGCAAGTGGATGTTGGTATTAAGATATTGAAGATCTAAATAGCCAAGGTATCTTGTTGCGTAAACAAACAAAGGTTAACCCTCCTTCCAATATGAATTTCCTCGATGGTTCATTGATGACCATGTCCTTAGACTAATTCACACAAGTTAAAGGATCTTCCTCAAAATAGTCACACAGAAGTTAATAAAACATCATGTCTCCATCATCGCCAATCTAGTCGAAACATCATTGATTAGCTAAAAAGAACATGACTCGAAAAAGGTCAATGAAAAACTCATCAAAATTTTCAAGTGTTTGTGAAATGTATCAAGATTTTCAAATAAGAACTCCAAACATTCTGATCATTTAGGGTTTGTCAATTTTTAATCCTGATAAAATAAGGCAACGAAGCTCAAGGATCATGTTATCAGAGAAAACTGTTTAGGGTTGAACAATGATATCCATCAAAGATTCTCAAAATATCTCTCCTCTGAATCTGAAAATATGCTTCTGATGTGTGACCAAGATGTTGCACTATTGAATCTGTTTCATACCAAAAATCCATGATGCGTGCCCCCAAGTGATAAATGTGATCAATGTGAAACTTAGGCCAACTGAACCTAGAATGTGACAAAATGCAGCTCTGAGACTTGATTAGGACTATACACAAATGACAAATGCAATGAGGATATAGAAAAATGAGATGATGAAATGCAATATGTACACATGCAACTAGGAAAGACCTAAGGGACAAAAGGCGCCTATTTCCAGGTTTTCACCTTTTGAGGTTATTGCCCTTTTTCTCTTTTTTTTTTTTGCTTTTTTTGCTACCAAGGCACCTATTGCTAGGTTTTCACCAAGGCACTTTTCTCTTTTTTGATTTTTTTTTATCATCAAGGCGCCTATTTGCTATGTTTTCACCAAGACAATATTTTTTTGATTTTCCAAATGTTTTTGATTTCTTCATGCTCAATTTTCTCCTTTTTCTAATTTTCTACCTTTTCAATTAATTTTGGCTTTTGAACTTTCTGATTTTTTTGTATTTTGATCTTTTCTTATTTTTTTTTTGTATTTTTGACTTTTTCCATGTACAAAGGTGATGCTGACTCATCTAATAATCTCAACTGATACTCTTTCCTCTGATACTCTTTCATCTAATCGAGTGTGAAACCGCTTAAGATGAATGCTATTGATAGGTTTTTGCAATTCATCACCATCACAATCGGCCAATTTGTAGGTCCCCGTTCCAAAAGAAGAAGCAATGACAAAAGGACCAAGCCAATTTTCTTCCCACTTTCCTTTCTTTTCTCTATCAACCTGATTTTTTGGATTCTCTCTCAATACTAAATCTCCCACTTGAAAAGTTCTTGGTTTAATGTGCTTGTTATAGTTCCTTGAAATTCGATTCTGATACACTTTCAAATGGTCATAGGCTTGAGTTTGGTGTTCCTCTAACATCTTCAATTGTTGAAGTTGGGAAACTCTATAATCCTCATCCATAATTAATCCATGCAATGACACTCTTAGGGATGGTATTTCAACTTCTAAAGGTAGAACAACTTCGGCCCCATAAACCAATGAAAAAGGTGTAGCTCCTGTCAGGGTGTGAATACTAGTTCTATAGGCCCACAATGCTAGATTGATTTGAAGATGCCAATCTCTTCCTGACTTGCCAAGTGATCTTTGAAGGATTTTGAGGATATTCTTATTGGTAGCTTCTGCTTGTCCATTACCTTGGGGATAGTAAATGGATGAAGAGTGATGTGTAATATGGAATGTGTCACAAAGTTCATCAAAATCTTTGTTCTTAAACTATTTTCCATTATCTGTGATGATGGTGTGAGGAATTCCATATCTGTAAATAATATGATTAAGGATGAACATGGAAATTTGTTTCCCCATTGCAGTTGTTAAAGGAACGACCTCAACCCATCTAGTGAAATACTCCGTTGCCGTGAGGATGTACTTGTGTCTGTTTGAAGAAGGTGGATAAATCATGCCAATCAAATCAAAACCCCATTGGTAGAATGGCCATGGTATGACAAATGAGTGTAACTCTTGTGCTGGTGCATGGATCATGTCTCCATGGTATTGACATTTTGCACAAACTTTGACAAACTGACAAGCATCTCTTTCTAAGGTTTTCCAAAAGTACCCCGTGCGTAGGATTTTCTTAGCTAGGTTTAAACCACTCGAATGTGACCCACAAATCCCCTCGTGGACGTCTTTTAAAGCTATTTTTGATTCATCTTCCTCTAGACATCTAAGGAGCATTCCATCAAGACCCTTACTATACAATTTGTCGGAAAGGATGGTATAATGAGCCACTTGTCATGAAATTTTTGTTTTGAGCACATGTTTGGTCTATAGGTAAGGTTTGGTCTTTTAGGTAGGCATAAATGGGTCCATACCATGGTGAGTCATGTCCATTTAAAAGGACAATAATTTGGGTATCAGGTAGGTCAAATGCTGGTTTAACCAATTCTTCCACCAAGAACTCATACCTTTCATTTTGATCGGGCATTTGAAGCAAAGATGCCGAAGTAGCCATTGCATCCACTGCTCTATTCTTGTCTCTTGGAATTTGTTCGAAAGTAATTAAAGAAAAGTACTTTTTCCAATCATCCACCAATCTTTTGTAAGACATCAATTTCTCATCCTTGGTATTATATTCATCATTAACTTGATTGATGACTAATTGAGAGTCCCCATAGACTCGTAATTCTGTAACATTCCATTTTAAGGCCATCTTGATACCTATGACCAAAGATTCATACTCTACTATGTTATTGGTACAAGGAAACAATAACTTGTAAGACTTTGGGATTGTGTAACCTCATGGTGTAATCAAAAGAATGCCTGCCCCACTACTATTTTGGGTGTAAGATCCATCAAAGTATAAAGTCCATGTCTTAGCTTCCACATTAACAATATGGAAATCCAGAAACTCCACTTGAATGGGATGTGTAGATTCTTGAGGATATTCAGCCAATTGATCTGCAATAACTTGACCTTTGATTGCTTTCCTATCAACATACTCAATGTCGAATTCACTAAGCACCATTACCCACTTCGTAATTCTTCCAGTTAGAACTGTTTTTCTAAGTAAGTATTTTAATGGATCAATTTTGGCTATGAGCTTCACCTTATGCATTAACATATAATGTCTTAACTTTTGAGAAGAAAATACCACTGCTAGGCAAGCCTTTTCCATGAAGCTATAGTTTAATTCATATTTGATCAATTTTCTACTCAAGTAGTATATAGCTCTTTCTTTTCCTTCATCATCTTCTTGTGCCAATAAGACTCATAAAGATTTTTTCGTTGCTGAAATATAGAGTAATAAAGGTTTGCCTTGAATAGGTGGCATCAAGATAGGTGGATTCATTAAATATGTTTTCAACAATGTAAAGGCTTTGTCACACTCTTCATCCCATGTGAAGATAGTGTCTTTATGTAGCAATCTTGTGAAAGAATGGCACTTTTCTGCCAATTGAGAAATGAACCTCCTTATGGATTGAAGTCTTCCTTGAAGTGACGTGATTTGAATAATATTATTTGGAATGTCCATGTCCATTATTGCGTGTACTTTTTCAGGATCTACTTCAATGCCTTTTGTAGAAACAATGTACCCAAAGAGTTTTTCGGATTGTACCGCAAAAGCACATTTCTTGGGATTAAGTCTCACTTTGAATTGTTCTAGCCTTGTGAAGATCTTTTCAAGTATGGGTGAGTGATATTTTCTTTCATGTGACTTAGCTAGAATGTCATCCACGTAATCTTCCATAAAGGTGTGCATAATGTCATGGAAAATGGTAGTCATTGCTCTTTGATAAGTGGCTCCGACATTTTTGAGACCGAAGGGCATTACGTTCCAACAAAAAGTACCCCATGGGCATGTAAAGGCTATCTTCTCTTGATCCTTAGGTGCAATGTGAATTTAATTATACCAACTAAATCCATCCATAAGTGAAAACATAGAATGACCTGTAGTGAGATCCACAATAGCATCAATGCTTGGTAATGGAAAGTCATCTTTTGGACAAGCAAGGTTTAAATCTCTGAAATCCATGCAAAATCTTATGGATTTATCATGTTTGGTAACTGGTACAATGTTGGAGATCCATTTGGCATATGTAATTACTCTTATAAATCTCACCTTGAGTAGTTTTTCCCATTCTGCTTTGACTAAAAGGGCTACATGTGATGCATTTTTCTCAACTTTTGCTTGATGGTCTTAACCCTGGGTTTCACATTAAAATGATGCATTATGAAACTTGGATCTAATCCGGGCATGTCGACATATGACCATGAAAAGTTGACTTGTTTTGCTTGAAAGAATTCGATGAATTCTTTTCTCTCCAAAGGACTCAAAGATGCTGCTAAGTGAATAAATTTAGGATCCCCTTCAGTTCCAATGTTAACCTTTTCTTTGGGTTCAATAAGTATAGGTGATCTTTCAGCTTCATGAGCTAGTAAGGTGTCCAACCTCTCTTCCTTAGGTTCCATAGTTGGGTTTTCACCTTCGGAAACATCCTTTATTTTTACTTTTTTTTTTGGTCTAGCACTACCACATGGTGGTTTTCACCACTAGACCTTCTCATTTTTTTATATATTTTATTTTCATTTTTTGTGTTAAGAGGTTGAACACCTGCCCCTATCATCATTTCCAAAGTGAATTCATTGATGGAAGAATTTGGTTCAACCGCATTGAGGTATAATGCCATTGCATTGTCATTTGGGAAGTATAGTAAGTCATTTGGCTCAGAAAGATCCCAATCAATAAGTTCGGGGTGAATTAAGGACACAAATTCATTGGATGGGATTTCATTTGAAGGATTTAAGGACATGACTTTGTTTGATGGTTCATACATTGTATTGTCAAGGTCTATGACATGTGCCTCTTCAAGATGGCCCATGGAAGAGGGATCAAAATCCTCTTCATTAGAGTCCTCTAAGATTTCCATGGGAAAGAAAGCATGTGGATTAAAAACTATGTTAGAATTTCCCACCCACGAAGGTACCCAAGGTTCACCTACCCATTGAGTGTAAGGAGGTGCTTTTTCTACATTAAAGTATTGAGCTTCAGTTGATGTTTGAGTTGAATTCAAACTTTGAGTCACATGTTCTTGATTCTCAACTTTAGGAGGAGTTGCATAAGTGTGAATGGTATCAACCTCTATGTCATGACAAGATTCTTCAGACAAGGAATCCCACTCATAATCCCTAGAATCATCTTCACTTTAAGAACCTACCATATGGATATGTGCATGAAAATCATGCATGGGACTTGAACTTTCTCCTTTATTTTGAAAACCTATGCCGACTTTCTCTTCTTTTGCTCTCCAAACTAGTTCAATCGGTTCTAACAATCCCCTATGTCAAACTCCTAAGGGTCCTCTTCCCTTATACCCCATTTTCTTCATGATATCAAATCATTTTCCATATTGATCAGTTTGGATGTTGATATGTTGCACCCTTTCATTGGGATTAGCTGAATTATCCTCCTCTTTATAAAGCCATTGGAATACCTCATTATCTTCTTTTTCCATTTCTTACTTATCACATTCTCTCACAAAATGAGAATTATATTTGTGAGGTTGATGATCTTTGGATGGCTTCCCATGTGTCCTTGGATATGTAGGTAAATCAAATAGGGAAACAAAATATCCCCTACCCCTTTTGAGTGAATTTTGCATTGTTTCTCAAATTTGTTCATCATGTCACTCATCTTTTGATAATGATCTTTCTTAGCTTGTTCTCTTTCTTCCTTAGTGGGCTTCAAAGTTTCCATTC
>MU225653.1:1436016-1461078 GCA_018584345.1 Thuja plicata | reverse complement strand
ATTTCCCTTTATTATCACCATGGATAGGATAAGAAGGAGAAGGTAAATCTAGAAATTCTTGCACATCCTCATCTTGTACCATAGTTTGAGCCTTAACAAAAGTATGAGAAGAACTAGGGATGTAAGAATAGGAGTGGGATTATTAGAAATGATTAGATTAAGAAGGTTAAGATTAGAATTAGGAAGATTAGGTAATGGAGTGTCATCTACCAAATTCTTCACATAATCTAAAAGAATAATAAGTCCACTAAAATTCTTAATTAAAGTTTTGAAAGTAGGGACACTAGTATTGGTCAATCTTAGAATAGCATAAGCAAGTGAAACATGAAGATTGATAAACATGATAAAATGGATGACACTCTCATAGACATCAAAGGTACTATAAAGAGATGCTAAAAGAAGCATAATGAGAAAAATTGCCATACACCAAAAGAATTTCATGATGAAAATGCAAGAAGTGTTTTTGTATTTATGAATACAAATTGTAATCTAAGATGTAAATCTAACACCAAAGAGGAGTTATCTATTGTGGGCTCACCAAAATGTAAGATAAGAAATTATATCTTTCTTACTAAAATGGGTAAGATAAATATTTAGATGTTGTATGAAGTGTATCTTACCAAAATGTAACAGGGATGTAATAGAGATATGTTTGTTAGAAATGTATACTATATTAAGAAAGAATGGTTTGATTTATAGATTGATTATGAATTGATTATCTTGAAATGTAAGATGTTGATGTGTAAATTATCCTTTGAGTTACCTAGATTGTATTGGGTTCTTTTAATCTTAATGTGATTAAGGAGAAGATAAGATGTTCCTTTTTTGTCCTCAAATGCACAAATGGGAGATCCAAGTTGATCAACCCCAAAGAAGGGATAATGTACAAATGAATCAACTATTTGGAAGGGAGAATAACAAAGGAGATACCTTAAATTATATTAATTATATGTATAGAAATGATGTATAACAGTAATTGAAGAAGTAGGAGAAATGTACTAACTTTGAAATATTGCAGATCAAAGAATGCTGCTTTCCGAGGTCTGTATTGAGTTTCTAGAAAAACTAACAGTTGATCCCAAATTGTAACCCAGAGACAAACAAAACCCAGAAATATTTTTCCATTCTGATGTCATCTTATGAAAAAGGTCGACCTTGACCCACAAATGTCAACCCTGACCCAATAATGTCGACCCTGACCTGCACAGATCTGAAAGTGACTCTGTTCGCAGATCTCAGAAGTTTGTGAAAAAGGGTATCTAGATCTGGTCTCAAATCAACTATTATGTACCTATACCTGCAAGAAAAAAAATATTGTTTGTTGGGGGGCGGAGGGTTTTGC
This sequence comes from Thuja plicata, assembly GCA_018584345.1. Classification (NCBI taxonomy): domain Eukaryota; kingdom Viridiplantae; phylum Streptophyta; class Pinopsida; order Cupressales; family Cupressaceae; genus Thuja; species Thuja plicata. The sequence goes on along the minus strand of MU225653.1, from coordinate 1,459,736 downwards.
CTTAGTCAAACCCCGATTTAGGAATTAACCTTGAAATCAATAAAGTACAGAATGCTAGCAAGTAGTAGAATTGAATCTAATAATGAAGCTATGATACTCAATAGATATGTAATTGAAATTCAAATGTATACACATATATAAGTATGAAAGCAATGGACTTTAGAAACCATAAACCTCCATGAGTGTATGCTTGAAATCCACTTTGAAGAGATGATGAAAGAGTCTTGAAGATGCACAAAGGATCTTGAAGGAAGATCACACCACCATGATGGCTAGATCTAGGGTTTGAATGATGAATCTTGAATGTTTGCACCTAATCCCTTCAAAGGATTGAAAACTTGAATCCTTGATCTTCAATGGAGAATTTGAATGCTTGAGAGGAAGACTTGAACACCTTGAGAGCTTGGAAATGGATGCTTGAACCTTCTTGCTTCTTGAAAAAATCTTGATTAGAGCTTTCTTGCACTTAGAAGACTTAGAGAAAATGAGAGAGAAATGCTTCCTTTATATGAAATTAGGGCACAATCTTCTAAGGAGGCCTACATAGGATAATTAAATTATAATTAGACCCATGCCCCTAGAAAAGGACCTATATTAAATATAATTTAGGAATCAATGCTTTGGAACCCGAAATAGCCGACCAGGAAGCGGGAAAACTAAATTTTTGATGAGCCCCGACAGCTGACAAGTTTCCTGATTTCAAAGGGGGACCCAGATCAGGGTCAAGGTTGACCCTGATCCAGGGGGCCAGAACCCTTGGAAAATATGCCAGGTGGGGTAGGAGGTGCCCGGAGAGGCCCAATTAGGGTATTGAACCAACACAGAAGCATGAGATGATGCAGAAATAGGATGATGATATGGTAGAGATAAAAAACGTCCCCTAAGGAGGGCTAAACATTCTTAACATGGAAGTGCTTCCATTTTAAGATGATACACCTTTAACAGTGTTGGCTCCTAACATAGCTCACTTCAGAAGAGTGAAATTTTGGTAGCATGTTATTGGTGGTTTTTCCCATATTGGGTTTCCACGTTAAATCATGGTGTCAAAATGTGTGAATGTTTATGTTGTGTTTTACTGTTAAGTTTTTGTAAGATTATTTCATTAGTACAGTAAACTGCACACTTTTGTTGTTGATTTCTGCCGAGTAGATCTGAGTTGTTGAAGTGGCATAAAGTTTTATATGGGCACATCTAGACCTAAGGATATCTGATTCAGCCCCCCTCTCAGTTATTCTAAATTCATTCTAACATGAGAAACATAGTAGTGGATTGGTTGGACATTTTGGTATTGATAAACATTTAGTTTGCTGAAGGAAAGGTACTTTTGGCCTCAGTTGTATAAGGATGTTCAAAAATTTGTGAAAAGATGTGGATTTTGTTAAGTTGCAAAAGGAGTGAGTCAGAATACTGGTTTGTATACATTGATTATTGTTCTTGAGAAACCTTGGAGAAATATCAGCATGGGTTTTGTTCTTGGCTTACCTAGGACAGAAAGAGGTAATGATTCTATATTTGTTGTTGTGGATAGATTTTCTAAGATGAAACATTTCATACAATTGTAGAAAACATCAGATGCAGTACATATAATAGATCTTTTATTTAAAGAGATTGTCAGATTGTATGGAATACTGAGGAGTATCATCTTTGATCAAGATAGTAAGTTTGTTAGCTATTTTTGGAGAATACTTTGGAAGAAGTTGGATACTGAGTTGAAGTTTAGTTCTAAATTTCATCCACACACTGATGAAAAAATAGAGGTTGTAAACTAAAGTTTGGGTAATTTTGTTGAGATGCTTAGTGGGAGACACACCAAGTAATTGGGATTTTATGTTGGGACAAGCAGAGTTTGCATACAACAGTTCAGTGAATAGGAGTACTGGAAAAAACCTCTTGAGATTCATGGCACACAACCGAGAGGTATATCAGACTTGAGAGATATTGTTGGTGAAGAGAAAAGAAGCGCTGAAGCAGAAGAATTTTCTAAGTTCATGAAGACAGTGCATGAAGATGTAAAACATAAGCTGGAGAAAAGTAATCAAAAGTACAAGGATAATGCAGACAGATCAAGAAGACATAAAAAATTGAAGTTGGTGATGCAGTAATGGTTCATTTGAAGAAAGAAATATTTCCTATTGGAACATATGGTAAAATGAAGATGAAGAAATTTGGTCTTTGCAAAATACTGAGAAGATTTGACGGTGGAAATGCTTATGAAGTTGAATTACCTGATGACATAGATATATCACCTACAATGGAAATGCTTATGAAGTTGAATTACCTGATGACATAGATATATCACCTATATTCAATATTTCAGACTTGTATGAATATCGTGAAACTGATGAAGAAGTGACAGTAGCAAGTGATTATCCTAAGAAGCAAATAGAGGAAGTTGACAAGATTTTGAAATAGAGAATTGGTAGAAGTACAAGAGGAAAGGAATACATGGAGTATCTGGTAAAGTGAAAGTACAAACTAATTGAGGACTCATCTTAGATTTCTCAATCTAAGTTGGATTCATTTCAGGTTGAACCTAATACATGATTTAGGGAATCATTTCTATTAACCCCAGGTGTCTGATGCAGGAACATCTTGGGTCATTGGCAATCCTGCTCAACCAAAAAGATATTTGTTTTGTTCTTTAGTTTGTTTGGAGACTACTCAAGAAATTCTTTGTTGCTCGGTCATGCTTGTCTCTATCGCTCGGGTTCTGTTGTTCGGGCATGCTTGTTTCTGTTTCTCGGGTCTATCACTCGAGAAAGCTTGTTTATTTTCCTATTGCTCGGGTTTATCTTCTGATGCTCGGCTTCTATTTCCTATTGCTTGGGGTGTTCTTTGCCTGAGTCTCTCTGTTGCTCGGTCAACCTTTTCCTGAGATGCTTATTTTGGAGTTGGATCTGGTGGCCAACTTTTTCAGTTAATTTAGATGGCTTAATTGATTTGGGGTTTATCATTGGGATATGTGTTGACCTAAATCTGGGTCTCACTAATGGATTTGAGCACCGAACTATCTTTGTGGACTCTTATATATATTTGTTTCTATGTTCTTAGTTTAGGTAGTTCAGAAGTAGAAGTGCTATAATAAGATTTGATATCAGATTATCTGTAAGTATGTTTGTAACCTCGCATGTATTAAGATCATATTGTAATTCATTGAATATATCGCTGAAAATGGGAAGACCTTACAACCCGACATGTAATGATTTTGATAAATTAATGATAAATGATCTCTGCTGTTTCTTCTCTCACTATGTTGTTTGGCTTCCGCATTTGTTCTGCAAGGTGGTTTGGTAGTTGGGAGAGCCTTTGGCCCCATCTCCAGTAGCTCCTTGCGTCACAATTAGTAGACTTATTCACAAAGCCATTGCCAAAAGATACATTTGAGTACCTGAGGAAGAGACTAGGCATTTGACCCTTGTCTACTGGTCACTAAGCTGACTAGAAGGCTGCATCAGCCTACACATTATTAGAAGATCAATCATGTTGATGCAATCAAAGATATGGACTGCAATGACACATCAGTACAAGAAGGTACTTATCTGAACTACACACCAGAGATATTGTTGGCTACTATAGAGCTATATTGCTGATGGAAAGGAGATTCAATGATATATTTTTGTTTGCCATTGCTGTCAAAGTGAGAGGAATATATCCATATTAAATATCTATCAGGGAAAAGAACATCAGTCAAAGGGAGAGAAAAGATCAGAGAATAAAGTTTCTGCAAAGGGAGAGAATAATGATAAAGAGTAAGATTCAAAGAAACAACCATCCATCCAAGGGAGAGAATTGGAGAAAAGTTAACACCTATCCATTGAAGGGAATGAAGAAAGGAAAAACACTCTGCAAGAATCAAATCTAAGCTAGAAGAGCTTACCGAGAGTTAGATATTTGAATTGGTTATAGAACAATAAGTTTGGTATATTATGACATGTTTTACATTAAATATTTCATAGTATGTTTCCATCAATGCCAAAGGGAGAGATTGATGAACTATAACTAATTGAATGTTTGAAGATGATAAGTTGAAGATCACCGAGATGTAGAAAGTAAATGCAAGATATTAAATCAATTAATGTATTGTATTGTCATTGATGTCAACTTAATATGTTATGATTTCTTATACACATATTGTCACAACACTAGAAGATCTAAACAGATAAATTTTTTATCGTCGGTAAAGGTATACACCGTGCGACAGGGTTACCCAAGAACAGTGAACCCTAATTAGTTCATAGTTTTTCCCGAAAAATAGTCAACACCGATGACAGTGTTACCTAAGAGACATAGTGGTACCCGAGAACAATGTTACCCAAGATCCATAGTACCCAAGCAAGTGGTACCTGAGCAAGTGTTACCGAGAAAACTAAGAGTTAATGACCAAAATCAATTGGAGTTAGAAAATGACAAAATTACTTAGCTGGCAGAGCTATATTTCGAATTAGAAGATTGATTGCTTTATTTTAATTGACCATTAGAACTATGGATAAGAAGAATATTTAAAGCTAGTTTTATTCACAGTTGTCAAGGATAAATCTACGGAATAAAACTAAAGAAAATCTTTAAAGATTAAAGCAATGCATGACGGGATTTGCGGATGAATAAGCAATCTACGTCAAGAACAAGAAAGACAAGGAGATTGAGCGACTAATCATGTCTATATAAAGATACAAGGAATTTATTAAAACACATGAATGCTGAATATAATTTTGATGAAGATAAAAGTCTTCATGCAGGTATGATCATACAGGCTAAGGAACAGTGCCAAAGAAATTCTACAGACACCGAGCAACAGAAGCAAGAGAATTCACCGAGAAGAAAGAAGAAAGAAGGGGAGAAAATAAATTAAAGAGAAAATTTATTAGAGAGGTATTATGGATGAACAATAGATTTGAAAATCTGCAAGTTAAAGTTTTATTATTGAACATATCTTTTACTGTTTCAGTTTAACCATTGATTCATAAAATCTCTTAATCGAGTGGGATTTAACCATCCTTATTGTATTGAGATACTCAAGAGTATCAAAAGGTTTTCTTGTTGAAAACATAGTGAATGCTAGGTCAAAAGACAAACTATTAGTTTTAAATCCCCTGACAAGGTCACACTTAAAAGTGTGTTTGTAACCTTTAACAGGGTTGGCTCTTCACCGAGCTCACTTTAGAAGAGTGAAAATTTTGGGTTACCGGTCCCAAGTGGGTTTTCCCTTACCGGGGTTTCCACGTTAAAATCCTTGTGTCAAATGTGTATATGGTTCATTGCTTTGATGTTTTTGTTTACACATTACAAAAATAGGATTGGTCGGTAAACACTAAGTTTAGTTCCTGCTACTTGGTAAAGACTAGAAAAAAGATAAACAATATATTCACCAAGCAATATATATATGTTAGAATTACATAAAGCATACATCTTGAAGGACTGAAAGATAACTAGAGGATATTATATTTGTGATATAATTTTTGGTTAGATTATTAGAAATATTTTTAAGGCCACTGATTTACCCCCCCTCTCAGTTATTCTAACAAATAGGAGTACTAGAAAGACACCTTTTCAGATTGTTACTGGCATGCAACCAAGAGGTATATTGGACTTGAGAGATATTTATGGCGAAGATAAAATAAGTGCTGAAGGAGAAGAATTTGCTGAGTTTATGAAAAAATTGGATGAGGAAGGGAAACATAAGTTGTAGAAAAGTAATCAGATATAAAAGGATAATGTAGATAGATCAAGAAGACATAAGACTTATGAGATCGATGATGAATTTATGGTTCATTTGAAGAAAGAAATATTTCCTATTGGAACATATGGTAAATTTAAGATGAAGAAATTAGTTCCTTGCAAGATATTGAGGAAGTTTGACAGTGGAAATGCTTATGAAATAGAATTACCTAATGACATGCATACATCACCTATATTCAACATTTCAGATTTGTATGAGTATGATGAATTGGATGAAGTGAGAGTGCCAAGTGGTTATCCTAAGAAACATATAGAACAATTTGAACAAATTTTGGAAGAAAGAATTGACAGAAGTACTAGAGGAAAGAGTTACATGAAATACTTGGTAAAGTGGAAAACCAGACCGATTGAAAACTCTACATAGATTTCTCAATCTGAGTTGGATTTAGCTCAGGTTGTATGACACTCATGATTCGGAGAATAATTTGTTTTAACCCTAGGTGTCTAATGTAGGAGCATCTTGGGTTCTTAGAAAATCCTGTATCAACCAAAAATATATTTGTTTGGGTTCAGTATCTTGTTGGAGACTGCTCGGTAACTTCTCTTGTTTGGTCGGTTGAAGGTGGTTTGTTTCACAAATCAAGCTTAGTTACTTGTTTTGATTGGCTTCACCAATGGTTCTTAGTAGTTGTTCTTGACTGCTCAGTGGTTTCACCAATTGGTCTTTGTTGCTCGGTAGTATTTATCATTGAGTTGGTTTTTGGATGTTGGATCTTGTGGCTGACATATGCATTTAATTTCCATAGCATAATTAATGTTGGGGTCTCTCATTGGGATTCATGTGGACCTAAATCTGGATCGTTGCTCTTTCCTATGTTGGATCTTTAGAATCTTTTGGGGCCAACCTTTTCTGTATCCTTTTGTATAAAATAAGTATTTTGTTCTTAGATTAGGGGAATGATAGATGAAAAAGAGATAGCAGTAGTTAGTTAGAAGATTTGGATCGAGGGTTTGTGACCTTGCATGTATGAGGACTATTCTGTAAAGACTTTTGAATGTAATTGGCCATAATCAAGAAGGCCTTACAGCTTGACATGTATGAAGTTTGATGCAATCATATAAATTATGTATTCATTCTCTCCCTCTCTGTGTTTTTAAGCTTCCGTGTTGTATTCTTCAAGCTAGTTTGGTAGGTGGGAGTGCCCTTGGAGAAAGCTTAGGTGCATAAATGTAGAAAATTTCTGAATTGCGTAAGTAAAAAAGGAGAGGAAGGGAGCCCAAATTTACATGGTCACCTTGGATGAGAAACTAGAGGAAGATACTCCAACCTTAAAAAATTTCCTTTATTTTGGGATTATAGGAATGTATTTCTTGAATTATTACTATAGTTGATTTTTCTATTGACATAGTACCTTGTTGATGACACCTTATGAATGAACACAATTGAATTACTATAACTCAATATGCAACTAGAATAATTATTGTGAAAATAATTTATTAGGCCAAGTGTACCCTATTGGAGAGCATCAATATTTTTTTGTTAGAAAAGAAGGATAGAATCCTAAGGTTGTGTATTGATTATCGAATGTTGAACAAAGTTGTAAGAAAGAATAGGTACTATTAACTTCACATTGAGGATTGTTAACACAAAATTTTGCACCCTTGCCTAGAGGGTGGTTAGCGATCTAGGAAATATCGTGAAATGCAGAAACAATCTCTCAATGTGGGACTTGCTTTATCAGAGTGAGTCTCCAAAGACGGCCAAATTCCTTTACAACCATGATGCATCAAACAACTAACTATCTTGAAGGGAAAAGGGAAACAAAAATAACTTGAAATGAAACAGGGTGATACACTAGATTGAATAATTTGATCTCCTCTCGCCTAAGATTGCACTTGAATTCAATGAGATCATAAAAATAACCTACCCTGATACTTATCAAGTTTAATCCAATATGAAGGTAAGAAATTAAATTAAATATAATAAGGAATGCAACATCTACTGAATAAGATCGAATCAAACTAATATTACCTAAGATAGAAAGCTTTTATATGAGCTTAAAAGCACTAAATAACTAGATTTCAAAATAGGTAAACGATAATTCCATTAAACATAGGCAAGGTTGTTTACAATCATAGAAAAAACAACTATCTATCAATGAAACTGGAGAAGATCCTCAAACTAAGTACACAATTGCCTTTTATGAGTTCAGACATAACTTAGGGTAAACACAGGAGTTCAAACCCCTAATTGGGTCAAGTGACTGAAATATAATATTAGGTAGAGATTTGATCTACAAATTGAATAATGAAGGGATAGAAAGAGCCAAAAAATAAATACCCCTGTAACCTAAAGGAAAGGATATCTCTTTGATAGAACTCGATAATTAATCAGGTGACATGTAGGAGTGACTTTCAACTATTTGCATCCACAAGAAGTGACCTTTTCACCGTAAGCAATCTCGATAATAAATATGGATCCCCAAAAGTAATCATTTTGTACTCTGTTGGTATATGAGATTGATCTTGAGCCATATGATAGCATAAAGGAACCACCAAGGAAGAAATCAAATCAAAATGATGAGGACAAATGGATGCTGGGGTAGCCAAATTTTTTTAATGCTGCTTGTTATCGTTGAGAGTTATACTCATAAAAATTTCATTGTTGGTGCAAAAAATGACTGCCATAACTATCAAAAAAAGTCCCCCAATATCCAATTGCTTCTAATGAATGAAATGACCTATTGAAAAATAACCATCGAACATTAACGAAGCCCATAGAAATTCTACCGACAAAGATAGTGCTTCCATCACTGCCTCTAGAGATATCGACGAGACCATGATCGAGCTTCCCTAACAGAAGTTATCGGTATAGCTTACATTGTTGACCCACTGAATTTATCATTTCCAATGGTCAAATATATACCGATAAAAATACTCATCAGTGTAACCTATACTAAAGACCCCTCGAACAATCTCAACATTTGCCTGCAACCAATCCCATTGGTACAACACCCAGTGATGAAAATCCATAATCCTTCTTTGTATCTAAACCTATCGACAAGAGACTCACCAACGGAACCCATCAAAATACATTCAACTCTTAGCCCACCAGATTTATCACTTCTAAAAGTCAGAGCTACACCAATAAAGTTCATTGGAAAGATATTCAAATGGCTTGCTGAAAACTAACCTCTCTGCTCGTGCTTGTTCATGAATGCATCAATAGGTCTTACATCAATGACCGATTGAATGAATGTTTTGGGAAGACCCAAATATGTCTTTCTGGAACACTTTTCCTATCAATGCTTTCTGTTACCCTAACTGTGTATTATCTTGACATACACCGATGAAATTATTGACGTAGCTTGGTATCTCATAAGTTTTGATTTTCTTATTTCTAACCGCCGATTACACCCAACATCAGAAAGACCTTTGTCAATGTCATCCCATTTGGACATCATGCATCAATGTTCTTTCCCTCTGACAGTTGAAAATACACTGATGGACTTCATTGGAAAGAGACGAGACAAGCACAAGCTATGCTGCCCTGAAACCCGATGAACACCCTACTTTGGATTTCAGCGAGACCATAAACTTGTCTTGTTAAAATCTTGTCCTTGGCCTCGTCGAAGTATAGTAAGACCATATTAGTATATATTGAGATATGTTACATAGATATCCTTGATTTGAAATACCCTTAATCAATTGGCTATGCAGACCTTCTCAATTGGAACTCTATGATCCCAAGGTTAACCCTGAGGATTAATGGTGACAAAATGTCAACATTTATAGCGACTTCAAGGGTCATTTGCTTACTAAATGTAAAAAATTAGTATCCTTTAATAAACCATTGCGCATGGATTCAACTTAGAAGACCTCCAACCTCTCCTCTTTGCGATCAAACAAAACCTAAAAAAAAACTACCACTCCAAGAATAGCTTTTCTCATGCACTTATAGGAAAACAAAAATACTAAGCTAATATATATAGTACCTTGAACTTTATCAGAAACAATTTTTGAGGTGAATCCCATTGAATGGAATGGGGAGAAATTCACCATTAGGCATGGATAGCTTAAAAGCGTTGGCCTCCTTGCAATTTTTAAAGATATAAGGACCACTCCACATGGTATCAAACTTGGAATGCCTTCCTAGTTTGGCTCTATCTACATCCCATTTAAGGACAAGATCACCTTATTTAAAGGTTCTAATAGTAGCCTTATTATCAAAACTCCTCTTGACCTACTACTGATGTGCTTTTAATGTCTTCATAGAATGACCTCTAACTTCTTCAAGCTCCATTAGATCTGCGAATTTGACTGTCATGGCATCATTTTCAGCTAGCTCCAACTGATGAGCTGATTCAAGAGAAGGAAACTCAAGTGAAAGAGTAACTCTTTCCTCCATTCCATAAACTAACATTAAGGGTGAGTTTCCAATGGATCTCTTGGGTGTAATCCTATCAACCTATAAGGCTATCCTTAACTTAGTATGCCAAACCCTCTGATTGTCTTCTATTGTTCTTTTAATTATATTGATGAGATTCTTGGTAAAAGAATCATATAATTGATTGCCTTGAGGGTAATAATTTGAATAATTTTTTAAATATATGTCATGTTCTGCTACCCATGAGCTGATGTGATCCCCCAAAAATGACTTAGCATTATATGATATGATAGTTGAAGGAGCACCAAATCTAGTTTTAATCCCATCAAGGAATTCAACCACTGAAGTCTCTGTGGCATCCTTGAAGGAAACTGACTCTATCCATCTTGTCAAGTAATCTTTGGAAGCCAAGATCCACTTATGACCAGTGCTAAATGGTGGGTTTGTTGGACCAATAAAATACAAGCCCCATTAAGTGAAAGACTGATAAAATTGAATAGAATGAAGGGGGAGGGAAACTAATCTCTGTTTACCTACAAAGATTGTACACTTTATGCACTTTCTCACCCATTGATGATAGTCCTTGAACAAGGTTTTCCAATAGTAGCCAACCCTCATTATCTTCATGGTTGTGACCCTTGCTGAAAAATGATCTCTCGAAGGGCCATCATGAAATTCTTTAAGCAACCTATTAATCTGATATGAATTTATCCATATTATTAGAATGCCATTGGAATCCTTTCTAAAAGGTATACCATTTAATAATGCATAAGGAATGTACTATAATCTAAATCATCTCCTTTTAGTCTTGTCTAAACCTTGTGGATATCTCCCTTCTGTAAAAAAGACACTCATATCATGCAACCACTCATTCTGATTTTCATTTTCAATTGGTTTCTCATCTTGCAATAACATGGAAACATCTTTGGATGTCTCAAAAGATGAGACCATTTTTTCACATAGGCCTTTTCCTATCACAAGTTTAGTAATATTGATTTAAATATAATATTCCATGACCTTGGTGATCCATCTAGCTCTTTTCTCACTGATATATTTGTTTTAAAAAAATTCTTCACACTATCATGTGGGACCAAGAGTTGGATCTTGTTGTTAGACAATAGATGTCTAAAAGTTTTTAGAGCTCTTATGACAAAAATAAATTTCATCTCTATATATCTATACCTAACTTCATATTCTTTGAGCCCCTCACTGAAGAAAGCAATGGATTTCTTTGTATCTTCATTATTAGATTATGTTAGGACAATTGATATGGTATATTATCCCCAAAGAGTATAGAGGATAAAATAATTGTCAAAATTAGGATTGACAAGAGTAAGGGAAGATGCAATTGTTGTTTTAATCTCCTTAAAAATCTCCTTTCCTTCACTGGTCCATCTGAATTCTATGTTCATCAACATACTTTAAGAGGTTTAACCATAGTGGCAAGGTTAGGAATAAACCTTCTTACAAAATTGATCCTTCAAAGGAAAATTTTCAATCCTTTTTTGTTCTTATGAAGTGGGAGAGAAAGAATTGCTTCTACCCTCTCTGGATCTATATTTAATCCATCCTTTGATACAATGTGTCCTAACATCTTTCCTTGATCAGTGAAAAAACACACTTGCTTGGATTCAAGGACACACCGTACTCTCGACATTTGATGAATACTTTCCTTAGATGATCAAGATGATTTGTTGCATGATTTGAATAAAAAATTATACCATCAAGATATATTAGCACAAAAATTTCTAATACACCTTTAAAGGCCATCTCCATTTTTGATTTTGAAATATGGAACCTGCATTAGTTAGTCCAAATGACATTTTATAATAAGCTAAGTAACCCATTTAGTGGTAAATATTGTCTTATATTGGTCTAAATCTTGGAATAAAACATGATTATAACCTGAGAAGACATCTAAGTAAGAGAACCTTTGAGATCCACTAACTTTGGATAAGATTTGTTCCATGGAAGGAAGATGATGGTAGTTTTTAAAAGAATATTTATTAAGGTCTCTAAAGTCTACACATAGTATGCTTTCTATACTCTTTTTCCTTATAGGAAAATGATTAGCTACCCAACAGGAGTTATTGATGGGAAAAATTATATTAGCCTCTATGATTTTGGATAACTTCTTTCTCATCAAAGGTTCAATCTTAGGATTGATTGGTCTCTATTTTTGTCTTACTGGTTTTGCATCAACATTTAATTCTATAGTATGTTGAGATAAAATTAGATCAAAACCATTTAAATATTCATATGTCCAAGCAATAAAATCGTTGAATTCCTGACATAAATTAATGAAAATTGTGTTTTTCAGTCTCTGAGCATACATTTCCCAAGTTTAGGGTCTTTCCATCAGCAATGGTGATAGGTCTATAACCATCTTTCCTTACAGCTAAGTTCTGATTGTTACTTCTTGTTTGATCATAAGAATTAAAGATGACCTCCAAAGTGACTAATCCTTTGGGAAATTTGTTAGAAATGAGATGCATAATATGATTTCCATATTGATTCTATAGCCTGATATGATTTTTAGCAGAGAACTTTGCTTCATTTTATAAGAAATTAACAATCTACAAGTCTGAGTCAAAGACTTACAATTTAATGCAGTTATCTGGGATAGTAGGCCTCACAACCAATCTAATTTGTTGTTCCCTTTCATTTGAAACATGCTCTGGTATTTCATAATGATAACCCACTACTTCAAGTTTATCAACATGCTCGTTTCGATTTCTTGGAACACTCTAAATGTTGAAAGCCTTGAAAGCCTCAATGAGCTCCCAGACTTTGTGTTTATATTATTTGAGAATATTGTTCTTCGTAATATTGTGATTTATAATCTGATTAAAAACCAACTCACTATCTTCGTAGACTTATAGGACTCTAATTCCTCTTCCTTGTGCAAGTTGAAGACCTTGGATTAAGACTTCATATTCAACAACATTGGTAGTGCATCTGAAATGAAGTCTAAATGAATAATAGTGCTTTTATGAATTTGGAGAAATAAGCCTTACAACAACACCTGAACCATTTTTATTCCTTGAGTCATCAAATAACATAGTCCATAATCCATTTTTGTCTTCATGTTCTTTCAATATAAGACTGGGGATAGAAGCATTCTCCTCATGTATACAATAAGTTCCAGGGCCGCTCTCTTCAACTTCTTATACTGGATCAAATTGAAATGAATTAGCTTATTCATATGAGAGATAATAAAAAACCTCTACCAAGAGATTAGAAGGTTCATGAATTATGGATTATTCATCCTTATCACGGAGTGTGCAATTCATATTTATGGGGATAGGTGTGTAAGGATCTATAAGATTGAAAGCCAATGGTTCTTCTTTTATGAAAGATTTTGTTCCATATATGGTCCTAAAGAACATGTAGGACCAATCAGATGCAATATAACCTCCTATTTGAGTAGTGGAGTCTCTTGAGATGCAAAGCGAAAAATATGTAGGTAAATCAATGACTGATATATCTTGAATGATAGTGCAACCGAGACATGCACGAAAGGATAATTTAACATCCTTTAGTACCCCTAATTTTTGGATAGAAGTACTGATGCAAAAGCATCTTTGGTTCTTTGGCAATACTAATCAACCAAAAATTTGTTTGTTCTAGTTCAATAGCTTGTTGGAGGCCAGTTGGTAGAGTGCTCGGTAACTGCTATTGCTCGGTTACTTGTTTTGTCTTGCTTTACCAATGGGTCTTGGTGAATGTTGGCTGCTTGGTGGTTTCTTTCACCAAGTTTTTTCTATTGCTCGGTTACCTTCTTACCAAGTTGTTGCTGTTGCTTGATTTCTATTCATCGAGTTGTTCATATTGCTCGATCGACTTCTTACTAAGTTGTTTATTTTTAAGTTGGATCTTCTAGCCGACTTCTGCATTAAATTTTTGTAGCGTAATTAATGTGGTATCTCTCATTGGGATGTGTGTGGACCTAAATCTGGGTCTTTGCTGTTTCCTATGTTGGATCTTTTGGATCTGAGTGTTGACCTCTTTGGTGGACTCTTTTATATATTTGGTTTTCTATTCTTAGATTAGGGCATCAATTTTTGATAGAAGATTAAGTGTTAGTAGATTTGGATGGCAGGTTTGTGACCTCGCATGTATGAAGATTATTCTTTAAAACATCTGAATATATATGGACGAAATCAGGAAGGCCTTACAGCCCAACATGTAATGAGTTTGATGAAATAATATAAAGTTCTGCTGTTTCTTCTCTCCCTTTTTTGTGTTGTTGCTTCTTTGTTGTTCTGCAAGTTGGTTTGGATAGCTGGGAGTTCCTTGGGCCCCTGTTCTCCTTACCCTCCTTGCATCAGGTGGTATCAGAGCAAAGGTTAGATCTAGGTTCCTTCTTGTAATCCCTAACCCTAGTTGGTTGATATTGTTGCGGGGTAGCAAATTGTGGTCTAACCTACAATTACAGAGGGTTTCAAGATGGTTTGTGGGAGAGGAAATGCAGATCCAGGTCTAGCTGATATTTTAAGATATATGGTTGCAAGATTGGAAGCTGTTAAGACAACCTAGTGTAGAGAAAGACATCTTAAAGATGTTAGTGATGATGAACTGGAAGAAGTGCAAGGAGAAGCTGCACTTGTGATGGATCAGGGAGAAGAGAGATTCCTGTGAGCTTTGACAAGTTTTAAGTCCACACCTCATTTTAATCCTCCTGAGTATAGTGGAAAATTGGATTTTGATGAATTGATAGATTGGATAACTAAGATGGAGAAATAATTTAAGTATGAGAATGTACTAGAGGAGAAGAAAGTAAATATTGCAAGCAAAAAGTTGAAAGGTCATGCATCCTTGTGGTGGGAGCATCTGCAATTGGATCGAAAGAAGAAGGGTAAAGACAAGATCAAGGTATGGGAAAAGATGATAAAAAAATTGAAAGGCAAGTTTCTACCATGTGATTACTAGATTAACCTAGTAAGGAGAATGCAAAGTTTGAAGCAGAATGATAGCTCAGTAAAAGATTATACTGAAGAATTCTACAGATTAGACATCAGATCTGGACATGTTGAAGATGAAGTGGAAAGAATAGAAAGATATCTGAATGGATTAAGAAGTTCTATAAAAGATGAGATCAGCTTGGTAAAGATGGAAAGCATTAAAGAGGCATTTCATTTTTCCCTAAAAGCTGAGGAAAAATTGAACAAAAGATATGAAAAAAGACAAAGAGGTAGAGGTGGTAGATTCCCTAGAGGAAGAGGTAGATCTCATGGTGAAAATAGTAGATCTGAACTAGACAAGACAAATCCAGACACATATCAAGAAAAAGGAAAGACCAAATGGAAAGGTGGAAGTTAATTCTAAGGAAGAGGAATTTAGTCCCGAGGTGGTTATAGAAGAAGAGGGTTCTAAGGAACTTGTTACAATTGTGGTGAATAAGGACATAGATTTTTTAAGTGTACACATGCAAGAAAGAAAGTTGGTAATAACATAAATGATTTGGTGCAAGAAGAGTCACTGAATGAACATGAGAAGGAAGGAAATTAAATGATTAGAAGGATACTTTGGATTGAGAAAGATGAGAAAGATAAGAAAGATCCTGCTAGGAAAAGTTTGTTCAAGACTAGATGTAGAGTTGCAGACAAAGTTTGGAAGGTAATTGTTGATAGTGGAAGATTGAAGAATATGAAATCTAAGGATGTGGTCACAAAGTTGCAGTTGGAAAGAATGAAGCACCCGAAGCCCTATCCAATTTCATGGATCAAGGATGAGCATACATTAATGATGAGTGAACAATGTTTTGTGAATCTAAAAAATTGGAAAGTATTATGATAAGGTGTTGTGTGATATTATGCCAATGGATTTTTGTCATATTTTGTTGGGTAGACCTTGGTAATATGATAGACATGCTATACATGATGGAAGAGTGAATAGATATACTATTTGGGTTGATGGTAAGAAACAAATCTTGTTACCTTTGGTTGAAGATTCTGTTGATGAGATATGTACATCTGTGAAAGTTTGTTTGATGGAAGGTAGACAATTTATTAAGGATTTGAAAAGAAATGATATTTTTTATACTTTGATTCCTAACAAACTGAGTAATAACACAGAAGATGAAGTTCTTGCAAAAGTTGAGAAATTTCTTATCAATTACAAGGAGATCATTTTAGATAATGTACCTAATGATTTACCTCCGATGATAGATATTAGTCATTGTATGGATCAGATTCCTGGAGCTAGTTTACCGAACAAGGCACCACATTGGTTGACACTGATTGAGAATCAAGAACACAACTGACAAGTTCATGAGTTGTTGAACAAGGGTTTGATCTAATAAATTTTGAGTCCATGTGTAGTACTAGCTGTATTGGCACCTAAGAAGAATGGAGAATGGAGAATGTGCACTGATTCAAGAGAAATCAATAAGATCACAGTTAAGTATAGGTTTCCTATACCAAGGATGGATGATATAATGGATTGTTTGAGTGGAGCAAAATATTTTACCAAAATTGATTTGAAGAGTGGATATTATTAGATAAGAATTAGAGAAATTGATGATTGGAAGAACTAATTTCAAGACGAAAGATGGTTTGTATGAGTGGTTGGTTATGCCTTTTGGTTTAACTAATGCACCGAGTACATTTATGAGGTTAATGAATGAAGTTTTGAAGAAATTCTTGAATAAATGTGTGATTGTATACTTGGATGATATTATGATATTTAGTAAGACTAGAGAAGAGAATTTGATGCATATAAGATAAGTATTGCAGAGATTGAAAGAGGAAAAGTTGCTGATAACTCTGAAAAAGTGTTCCTTCATGAAAGAACTTGTGTATTTAGGTTTTGTGATTTCAGCTGATGGTTTGAAAATGGATCCTGAAAAGGTTGATGCTATACTTAGTTGGCCTACACTTGAGACTGTCAGTGAGGTAAGATCATTTCCTGGATTGACAAGTTTTTACAAAACATTTATCAAAAATTTTCATTCTATTTGTAAGGCTATGACTTAGATAGTGAGAGGCTCGACAAAAGAGAATGCAAATGGATACATGGAGACGATAAGAGTTTTGATAATTTGAAGTAGAAGGTTGTTGAATTGCCTGTATTAGCCTTACCTGATTTCAATAAGGTATTTCGTGTAATGCCCCGCTAGGGAACCCATGAGAAATAACCTAAACATGCCACTAAGTTAACAGGATATATTTTTTAAATGTTTACAAACAATAATGATAACAATGCAAAAGCCACACAATGAGATAAATGAAATACACATAAATACAACTCAACAAAGGTTACAAATCTTGAGGGTTCCTTGACGTAGAATTACTTAAAAAAACTAATCTACAAAAAACAACTATAAAGAACTAACATAAATGATACTTCAACTGAAACCATAATAACCATCTCATATAATAAGACTACATATACAACTAATACCCAAGGTATACATAGAAGAATCAACATCCACTACACAAGTCACCTGGTAAGCACTAATTCATGACAATACAATACATTCTCTGAAAGGATGGTAACCAATATACAAATATGGTACAATTATACAAATCATGAAAATGATCAAGTCTCTAGAAGAAGATGAAGATAGAACTGCAACAAGGATCATCCAAGCATGAAGAACAATATCAGATCTCAATGGTAATATGAATCACTACCAACCGACCTCGTGGAACCAAATGTCCACTCCCACCGTGCTGAGGATATAATATTAGGATTACTCACATGGGTATACAAAAAGAAGGTAACATCAAAGGTATATAAGACATAAAAAAAGAAAGTATAGGAAGATCCTAGAAGCTTCCTATCTCAAGAGGTACTAAACAAAAACAAAGGCCAAACTCTCTAATCCAGAGACAACCAAAAAATGTAGGAAACCTAAGTTGCATATAGGGAAGTATCATCACATACATCTAACCCTTGAGTCTCATCCTGACAGCCTCTCTGGACTCTAGTAATCAAGTGAGCATATGTGGTATCAATAACCTCTCATATAGATGAAGCTATCAAGTATGCCAAAACCATACCTCTTTGGGTGGAAAGCATCTTCTCAACCTCCATCTTATCCTTTACTAGCGCTCAAGCATGGGTGAGGAACCATTATCTTATTAATTCTTTTAGGACTCATTTAATGTTTTCATGTTATCACTTGTAATGATAACTTACAATAAGTGATCCTGGCAGCCACTTGTGGGCCCCGACGCTTATTGCAAGCCACTCCCTACTATACAACTAGATAACCTACCTATCACACAAATCCCACATTGATCTCAGATACACAAGTATGAAAGCCAAATCCAGTTCCTTACAAAGTAAAAAGAATGATTATAACATAATAATCACACACCTAAGGTGTCCATAAAACATGAGCTTACAACATAGGTAGGGTACTGAAATCGAATCACCAAAACACATAGCTATAATAACACAACGAAACCATCTACATGACGTGAACTACAAAAGTGGTCGAATACACATGACTGAGACTACAAAATAGTCATAAGAATAACGAGAGAACATCCACTCTCAACAAGTAATCACACAAAGATAACTGACAACAAATATCGCCACAGCCTCTGGTACAACATCCCAAGGGTCAACTAATTCCCCAAATAGATAATAAAAAAAATAGTTTCATAAAAGAGAGAAACACAATCTATTTTAATAGTCACCCAGATATAATAACTATTAAGCCACAAAGAACGTAATGACATACATATCACAATAAAATTTGTAGTTGACTAAGAGAACCAGTTGTTTGAGAGATTTCATGTAAAAGAACTCATGCATAACTAGGGTTTAAAAGTTACTGAAAAAAGTACATACTTATAAAGTGTTCAAATTAGGCTTTACAAAAGAAATAATTTCAGATAGAACATGATCATGAAAATTAAATCAGTTCAATAACCCCATACTTAACTAACAATATTATTTCTAAAATCGTGTCATTAACTAAACAAGTTCCAACAATATAATCATTTAACTTAGTATTTAATATTAATAGTAATAATATATATAGTAATCATTAATCTTAATTAACAATTACTATTAACTAAAAACAATAATAATAGAAATATTAATAATACAAAAAAAAACAAATAATAAAAGAATTTAGGGGAACGACGATGGCATCAAGCAATGTGAAGCATCAAAATAATGAAGATTCACTTAAGTAGCAAAGTTTTCTGGGACATCATTAAGTACTCTATGATTGTGAAAATCTATTTTCACTTTGAGTTGAGAACTAGTATGAAACATAATAGTGAGAGAGGCCGAACTACAGAGGAAGAAGATATGGGAGGAGATTTGAAGAGAGAAGAACCTGCAGAGTGTAAATGGAGGGAAGAAAAAGAGGTGTGGAGAAAGCTTAAGAAGGGTAATGTTCATAGATATTTAAAGCATCTCCATGGAAACGAGTATGTACAACATTTATTTGAGAATGGAAGGAGCAGGAGCGGGAGCTTGAGAGAAAGGGCAGGTAGGAGGGAATTTGAATTCTTGCAATGGCTGGAAATGTGATGCTGGAGGAAACCTGGCGTCTGCTGCTGCAGGAGATCAACAGACTGTGGGAGGATCAACAAAGGAGGGCTCCACAAAAGATTTGGATGATGTCAAAGATCCTCCTTTCTGAGATGGTGGGCCAAGAGAAAGCTCATCTAAAGGTGCCATGACTGATCAAAACGATCATGCCTCAAACAAGAATATTCTCAAAGGTAGCTGGTCATCGTTATTCGGGATCAAACCATAAGGAACATCTTCTTTTCCTAAAATCAACAATATCTAAGATACCAGCAAGGTATTTTTTGACATAACAATCCCCGATCCCCTTGTGGATCATACTGTTTCCACAATGGCTCTTACTCTGGTTGGTAAGTTCATGGGGACAATACCTAATATTGAGCTTGTTAGGGAGTTTACCTATCGCAAATGGAAACTCAAGGGACAAGTGGATATAGTAGCAATGCCAAAGGGGTTTTTTTCTTTCGTATTCTCAAATATGGAAGACTTATCAAAAGTGCTATGTGGAGGACCCTGGATGTTTGGAAAATCATCGTTGGCTCTTCAAAAATGGGTTATGAATCTGGATCTAAATGTAAAGATATTTGATACTGACCTTGTTTGGGTGAGATTACCCAGCCTCCCAATCGAATACTGGCATGAGGATGTTTTTGTTGGTCTCGTGAGTGCGTTTGGGGAGTTGCTATTGATTGACCTGATGACTGCCCCCAGATCTAGATTAGTCTATGCCAGAATCTATGTGAATATACATCATAAAATGGATCTTCCGGAGGTCATCAATATTAACTCCAAATTGGGTAAGTACATCCAATCTGTTGAATATGAATCACTTCCCTTTGCTTGTTTTTCCTGTATAAAATCTGGACATTGGGCTAAACACTGCCCGCTTAAAAATATAAAGAGAAAGAAGAACATAAAAGGGAACCTAAAAAAGTATGGAAACAGAAAAACAATATTTCTGTTAGTTCTTTAGTTAATTTTGATCATGCTCATCAGGAGAACATAACAGAGAGGGTTGTTAGAAACACTGAGAGGGGGGGGTGAATCAGTGTTTGTCTATTTATTATATTTTAGAAACTTTAAACATAAATCAAATATATATCAATTGAAGCTTAACACAAGAACACATAACACATGATATGATTATGGGGAAACCTTGATCAGAGGAAAACCCCGGTGGGAATTAGTACCCACAAATATTGCACTACTATAATGAACCTGTTAAAGTTCCTTTGCTCTGTTAGGAGCAATCTTTACAATGCAAGTACAATGACCTGGTTAAGGGTCTGACTCTATTAGGAGTCTTTTACAAATAACCCTATTAGGGGTGAGGAATCACTATCCAAAAAGCTCACTGCTTAATAGGATGAAGGCTACAACCTCCTTGATAATATATATACACTATATCCAAAAGTAAACTACTGTATGTGGCACAATTGTTTGATCAGTTCCGCTAATGCGCTAATGCTCTTATTCTCTTAAAGAGATTCATCTTATTTTGACATCTTATACTGTTCTTTTATATCTCTGCTTTGCATATATCTTTGACACATACTAATACAAAATTGTATGTTATATATATATGTTCATGCCTGAATAAACACGACTAGAAACAAGACCTTAGTCAGCCCAAAAATAATATACACAACACTTCCAAACTAATTAGATTAAGCGTGATTACAAGAGTGATTGAAACATGATTAAAAACATAATATAAAAGGCGCATAGCCTTTACAAAACAAAATGTTACACGCTGATCCAAAACTGAGGTCGGCTCTGTACTTTGTTTCCTGAACTGCTAGAGGTACTTCAACTTGCTGTAACTTATCCGTACTGTCTTATCTAATCATGCATGTCTAGGGTAATCAAAAAAACATATCATAGAACTTAAGTCTGAAGGTGCTTAGTCTGAATTAGTCATACGCACGTGCACTAGTGCTTTGATCATCTATATATCTTTGTTCTATCCTGTCTCTATACTTAGTCAATTTTCACTTTAAAGTTTGCTGTCAAAAATTCATATGACTTTGTTTCCATAATGAAAACAAAAAATAAGTCATATTCTCCCTGGAAGTCAACTTTTCAACAATCTCCCCCTTTTTCATTAATGACAAGAAAGGAATGTGGCAAAGTTACTCAAAATTGACTAACACCAAAAACTGTATATCATCTTCTTTAACATATACTATATCATATTTATTTACATATATATACACTACTCCCCATACATACATTAATCCCCCTTTGAAATTAATGGCAAAGGTGTCAAAATTGTAAGTCCTTGAGTACTTACTCTGAATATACGTCTGGATAAGCAATATGTAGATTTTTTATCTCTTGCTGCCAGAATGCCTTCAGTGCATCAACTATCTGAAGATGGGTGCACAAGGCATATGTAAGCTTCTCCATCTTTGTCAGATCCATGCTGGTTCCTTGATCATATGTAGCAATGGTTGCATCTATCTGTTTTATGTTCTCATTTAGAACAACTAGTGAGGATGCAAGTGCATTTCTTAGTTGAGTATGCCTGGTTCTTATCTTGCTGATCTCCAACTTAGCCTTTTTAATCTTATCTAACTTCCCTTGATAGATATTGTTGCATACATTAATATCTTGTGAGGATGTTTCAATTGATTTTCTAACACTTTTAACCAAGATGTCAGCTTCCTCAATCTTTTTGATGTGCTCTGAGGTGAATTTCACTTTGTCCATGCAGTTTGCTATTACATTTCTACCTTTAACTTCTAGTTCATTCAAGATTGCTTGACCAATCTTTAATGAGTTCAGATCTAAGGAGAAATTATTTGTCAATTCATCTAATCTTCCCTTCTTGTACTCAGCTTCTGCAATTTTAGTAGCAGAGTCTACTAAACTTGTGAAATGTGATTTGAAGCTTGTCAAGATGCTGTCAACATCATCAACTGACTAAATCTTAGACATTTTCTTGTTTGCAGGCACTAAGTCATTTAGGATGTTCACTGTCTCCAGAAAGAGAGGGTTTCTCATGACTTGTTTTTCTTTTTCTTTCTCCATAGCTAGCACACTGATCTTAATCAAATCTTCTTCTTCCCAAGCATCTAGATTTGCTGAATCAGGGCTCAAACTTGACAAAAATGATGGTTTGATGGGTGGAGTATGTGTTACATTCTGACTAGCATCCACATATTCAATCTTCATAGGGATCTCCATAGCTAGTGTTTCATTAGTTTGATTGTCTTCCTCATTATTCAAATTTGTTGAATCTTTAGAGGGATCTTCATCTTGCTGTAAGGATGTGTCATCAGTGCATGCCTTCTCTGTCTCTTCAGTGCTAAAAAATGCTTTTTCAACTTTGTCCATGTCATTGTCAGAAGTGGTCACGGATATCTTAACATTATCAATTACAATAGTTTTTTCTGAATCTTTGGCTGTATCAGAAGCTATTGAAATAGTGGGCGCTGAATCCTGTGGACCTGTCTTAGGTGCATTTAGAATAACTAGTTCTTTGTTCTAGTTGGGAGGAGATGGAGTTTCTTTTGCTGTAGGTGCAATTGATGGATACATGTGTTAGAGTAGTCATAGCATAGCTAATAATTAAATCATTTAATTATTAGTCTATTTACTCTATGCTTAAGTTTCACTTAGGCATCTTTATAATTCTTTAGGGTTTCCTTTAGGGTTTTGTGATTCCTTTTATAAGGATTCACTTCTTTGCATTTCATTACAAAGATTGAGATCGTAATCTATTCAGTTGTTGATAATATAAAAATTCTTTTCTCTCAACATGGATTTCCAGTCTCTGGCTTTTTGGCCTCCATAGCTGTTTCTCTTCTTCTATCTATTTATTGCTTCTTCTTGTAACTGTCATGCATGCAGGTGTTCTTGGGTAGATTTGCATTTATCAAATCTAACATGGTATCAGAGCTCTCCTGCTGTTCGCTGTTCTGATTTTGTTGAAGCACAGAGGGTTTCAGAAGCTTTTTCAGTATTTTTTATTGGATCTAGGGGTCTTTGTTTTTTGAGGCACTTTGGACCAAAACCGACCTCATGGTTGCGTCCAGAAGGCCCAAAAACCCCAGAATCCATATAAATTTTGTCCATTTTGGACAACTTGGCCCGAAGGCAAATTTTTTTTGGTTTCCAGTGCCGTACGGGCACAGAAACCAAGAAAAATTTAAAA
>MU225653.1:1381277-1393732 GCA_018584345.1 Thuja plicata | reverse complement strand
CAAACTAGAGAAAGTCCCAGAAAATAGGAACAGAGAAAGAACATGTAGAACACCTCTGAAGCATGAAGCTGCAAACACTGTCAAAAAATAACTGCTGGAACCTCCACTGTAATAGAACATGATCAGGAAGAGAAGACTTTAAACAAAGCCTGAAGAGCTGATCAATCGAAGATGGAAGAATGCCTCCAAAATAGGAATGAAAGAAGAGTGTCCATATGGTAAATGATCCATCTCACCAAAATGCATAGGTACCAACCAGTGCATCCGCCTAGTACATAGGAACAAATACTGAATACATGGATCACTCCATCGAACCAAGGAAGCATTTAGAACCAGCAGGAGATACCCCCCCATAATGCTGAACATGGAGAGGTCTGACAGGAACAATGAAATGCAATGCCAAAAAATAACTACAAGAAGAAGGATCAGGAACACCAATAGTGCAGAAGAAGGTACAAGCACATGATAAAGGGCAGTGTCAAAGTAGAAGAAATGATCTTCTAGACACACATCATGAGGCTAATGTCGTGGAAGGGACACTCATTTGACAAAGATGGATGAGCACAAAAGGCAAAACATCATAACCCCCCATGGCACTTTATAACTGAGTGTGAGTACAAACAAGCACAAGGTGTACAAGATCCCAGATATGCAAATGCAGGCACTTTATTTCAGTGCATTTACAAAATAAAGCTACAAAGAAAGGTGTATACAATGTTCAAAGAAGGAAACGATCCCAGGACCTGAAACATCCAAGATATCTACCATAATGCCATAAAGCAAAAAAATAAATACATAGATACATGGAGAAGAATCTGGTTGTGAGCCCCATAGAATAAGAAAGATAATAGAAGCAACTTTCCGATCCCATGTGGAAGTCAAAAAAATGAGTCCGGATGAGCAAGATATGGCTCCTGGAGTGCAAATTAGAACCCTGAATTTGAAAGGAAAAAAAACCTACAAGATGGAAGAACCAAAAACTCTATCCTCTAGAAAGACGTGCGTCTTAGAAAGAGCTTTCTGGTGATATAAGGAAGTCGAAAATCGGCTTCCTTTTGCTCCAGATATGAGCAAAAAACCACCAGGAGGTCAAAATAGAAGTGAACCTCATGAAACCTCAGCCAAAATTGGCGGAGCCCTGCTAAACTGGCGATTCCTCCAAAAAAGCTACTGCCTCTAGATTTCGCACCAAAATGGCAGAAAAAAATATTATTTTTTTTTAATAAAAAAATATTATGTTTTTTTTTTAAAGAAAAAAAACATAAAAAAACACATGCTTTTTTTTTATATAAAAAACACACAAAAAAAAGATTTTTTTTTGTTAAAAATTTAAAATTTTTTGGGCCTGTGGCTACTGAAATCTGTGGCACGGAAACCAAGGTGGATTTTTCCCTCAAAATACGTGCCAAGGTCATGTAAGTAGAAAAGAGGGCCCAGATTTCAACTATGTCCAAATAAGATGTGCCTTATATGAAAATAGGGGTTTTGGGGGTATTCCAGACACAACCCAGATGTCAGTTTTTGCTCAAACTGCACCAAACAAAAGATCCTCCCCAAAACTACTAAAATCTGAGACAAAAACCTCTCAAAAGCACATATTAAATAACAAGGCCAAATCTCTCATGAAGAGAACATGGGCATGAAGATCTGGAGCTCTGATACCATATTGGAGTTGATGAAAACTATTAACCCACAGCTCCCAAGAATCACCTGCATGCAAACCTGTCACAGAAAGAGAGAAGCAAAAAAGCTATGGAGGCTAAAAGTCACAGATTGATGGAAGAGGAAACATCTTGTGCAAACAATGGAGAAAAAACTCTTAATGCAATAGCATCCTCAATAGATTAATAACCATCGAATGAATACTTTACAAAGAGGGAATCCTTATAAAAGGATACAAAAACCCTAAAAGGGAAACCCTAAAGGGGAAATATCTAGGTTGCATAATAATAATTAATAAAATAATTAATTATTAAATGCCTAAAGTTTAGCTTAAGTAAAAGAGAGATAATAAGTGACTTAATAATTAATTCAATATGATTTAATTAATAAGTGGAATCACTTTATTACTCTAACAGTGTCTTTGTGAATATTGTTGGATGCTCGATGGTTTATTTCACCGAGTTGTTTCTATTGCTCGGTTACCTTCTTACTGAGTTGTTTCTGTTTCTCGGTTGGTCTTCACCGAGTTGTTCCTATTGCTTGGTCAACTTCTTATCGAGTTGCTTATTTTGAAGTTGGATCTTCTGGCTGATTTCTGCATTTAATTTCTGTAGCGTAATTAATGTGGGATCTCTCACTGGGATGTGTGTGGACCTAAATATGGGTCATTGTTGTTTCCTATGTTGGATCTTTATGCTCTGAGTGCTGACCTATTTGGTGGACTCTTGTATATATTTGGTTTTCTGTTCTTAGATTAGGGCATCTATTTTTGATAGAAGATTAAGTGTTAGGAGATTTAGATGGAAATTTTGTGACCTTGTATGTATGAATATTATTATGTAAAACATCTGAATGTATATGGATGAAACCGGGAAGGCCTTACGACCTGACATGTAACGAGTTTGATGAAATAATATAAAGTGCTATTATTTCTTCTCTCCCTTTCTGTGTTGTTGCTTTTGTGTTGTTCTACATGTTGGTTATGATAGCTGGGAGTGCCTTGGGCCCCTATTCTCCTTACCCTCCTTGTGTCAAGTACCATCTAATTGGACAAATTCTCTAGTCACAGGTTCATATTTAATACCCAGAAGATTAGAAACCTTCTTTGGCATAACTAGGCTACTTTCTCCTGAGTATATCATACAACTATGAACTAGTTTATAGTGAAGGCTTGTCCATCTTACTTTATTTTTCTTCTTTGGTAGGTTGAAAATGAAGTGTTGCTTAATTTGATATCACACTTGTTGTTTCTAGTTTGTCTTGAACATTCACAGTCATAGGTTCATATTTAATACCTAGAAGATTAAAAACCTTCTTTGGCATAACTAAGCTACTTTCTCCTGAGTATATTATACAACTGTGAACTAGTTTATCTCCTATGATCAAAGAGAGATAAAAAGGTGAAGGCTTGTCCATCTTACTTTCTTTTTCTTCTTTGGTAGGTTTAAATGACTTGTCTAATTTGATATCACACTTGTTGTTTCTGCTTTGTCTTGAACATTCATAGTCTATAGCTCTTCTTGTAGAAATTCAAATTGAGATGGAATTGTGAGAACACCCCACATAGGAACATTAACATTGGTCCTCTTCATATGATCTATAATGTTAAGAGGAGTAGCTGATATCTTGATAGAAATTTTAGAAACCACAAGGTCTGATTTTTGCAATGGAGAATGTTGAGGTTATCTTGGTTTCTTCATGCTTTGATGTATATTCTGATTTTGAGATAGAGAAGCAGTATCATGTGATATATTTTCTAATGAAGTATTTGCAATAGCTGTTTAACTTGAAGCTTGACTTGATGAAGGAGGTGAAGCACTATCTACTTCTCTTCTCTTTCTTCTAGTATTATGAGCTATACCATCATTTCTATAATGATTGGAACCACACAAATATTCATGATGAAAGATCACTAGAGAAGAATATCCTTGATGTTGAGGTTGGAAGCCATCATTGGACTGACTTGTGTTATAATGCTGTCTTGATATTATTAGCGCATCCTGCATGGTTAGAACTTGAGAAAAATACGCTCCTTGACAAACACATTGTTCAAAAGCCTTATTACAAGTAGTACACCATTCTTGTGCTTGAGAAATATTATTTTGAGTAGGACCAAGGGTCCTTACTGTATTTTTATTATATTTCTATTTGTAGGGGAAACATTACCCATAAATTTATTTTTTTTCCATGTAACTTTCCCCCTATTTTGTGGCCTATTGAATGAATTGAAAGAAGAAACCTAAGTTTGAGCCTGATAAGGCTGATTAATTTGAGTTTTTTTGTCTCTTTATGGTCACCATCTCATTCACCATATTATGCAATTGAAGATTTAAACCTTGTATCCTTTGCATTACATTTTCCATCATTGTTTTAAGTTTACTATTCAAAGATGTTGAACTTAATGGAGCATAAATAAGAGGATGATATGAAGTGGCTATATGAATATGAGCCATTGTGAGTGGATGTGTAGGAATATCAGTAAAAAAAGGCAATGGGGGGTATTGGATCTAACTTTCCACCTTGAATTAGGGAGTTTTCAACCTTTATGGAAATATCATATACAACTGGTAAAGTGTCTCCACCCATTGTCTGCAGTGTGGTAGAAATACTATCAAAGCTCTAAGATAATACAAGTATACATTACTAGGGGAAGGATTCACTAAAGAAGGTATTATATCCCATTTTTTTGAAACCTATAATTAAAATCAATCATGAATTTATTGGGTTCTATTTTGATTGTAGTTATCTACTCTAATAGTGATAGGTGATCACTTTTTTCCTCGAAGTACTTGCATAGTATTTCTCCTAACTCATCCCAATAATGGATAGAGTTATGTGGAAATCCTCTATACAATTAAAAGGCTTTTCCCTTCAATGATAAAGCTAAGAGTTTAACAACAACATCATCATCTTTAGCAACATGTATATTATAGATATTTGAAACTTCTTGAATGTGTTCTATTGGGGAAATGGAAGTTTCACCAGTAAAATATGGTAAACTCTTAAGTACAAACAAATATATATTATTCCTTTGGGATAATATAAGAGGATTACCACCATTAAAGGTAGAAAAACATTGATTTCTAGGGACAATCATATGAAAAAATGGTCTATTCAATTGAGCGGATGGTATCCTTGTCTCTGTTCTTTTCACCAGAGGAGTAGAAAGAGATCTAGTTGGTATAGGTGTTTCTTGTAAACTCCTAAAAAGTGATAGAGAAATTTTGTTTTTTCTTCTTCTCAAATTTGAAAATGAGAGATGAACAAACTAGAAATCACCTCTAGAAGATGACCTTGTTTGAATCCTGGGCATGAATGTAGCAAGTCTGGTCTGAGAACCAAAATGTAGAGTTAGAGTCATCAAGTGCTTGAAGTGAGCCTCTTGGAAGCTGGGATGCTAATAGTATCAATGATTTCCTAGAATTATTATTGAAGTTATTTGTTTGACACCATCCAACCAGTATGTATTCTTGAACAATTTAAGATTTTGTCCCACTGAGCATGCCAAAAACTGGTAACACAAAAGTCTGAACCCTTGGATAGATGGTGGTTAGTGACCTAGGTGACCTCATGAAACATGGAAACAATATCTCAATGTGGGAATTTCTTAATGAGATCGAGTCTCTAGAGAAGGTTGAATTCCTTTACAACTATGATGCATCAAACAACTAACTATCTTGAATGGAAAAGGGAAAGAAATATAACTTAAAATGAAATAGGGTGATACAATAGATTGAATGTTTTGATCTCCTCTTGCCTTAGACAACACTTGAATTCAATGAGATCATAAAAATACACTACCCAAATACTTATCAACTTTAATCCAACATGAAGGTAAGAAATTTAATTCAATCTCATAAGGAATGAAACATTCACTAAATAAGATTGAATCAAACTAATATTACACAACATAGAAATATTTGAAATGAAAAAATACATCCAAATATGTAGGCAAAAAAACACTAAATAACTAGATTTCAGAATATGTAAACCATAATTTTATTAAAAAAGGAAAGGCTATTTACAATCACATAAAAACAACTATCTATCACTGAAACTAGAGAATCTACCCTCAAACTATGTACAACATTTCCTTTTATGAGTTCATGCATAACATAGGGTAAACACTGGAGTTCAAACCCCTACTTGGGTCAAGTGAAAGAAATATTAGACCAAGAAGAGATTTGATTTGTAAATTGAACAATGAAGGGACAAAAAGAGCCAAACAATAAATACCCCTGCAACCAAAAGGAAAGGCTATCTCTCTGATGGAATTTGATAATTACTCTAGTGACATGTAGGAGTGACTTTACACTATTTTTAACCACAAGAAGTGACCTCTGCACCAAAATAAGCCTATGCAATAAATATGGATCCTCAAAAGTCATCATTCTATACTTTTTTGGTGTATGAGATTGATCTCGAGCCATGTTCTATCATAAAGGCACCATCAAGAAAGAAATTAGATCAAAATGATGAGGGTAGATGGGCATTGGGGTAGCAAAAAATAATAATTTATTTCTTGTTACCATTGATATTTATACCCATAAAACACCTTGTTGCTAGTGCAAACTACCTCAAATGAATGAAATGACCTTTTTCAAAAGAACCATCAAACATTGACAAAGACCATGAAAATTATGCCAATGAAAATAATTCTTCCATCTCTACCTCTAGAGATATCAACAAGACAATGGTCAAGCTTCCCCAATAATATAGCATATGTTGTCGAACCACTAGATTTATCATTTTCCACAGTAAAGCTTTATTGATAAAAATACTCATTGATGTAACCTACACTGATGAACCCTAAAATAATATCAATGTCTGCCAAGGAGCCAAACCTATTGGCACAACACTCGCCGATGAAAATACACCATTCTCCTTTGCAGCTAAACCTATCAACAAGATATTTGCAGATGGAACCCATTGACATAAGTTTCACTGGTGGCTCGCTAGATTTATTACTTTGAAAAGTCAATGCTATACCAGTAAAATTCATCAGCAAGACATTCAAGTGACTTTCCAAAAACCAGCCTCTCTATTGGTGCTTTCTTGTGATTATTTCGGTAGGACTTACATCAATGGTCTATTGAATGACTATTTTGGAAAGAACCAAATATGTCTTTCTGAAATACTTTGCCTATCACTACTTACTATTACCTAGATTGGATATCGACAATACCTACAATGATGAAGTTATTGATGTAGCTCGGTACGTTAGAAGGTATATTTTTCTTGTTTACGACTGTTGATAATATTTGTCATTGGTAAGACCTTCACCGATGTCATCCCATAGGGACATCAGGCATCAAAATTCTTTCCCTCCAATATTTGAAACTACACTGATTAACTTCTTCGACAAGAAATGAGACAAGCTATACTGATATGCTACCCCAAAACTTGATGAACACCTTGCTTTGGGTTTCGGTGAGACCATGGACATGTCTTGAAAAATTCCTATTGTTGGCCCTGTTGAAGCACATTAAGACCATATCAATATAACCTATTGATTAACTAATGAATATCTGATGGAGATGATGAAGACCGAGTGATACCGAGTACCATGATTGTAGAAATGGTTAGATCAGTTATTGTTTTGTCATTGATGTCAAGAAATTGATTAATTGATTTTTATTATGTTACCATATCTTAAGAGGAGAAGTTAAATGGGTGACAAATACAGATCATACAATGATGAAGTAATGATGATATAGTTATTTTCTACTATATATTTGATGTTATCAAATCAATATTTTAATTGATCAAGTCAGTCATAGTTACCAAGCTAGACTGAGTCAATCAGTAGAATATTATGTGATTTGGTCATTACTGAGCACCAAAACTCAGTTAGACACTGAGTAGTGAATAAAGTTAGTTACCGAGTTGCAAAGAAAGTTTTATCGAGTATAATATACTAATATTAAATGATGATAATATTGAATTTAATGCGAACCAATGATGAGATAGATGAGGAAATTAATTAAATGAAGTTTTTTATAATATCTACAAATGGGAAAATTCAATGAGAAGATCTAAGGTGGAGATTAAGTGGTTAAAATGAATTATGAGAGTTCCAAGAAAAGTACAAGTACCAAGGTAAAAGTGAGATGGTTTACCAAGTTGTGAAATATGAAGAAGATGATCAAAAGAATGAGCACAAATGAAGGAAAATCAAATTAAGGAGATTAAGAGGAAAAAGTATGTCTATATAAAGGATGATAAATACACAGAGAATAGGAGGATGGAAAATTGAACAGAGAAGAAGAAGAAGTTGAAGAACAACATTTACCAAGCAGAACAAAGAAAGAGAGATTGAAGAATCTACAATCTGAGAAAGAGATCAATGGAGTATGTGATGCCATTATTTAATTGAGCATAAAGGATCTGACACAAGCAAAGGTAGTTTCTATATTTACAGATCAAAGTTTACTATTGCTTATTAATATTTGTAATAGAGAAATATCTTAACTGAGTGGATTTAACAGTCCTATTTGTAAAATCTAGACTTAGGTGACATTCCAAAAGAGTGTTCAAAGACCTCTAATAAGGCCACTCCTAACAGGGTGAATATCTTAACAGATCTGAGGTAAATCCCCTAACAGGGTCACATTTAGAAAATTTGTTTGTAATATTTAACATTATAAGTTCTTAACTATGCGTACTTCAAAAGGGTACATTTTTATTGCGGGTCGTAATTACCACAGAGGTTTTTCCCAAATTGGGTTTCCTCATTAAATTTGGTGTCAACCGAGTCATATATGATGTTTACATGGTTAATATGATGTTGCTAAGTTTGAATGATTGATTTACATATATGAGATGTATTTCTACTTATGTTATTGAGTTATTTGGTGAATTGATTAGTAACTATATTCAGCATTACCGATTGAATTAGTGAGTTCAGTTTTAAGTGTTTAAGTTTTGATTTGTCTAATTCACCCCCTCTCTCAGAGGGACCAACATAACATAAGATATGTTACACTGATATGCTTGATCTGAAATACCCTTAATCAATTGGCTTTGTAGACTTGCTCAATTGGAACTCTATGATCCTAAGGTTAACCGAGAGGATTAAAGTTGACAAAATGTTAACAAAGACCTCTTTGAAAAAATGAAAGGATCAATTGTATTTTCCAAAATAGACCTTTGGTCAGGGTTTCATCAAGATAATATAAAAGAGGAAGATATTTGAAAAAAATATTTAGAACAAGGTATGAGCACTATGAATTTTAGTTATACTCTTTTTCATGATTAATCCTCCTACTACCTTAATGAATTTTCAGAATAGTGTGTTCCATTTATCTAGATTTTGTTTCTTGGTATTCTTTGATGACATTTTAATTCATTCTAAAAATGTAGAGGAACACCTAACACACCTTCAATCGATTTTGCAAATGTTGAGGGAACATAGGCTATATGATAAATGATCAAAACATGCATTTTTAAAAATTCATTATCTTGGAAACATCACATCAAAATAGAAAATCACAATTGATCTAGATAAGATAAAAGAAATAGTAGAGTGACAAATTCCAAAGAATGCTTAAGAAGTAAGAAGAGTTTTGGGACTAGTAGGGTACTATAGAGACTTAGAGAAGGATTCTAAAAATAAATAATACCATACCTCATTGCTAAGAAAAGGAAATAAATTTATATTTTGAATAGTATGTCAATGCATTTAAAGTATTAAAAGAAAAATTAGCTATAACACCTATCTTAAATTTTCTTGATCTTAATGAAAATTTCATATTTATGGTAGGTGCTTCCATTAAAGGTTTGGTAGGGGTACTTCCACATGATGAACATGTAATATCTTGTGAGTCAAGGAAATTGAAGTATATTGAACTAGACTATGCACCTAATGATTTATGATTGGAAGCCATTATTCATGACCTAAAAAACTAGAGACATTTTATCATAGGGGAAACCTTTGAGTTAAAAACTAATAGTCAAATATATCTTCATCCAACTTTATTTTAGCTCTAGAAAAATAATATGGTTAGAGTTCTTAAGAAAATATAATTTTGAAATAAAATATATCAAATAAAAGGAAAATAGGGTAGTAGATCCATTGAGTAGGAGGAAATTGAAGAGCATTACAAATTTTAATCACTGTCAAAGAGAAAGTGTTAAAATAACATAAAAAATATCCATGGTAGACCTACACCCAAATAAAATTTAGATATTGACACATGATATAAAGATAGAAGGGTACACTCTTAAAGAAGATGGATTACTCTGACACAATAATATAATATATTTTCCCAACTCTAATAAATTGAGGGAGTTGGTTTTGAGGGAAGACCAAAATACCTCCCTATTTAGGAAATATCATGTCTAGGGGTAAACAAACTTTATTAAAACACTAGGAAGACATATGTTTGGAAAGAGAAGAAGAATGACATAATACTTTATGTGGCTAAGTGCTTATAATCTTAAAGGGTAAAAGCCAAACATAATCATTTGGAAAGATTACTATACCTTCATGAAATACTACAATATAAGTATGGGATTTTTGCAAGGAATACTCCTGACACCTTATATACATAATATAATAATGATGATAATTGATAAGATCAAGGTAGCTCTCTTCCTAAACATTTTGTAAAGAAAATTGTCAAGTTGCATGAGATTCCTAAAAAAATCATATCTAATAGAGATGATAGATTCATTTCATGATATTGGGCAACCCTTCAGTTGACTTTAGGAACATAATTGAACTTTAGTACAACCTACCATATTGAAAAAAAAAAATAACCATTTAGATTATGGAAGACCTCCTACACATGTATTGCATGAATCAATAAATGAATTGGGAGGAATAACTTTGACTAGTGGAGTTTTCTTAGAATATCTCATTTCATTTTTTTTGGGAATGAATCCATTTGAACTACTACATGGTAGAAAATGTCGAACACCATTTAGTTGGGACAACCTTGAGGATATAATGATAATTGAACCTAAAATGTTGAAATAAATGGAAAATCAAACTAAGGCAACTAGAAAGAGATTAAAGGAAACAACATATAGGAAAATGAGTTATGTAGATAAAAACATAAAAAATAGGGAAGGCCTTTTTGAGGGTTAGACCCCACAACAATTAGATAAGGTTTAGGAGAAATGTGGAATTAACACCTTGGTATTTAGGACTTTTTACATGACAAATTCATTCACTTATCGATTGACATTACCCCCACAAATGACACAAAAATATGATGTTGTCCATATCTCTCCTTAAAAAGGTATGTATCCAATGAAAAACATATTTTGAAATGGAATGCATTAAATGTCTAAGAACTAAAGGGAATAGTTGTAGTTCCATACGAATTTTAGAGAGGCAGCGATACTAGTTGTGTAAATGAATTAAAATAAATATTTCACTTCTTGTTATGAAAAATCTATAATAATAATAATTATATTTGAGACTATTGAATAAAATGCATCAAAATAATGCACAAAATAAGGGGGTAGGGAGTCATGATCTCCTCTTGACACTATTATGTGTTTTCTTATTACATATATTTAGTTACTTCTACAAATAACTAATCATTAAATTTTGTCAAATAAATAGTAGATAATAATTAATTAGAAATAACACATATAACACTTGCATATAAGTCACATATTTAAATTGATAATCAATTTCTTAACTAGGTTTAAGTTGAGGACTTTAAAGAGAGATGAAGGTTGAATACAATATTACCTATTTCTATTGGGATGAATAAAGGATCCCTTATGTCACTCTGAGAAGACCTAATTAACTTTGAAAATAGAAGAGTAATCTAAGAAGCTTTTAGTTTGAAAGCCGACATCAACTTTGCTCTAACCCTATTATCCCACTAATTCTAAAGCTTGAAATCCTCAAAGAAAAAACTATTGAAAAATAGATTTCATCAATGACACAACAAAATTACTTTTAGAATAAATAAATAGTTAAAAATCCTCCAAAATTATAAGTTAAACCATTGACGTAGTGCGAGGAAGGGAGAATCCCCAAAGGAGATGTCCAAGCCCCCAATTGAACAACCACACAATGGAATCACAATAGGAAACCAAGATCTAATAACAATTTGAATATTATTCATAAACAATTGGTTACATGCAATGTGCCAGACTGTAAGGCCTTCCCGGTTACGACCAATTAGAAAGAAAATAACAGTTCTGCAAGATCCATCAAGATCCAACTCAAACCCTAACCCTAGCTATCCAAATCTATAACAACAAATAAAAACAATCTGGTAGAAACATCCAACAAGATCTAAACTCGTGCACACATGCCTCCAATCAATCTCCTTATTCCTAAGCCTCGGCCAGTAGCTCTGCTCACAAATTCAAAACTTCAGGCTGCTCATCTACTCATCTACTCATCTTCCTTACTTCTCTCTCTACTCTATAGCTAAGTGGAAGAAAACTAGATCTGAACTTGTGCTCTCAATCCTCCAAGTAATCTTATGTTTCTATCTACCCACTTACTGTATGCACCCTAAAATGGTCGCCTAGACTGTGGGCCCCATTTATCATTTTATCAATTTATCAAATTCCTGAATCAATGTTTTGCAACATTTTCAATTCAAAACAATTTTCTTGATCAAATCGTAATTAATTCAATTATTTCAATATTTCCTAAGGTTTGATCATTTCATCAATAATCTTATTTAATTATAAGAAAATATCTCTTAAATGAAATAATCTTGTTTAATTAAAGGAAAATCCCTTTTAATTAAATGATTTTATCTTATTTAATTAATATCCCTTTTAAATAAATAAAATAATCTTATTTAATTAAAAGA
>MU225653.1:1370048-1380744 GCA_018584345.1 Thuja plicata | reverse complement strand
TTTTGCCTCTTGAAGATTTAAAGCACATGGATCAACCAAGATTTAATCTCCACCATTGCTTTAAAAGCCTCTTAATCTTCACCGTCCATTATTCTTTATAAGGAAGCCTCTCCTTCTCATTTGAGCAGCCCAGGTTTTTATTGTTATGCTGCAGGTTTGGAGAGCAACTTTGGAGGAGAATTTGAGCACTTGAGCTTGGATATTGCAACTTCTATCTTCTTGTCTTCTTCTCTCATGCATTCATGACAATCCATTTAGATTACTTTGCATTTGCATTTTAGATTAAATTCATATTTCCTTTCATAGATTAATCTTGCATTTGTATTTCCTTTCATAGAATAATCTTGCATTGTTATCATATAGATTAGTTTCCTTTTATGCATTGTTATCATATAGATTAGTTTCCTTTTATGCATTGCAATCATATAGAATAGTTTTCATTTTCATGCATTGAATCTCTCATTTTATGTACTTGCATTGGCACAACTAGGTCAATTTGAGGGCCTCTATTACAAAACCTTTGCACTCCATGACTAGGGAGCTATGAGTCAATATTTGAGGCCTCATTCTTGAGCAACCTTGAATGAAATGATTCATACAAGTGTGACACATTTTCATCACAAATTTAAAACTTCAGGTTGCTCCTCTACTCATCTACTCATCTTCCTTACTTCTCTCTCTACTCTATAGCTAAGTGGAAGAAAACTAGATCTGAACTTGTACTCTCAATCCTCCAAGTAATCTTATGTTTCT
This sequence comes from Thuja plicata, assembly GCA_018584345.1. Lineage (NCBI taxonomy): Eukaryota > Viridiplantae > Streptophyta > Pinopsida > Cupressales > Cupressaceae > Thuja > Thuja plicata. The sequence goes on along the minus strand of MU225653.1, from coordinate 1,379,991 downwards.
ATCTACTCACTTACAACTATCTCTAACAACTCTACCCCAAACCTCCTTATATACTAGCATGACCACAAGTCGGCCTGTTGCAAATAGAAACATCTAGAAGCAAACTAAATACAAAATGCCTAAGTTGGCTTACAACACTTATTAAATGCACATAGGATAAATATCCAAGACCAAAATAGGTCCACACACATCCCCATGATCGATCCACATCATGATCACACACTAAAAAAATTAAATGCATCAAGTCGGTCTCCCAAATCCGCAAGAACACTAGTTGGAAAGCCCAAACTGCCGAGTGCCATTAACCACCATCCAAGCATTTTCAAGCATCAATAAACCAACAAGAATTACCGTGAAACCAACACATGCTAAGCAATAGTATGTGCCAAGCCCCACTGCAGCGATCAAGCTCCTCAGGCATCACCAAACCACAATACATGCCAAGCACTAGAGTTTGGAAAGTTATTCAGCGACCGAGCCCCTTGGACAATACTGTAATCGAGAAAAAAAACTCTAAGTACTCTCCAAAACAACTACTAAGGACCCCTCAAAGAACTCCAAAGTAGTCACCAAGCAAACCCACGATGCTCCTGCATCAGACTCCCTAGTTAAATAGAAAAGTGCGTCCCACACTTTTGTGCCAAAAGAAAGCTCTACAACCAACTTCATCTTCACCAAAGGCTTCTACTCCATCAAGGATAAGAGAACCAATATAGAAATCATCCACATCTGCTTCAACCATCCAAACACTAGAAGCGTCTGTATCACCACTAACAAATCAACATGTAACTTATCACCACAACCCATCTCAGCAATAAGAGTATCCAACTCTACATTCACAGTAACAATATGTAGATCCAAAGCCAAATCCACATCAAAAATAATATAAAATCCATCATCAACACAAGCCAAATTGACAACATCATAAATGTCATTGCTCACAAAAGATTCTCTACAACATGTAAATCATCACCCACAACATCCTGATTATCCACGAATAGGTGCTCTGAAAATTCCATGTATAACACAACCATCTAATCATGAAAAAAAATCTCCATCCCACCATAAAAAAGGTTAAGAATCTCCTCAACAACAACCACAAGTTTCTCTACAAGTTTTGCATTAGACTCCACAGAATGATCAACAAAACCAAGCTCCACCTCAACCTTGTCACACCCCCTTCTCTTTCGAACAAGTCTTCTATCCATCCAGACAACTTGCTTCAGGATCAGTAGACTCTAGCTTCAAAGACTTCTATGAAACTCAACCATTATTTCCTTAAATTCATCAGTCAAACTAGCTTCCAAACAATAAAACTTCTTCTCAACTACATCATAGAGATCTTCAATCGCCCTCAGGTCCAATCTTCTTGGAGGCATCTTCCAAGATCTTTGTAAACCCTCTGCACAAAATCTCCAACTAGATCCAACCTTCACTCAACAAGATCAACCTTCCATCTTCATAACCATCGATCCATATCAAGATCCATATGCAAGTCCTTTGCTTTTGTAATTCAGAACCACGATCTGCTACCTCACAACAAAGATATAGGACTCCAAAAAGAAACATCCACCATAAGATCGACTTCACCCAATCCAAGGTCCTGGTGCAAACTGCCTCACATTTGATGATCTTTCCACACACTCAGGAACTTCAAGCTATGATACCACCTGATGTAGTGTGAGGCAGGGAGAATCCCCAAAGGAAATGTCCAAGCCCCTAGCTGAACAACCACACAATGGAATCATAGCAGGAAACCAAGATCTGATAACAATCTGTATCTGATTCATAAACAATTGATTACATGCAATGTGTCAGTCTGTAAGGCCTTCCCAATTAGGACCAATTACAAAGCAAATAACAGTTATGCAAGATCCCTCAAGATCCCTCAAGATCCAACTCAAACCCTAACCCTAGCTAGCCATATGTATAATAGAAAGCCACAACAATCTAGTAGAAACATCCAACAAGATCTAAAATTGTGCACACATGCCTCCAAGAAATCTCCTTGTTCCTAAGACTTAGCCACTAGCTCTGCTCACAAATTTGCAAATTCAAGCTGCTCCTCTGCTCATCTTCCTTCTCTCTCTCTACTCTATAGCTAAGTGGAAGAAAGCCAGATCTGAACTTGTGCTCTCAAGACTCCAAGAAATCTTCTATTTCTATCTACCCACTTACAACTATCTCTAACAACTCTACCCAGACCTCCTTATATACTAGCACGACCACAAGTCGACCTTTTACAAATAGAAACATCTAGAAGAAAACTAAATACAAAACTCCTAAGTCAGATTAAAACACTTATTAAATTCACATAGGATAAAGATCCAAGACCCAAATAGGTCCACACACATCCCCATGAGAAATCCACATCATGATCACACACTACACAAATTAAATGCATCAAGTCGGTCTCCCAAATCTGCAAGAACACTAGTCGGAAAGTCCAAACTGCCGAGTGCTAGCAACCACCAGCCAAGCATTGCTGAGCATAAAAAAACCAACAAGCATTGCCGAGAAACCAACACATGCTGAGAAATAGTATGTGCCAATCCCTACATCAACTGAGCTCCTTAGGCATCATTGAGCCATAATACATGCCAACCACCAGAGTTTTCCGAGTTCTTTAGTGACCGAGCACTCTCCAAAGAAACTACTGAGCATCCCTCCAAAAACTCCAAAGTAGTCACCGAGAAAATCCACGATGCTCCTACATCAACCACACGCCTCTAACATAACACAAGGGAGAATTGGTTTAAAAATAGAATAAACAAAGTTCCTCTTGAATTTGACAAAATTATTATTAGAGAATTTGTATAATTTTCCTTCTACAAAGTTGGAATTTTTTTTTGTAGGAATATTATAGTTCTTTCTATGAACTCCATATTAGATTCTATTCTATTTTTTAATAAATCAATCCTCAAATTTGCATTACTATGGGAATTATTACAAAGTAACATTTTGATAGACTAAAACCCATAATAGTTTGAAAGCTATCTTAGCATGCCAAGAGTGAGCTCAAAGGAATTGATCTTATACATGTAAATTGGTTTTACAAGAACAAGTCTTATGATAAAACCCATTTTTATGGGTACTATGTAGACATCGTCTTGCTTTAGTTTATTTTAGGCATCATGCAAGGCTTTTTTATTTATAATAAAATATTTACAAATGTAAGTCTACCATCCATAGAGATTTAAAAGGTACAAATATGTTCAATATGTCTAACCACTAAAAACATCAACAATGCAATTGTATTGGGCCATAAAATCACATAATTATATTAACTACTCTAGATAGTATGAGCAAATCTACTATCAAGGTGAAGGGAAAAAATCTTAAAAACAAACCCACCGTCTTTAAAAGATAAATTCATATACATTATAAGTTTTTGTAGAGTGAAATATTAATTACATCAAGATGATAATCCTTAAAGGATCAGAAGTTGTCATTGGTATACAAGCAGGCAGTTTTGGTCGATCATGGTCACCGAGCGACATCACTCACCGAGCAACAGTGATTACCGAGTACAGTAATTATCGAGTGTAGTGGTCACCAAAATGTTCTAAACACCGAGCAGTATATCAACTGAGAAGAATATATCAGCCGAGTAGAGTATATCAACCAAGCACTAGTACACAGAGACATCATCGAGAACCAGTCCACATCGAGAGACAACATTTCTCTAGATAAAGCGGATCTAAATTTACACATTAGCTAAAGCACTTTAGTCTTTAAAATAACTTCTTTCTTAGCTGGACAACCATTTCTTGTGGATCAAGAAAAGCGTAAATGATGGATTTAATCAATTTAATTGATTGTATTCATGCAAACTAGGAGATCAAGGTCAAGATGTAAACCTTTGATCTTAGAGTTATTTAAGAAAAGCGTGAAACCTAATTAGGTCAAAATATTATATATATAGATGTATTAATCAATCAAGAAGATGATGATTGTAGCTACCAAGGACATCTATGGATCAGACAGAGGATTTCAGGCAGAAGGACAGATAAAGAAGAATTCAGTTATGAAGAACTACATTCAAGGCTACTAAGGAAAACATAGATATTATTCATCATAATAGGTGATATATATTTTGTGAACTTAATGGATTTGTAATCAGAAATTCAGGATTGCAAGCTATCAGGTCATACATATTTTGTCTACTCTCTAATAATTGTAGAAAACAATAAAATCCTTCAAGAAGGTGGACTTAATAGTATTTATGTAAATCTGTTAACCGAGTGCACACATACATTGTGTTGCTGAAATCTCTTAACTGAGTAGACTTAAAAAGTATAACATGTTAATCCTAATAGGGTAAGATCATCAGAAGTGATCACAACTTGTAGCCCTAACATGCACCTTCCATTCTATAGATAGTGAAGCTTTGTGGGTTTCATTCCCACTGTAGTTTTTACCTTCTAACAAGGGTTTCTGCGTTACCAAATACTTGTGTCATGTGTTAATGCATTTCATGAATGTTTCAATGTTTATTTTCATACATTTAAATTTAAGCTATGATATTGCATACATGAAGTAGAAAAGCAACAATGGTCAATTATGCAAGAAATGATTACTAAAGGTTAATTGATAAAAGTTTTTAAGGGCACTGATTCACCCCTCCCCTCTTAGTACAACACCCTTCCATTATTCCAATAATTGGTATCAGAGCTAGATCTCTTATTTGGAAAAGTTTAAATCACTTGAGAGAAACAATCATACAATGGAAATGTATACACTTGATAAAAATATTGAGAATCAGAAGTTGCAAATACATATTTTCTTTGAGCAATACAAAGAGGCAAGAATCAAAATGAAAGAGTTATTGTCTAAAAGAAAAGTCATGGCATCTCGTTAAAATGAAACTGACTATCATGAAGAAGAGATACCTGACCTATTTGATTCATCTAGATCTAAACCTGGTAATACATTTGACACATCTAAAGGAAGCATTACAAATCTAAATGAAATTAATCAACATCTAACTGATCAAGTAAAATTACTACAGATCGGTCAAGAGACATAGATGGTAAGAATGATTGATGTTATGAGTAATGCTAGACAAGCTGAACAAGAAAGAACTTTAGCTATTGATGACATGAGAAAGATTACAGAAAAATTGCAAGAGAAAGAATCTGAGATACAAAAACTTACTGAACATCACATTGAGATCACCAATCAAATAGTTCTTATGAGTCATGATGCCAACCGAATGAACATAGAACTTAATGGAAAATTGGAAGTTATTGGTGAACTAAAAGAAGAAAATGAGAAACTGAAGCATGAAGCAAAGATTCAACAACAACATAATGATATGATCAAGAAAGCTAAAGACAGTACAAAAAGAATGGATGAATTTTTGAATGGACAAAGAAGACTCTGTCATGCCCAATAGTTGGGCAAAAGCACACAATCAAATTTTTTCTAAAGCACGCTAAAGGATGACTTCACTACCTCAAAGGTAACAAGTGCACACAAAATTGTGTAGAAGGAAAATGGTAAATGGAAAGGTCTTACAAGGTAGGATAGCTCTCAGAACTATCCTAAAGGGATCCCTAAACTACGCGCTTTGATCTGCATGCAAAATGAGATAGTTGACCAAAAGTCAACTATACTCTGAATTATGTGAATGGAAGTTCCCAGGGCCCGCCAAGCCCTAAGGAAGGTTCTCGCATGAATATCAAGATAGTTGACTCAAAAGTTAACTAGAGTTGACCAAAAAGTCAACCATCACCGAATGGCGTGAAACTGGAATCCTATGGTCTAGAGGGTACAAGGAACAACTGGTGTGAAAATCAAGTTGATTAGAGGAAGTTTGACCATGGTTGACCAAAAGTCAACCATGCATGGAGGTGGTCAATGAGATGATTTATTGCAAAGATAAGGGGTTGTTATGACCCCCTTATCGATAATTAGGATAAAAAAGCTTATTATATTAAAACAAATAGTTTAATTAAATAAATTACAATTTACACATTACCTTTACTGCTATAAACTAAATACCCCAAATAAATTAAAAGTCTAACATTACGAAACTAAATAAAACAATGTTTATTAACTTATTAAATAACCTAAAGGAATATCCACTACTAGAAATTATTATAATATTTAAATAAATAAATTTAAGTTCAAATTTTAAAATATCATTTTATAATATACATGTAAAAGATATTATTAGATTTGAAAAAAAAGTCATTCTTACTTTCCTACTTTTCCTCCTACTCAAAAGGAATAAAAATGTTATTATTTATTTCCTATTTTTCTTCCTATAAAAGTGGAGATGATAGTTTTAAAGTAGATGGAAGTGAAAGTTTACCTCAAAAACTTCTTTTTAATGCAAATTACATAGAAGAAGTGATACGAGAAAATGCAACTACTATTTAATGGAAAGTTTCCAATATAAAAATATTGAACATAATACTATCTATTAAAAGAAATCTAATAATGTAAATCAAATCAAATATAAATCATATCTAATTTATACAATATTAATTTTTTTTTTTTTTAGAATCTAAAAAATATAGCTTCCAAAACCAAATTTGAAGAGACTGTGAAATTGTGAAGTTGGTAGGTTTTTCAGTGCAGAACAGCAATTCGTTAGAAGCAAGGTGGCGTACATCGGTAAAAATCAGCCGGCGGCTCCCGACGATGAAAGGACTCCAGGCGTGTTCCCTCCAACTTATGATGTAAGTAATATGGATGTTAATGCTGGTCCTACCCTCGGCCTTTCATCTGATCCCGTACCTACCCCTCTTCCATTTAACCATGAATGCCTGTCTGTTGGCATTAAATCTGCTATGCCAAACCCAAAAAAACCAGTCGATGCCCTGTCCTCCAGACCAAAGTCATTCTCCGAAGCGGCTTCAAATGCTGGGATTGCAGTGGACGCTAGTGCTAAGTTTTATTGCTCTACTTCTAATGGAACGTGCAATTCCGGTAAGGGCCCTAGGGTTTCTGATAACCCCTTCTCTGTTGTCCCAAATCCAGAAATGATGGTTGAAATTTTGAATGAAAAGAATAGACTAAGGAATTGTGCTATCTTTTTCTCTGCTGTTGAAATAGATAAGTGTCCTCCACACAAATTCCTTGATGACTGGTTTCACAATTATTGGAATTTAAAATTGGGTTATCACATTTCGTTCTGTAGGCAAATTCAGAAGGGTCTGTATGTTATTTTTTTTGTGTCTCATGAATCCCAGGCCGAAGTGCTTAAAAAAAAGTACTAGAATGTGGGCTCAACTTCATTTTGTGCTCTGGCATGGTCTCCTGAAGCCATACATGATGAGGTCATTACTCTCTCCACCCCTAGATGGATTCTGGTTAAGCATATCCCTCCTTTCCTATGGCAGTTTTTGCCTCAGATTTTGAAACCTTTGGGTAGGATCATCCGAATGGCTGACACTGTTAGGTTTGTCCCCCACATGGATGCTCGCATCCTCATTTCTCTTAAACCTAGGTCTGATATCCCGGAAGCCCTAAATGTTAACATTGCTGAAGAAAAAATATCATGCCCTATAGAGATCCTTGGAGGATTAAATGCTTGTTTTTTGTGCCGTAGAGAAGGGCACTGATGAAAGGATTGCCCAATTATTAAGAAGAAAGTGGATGCTAGCTCTGTTAAAACCTCAGGTGATAACAATTCCCAGTCTCCTCTTGATAGAACTGTCCCGGTGTTTCAATCAACTCAGCCAAATACCCCGGTGTTTCAAGCAACTCAGCCTAGCACACCTATCTTGAATCCCTCTACCCCTCTTCAGGTCCCCACTATCATGAATAAATCTTTAGCTCAAAATGATGCTGCCCTTGCGGGAACCTCAGTAACCTTCAATGATGGGTTTCAAACAATCACCAAGAAACGGCGTAGGAAAGTGAACAAAAAGAATGTTGTAACAACCCCAACCTCTCGTCCCATCTTAAGCAACCCCATCTCTATTTTCTCACAAGATAGTGAGCTCAATGTTAAATCTAATGATGCTACTAATTCCTCAGCCCCTCATAAAGTTCTCAGGGAAATTGAAGATAATTGTATTATCGAAGTGATTCCCGCTTGTTGTCCCTCCATGGTCTCATGTAGCATCAAGCAGTCCATGGATGTTGATAACCTGATGAGTATAGATTCTGATAATGAATATGATGGTATTGAGGATTTTCCCACATCTACAAGGCGGGGGAGACCTGTGAGGTCAAAAAATAAAAATTCTGGAAACAAAATGAAAGATGACTCTTCCCCAATTAGTGTGACTCCCAGTTTAGGAGCTGTTATGCAGTGCCCTCCCCCGACCACTGTTTCTCAATGAACTGTGTTTCATGGAATATAAGGGGCCTTGAATCCCCAGATAGGAAATATTTCATTAAAAGATACTTAGATTCTCACAGGAACATGGACTTCTTGATGCTCCAAGAGATCAAAGCGGTAGACTTCATCCTGAATAATAACCTAGATTTTCTTTGGAAAGATGCGACTAAATACCACACTTTGCACACTAGGGGTAGAGGAGGGGTTTCCCTTCTTGTCAAACCTAAATGGAGTAATTATATTATTGATCACGGGGTGTCCCCATGTAATTGTGCTATCTGGATTACCATAAGGCATAACAATAAAATTTTTGGTGTTTTCTCTGTTTATGCTTCAAATGACTGGAAAGAAAGAATAACCCTGTGGGATTGGCTTGATGATCTTCCTAATTTAGCTTGGATTGTGGGGGGGGATTTCAACATGATCGAATCTCAGAAGGATAAGGAAGGAGGCCTGCCCTTTATCTAGAAAGACAGAGAAAAGATTCATTGGGATAGGATGAAGAACAATAAACTTTTATTTGACCCTCTTGCTGGAAATAAGGATTACAATCCTGGGATATGGCACACATGGTGCAATTTTTAGCAAGGGGAAAACACAATATACTCTAGGTTGGACAGATTTTATGCTAACAATAATTTTTTCTCTATCCTCCCACACAAAAGGGGCAACTCTGTTATGGTTACATCCACCACTCTTTCTGATCATCACCCCATTGCGGCCTGTTTTACTATCAACAGCTCCCCTACTTATTGCAGGACCTCTGACTCTAAATTCATATTGAATACTAGCCTGCTGAAAGATGAAGATGTTTTGGCTGCGGTTAATATTATTTTCTTGATTAATAAAAATAACTATCCTTATCTCACTTGCACAGAAAAATGGAACTTAAATGTTAATACTTGGCAGAAGTTGCTAAAAACTATTGGCCAAAAGAAAGCCAAGGACTATAGGCGCACTGAAAATACCCTTTCTTCTAATCTTCAGATTGCTGAAGCCAGTATCCAAGACAATCCCTCTAACTACAACCTTACCACCTAGGTCATTAATGCTAAGTATTCCCTTAGCCGGCATCTTCAGGCCAGAACTCGAGGAGCTAAAATTAGGTCTCGGGCCAATTGGCTGCAATTTGGAGACAGGGGATCAAAATTCTTTTTTCAATCTTTTAAAGCATAAACAGGCTAATGAGTCCATTAATAGAATTGTTATTGATAATCAGGACATCACTAACCCTGATATGATAAAGAATGCCTTTGCTAAATATTACCAAAATCTCTTCACCTCTGAGGATTCAGAGGAAGCTGCCAACATTAGGAACCAATGTATATCCCTTATCCCAAAGAAGATCAATGGGAAGGATGCTAACCTCCTCTTTGCTGAGATTACCTTGGGGGAAGTTGAGAAGGCCATCCTTTCTCTTCAGAATGACAAGGCCCCTGGGCCCGATGGCCTTCCTGTGGAATTTTATAAAGCTAATATTAGTTGGATTTGCCATGAGCTTCTTAATATCTATTCGGAGGCTTTAGATAGAGGTTCTCTGGGTATGAACATCAACAGGGGTATCATCAAACTCATCCCCAAAGATGGTGATAAAGCACTTATTAAAAATTGGAGACCTATTACTCTGTTAAATGTTTCCTATAA
>MU225653.1:1326262-1338750 GCA_018584345.1 Thuja plicata | reverse complement strand
CCGCCATCGCTGCTCAACCCAGCCACCACCCACCCCACACTAAACCCTCCACCAACCCCTCCCATGCTGCTTCTCTCCCCACTCCCCCATCCTGCAGCCCACGCATCCATCACCAACTGCCACTTCTCCTCTACCATCCATTCCACAGTTCCTCCACTGCTCGACCTCTCCAAACCCTCACTCATCCACATAGCCGCCCAACCACTTCTACTCCGCCCACTGGCCACCCAAGCACCACCTCTGTCTACCCGGGTCTACATTAAATTTGACGTGCATTTGGCCGTCATTTCATAAATATTTTGGCATTGTGCGACAGCTTAGGGCCTGTCAAATTTAACCTGTGATTTTTATGACATCAGCAGGATTTTCAAATTTTTGCACTCACCATTGGCGTTTTTAAATTTACTGTCTATCTTTGAATCATCATAACTTGCTTGTTTTAACTCCTTTTTTCGAGCATTTTTTTTAAAAATTTTAGGTAGAATTTTGTAAGGATCACTGTGGTGAAGTCTATTTTTGATTTTTCTCTCTAGATTTATCAGAAATCACTATTTTTGGTGATTATACCTGCTTAATCCTCATTTTTGTAGCTTCCAGAGCCTTGTACGGGCTCATACAATCACCTTTTTCAGTGCAATTTTTTTTGAAACTGCATGATTTTTTGTGTACTTTCTGAATATGTGATCTATTTTTAGATTTTTAGATTTTTATAATGTGGACTAATCTTTGGCTTTGATGTTCATGTGATTATCTTTTGCATACAACCTAACAGTGGTTTGTAGAACGTTACCCAAGAAGACTAAAACTCAAACTACACATGAATTGATTTTGCAGGTTGCCTTTGATCGATAGAATACAAAATAGTGTGCTTGCATCTTGTTTTTGATTTCTTAAAATAGGAACCCACAAGCAGGACTTATTAAAATGAACATTTGTTTGCCATTTTAGGAATGACAATGATGTTAGGAAACTATGCAATCGCCGTTTTAGGATGATCAAAAATCCAGAAACATTATTGTCATTTTCTCATTCTTCTTGAAGTGTCTTTTAGTTTTGTAAATCCTCAGAACTGCATGGACGTATCCTCTCCCCTTGCCTTTGTGGATCTTGGGTGAAAGAGAAATCCATACAAATCCTTTAGCGTGGCTACCTCTCGAGTGCTTTAACAGAACCAGTGAGAGTGGATTGCCCAACCAGTAATAGGCTAAAGCCAATCCCTTCCGAACCGGTATACAAAAAATGCCATTGTGATTAGTCTCATAGTGGATAGGTGTGAATTCATTGTGGCAACCAAAATCTCCTCTAGTACCCTAGTGGTGCGTTAAAGTCCCTACATTGTTAAGGTGAAAACCTTTCTTTGAAAGGATTGGGAGAGCCCCCTTAATTGGGAAAATGACTTGATCACAACCACCTGAACAGATGTCCTTACTACAAACTTTGTTCTAGTATCCAAAATCTCTCTATCTATTGGCACAGAAGGTCAGAGACCGACTAAGATATCCCACACTTTCATGGCTCTTAGTAGAGTCAACGGTCCCTTGGGAAGTGATTACCCTTGGGATTTGAAGCTTTGTGTGGCTAAGAAGTGAGTGCACATGTAAGGAGGAGCCCGTGCCTCAAAGCTTCTAAGTTGTCTGCTATGAGTAGACGTGGTTGAACTTTGGTTCAAGTGGGAACTCAACAGATATTACCCTCGCTATCCTAGGATTGTGGTGTGTTTATTATTTTATTTTTACAACAAATAATCTGCATGATGTGTCTGGTGTGAGTGTTCACTGAAACAACAACAATAACGATCAAACAATCTTAGAAAAGGTACACTTTGGATAATTGTTTATCTTGTCTCATCTGAAACTTCAACGATCCTGTTGAAACTCTATCAAAATTCTATCGAATTGGTTTCAAAAACTTGTCAAAACTTTGTCTTCCATCAGTCTATACTACTACATTCAGTCTATTTTGAAATTTGCGCTGTCATAATGCTTCTACTAGTTCACATGCAACTACAATCTATTGTTAGTCCAACCTATCACTGTCTTGAAATTTGATGTCGTTACACTTGTCCAATTGAGCAAGTCCTTGTTCAATCTTATCATCTTTGTCTGCACTGTCCTTATTCTGGGTTGTGAGAATAGGTTCATTAACCTTGACTCAAGATCAGAGTCTTTTCTATCTCCATCCTCAATTGGATGTTTATCTCTTGGTCTCTTTGGTCTTGGACTTAGACAACACTTTAGATTTCACCATGGTGTCAGTCAGAGGAATCAACTTATCTTATGCCTGTGTGAACTAGAATTCATTTTAGAGATTTTCACAAAGAAGACAATCAGGGATTCCCATTCGAAGACAAATCCTTGTTTGGAGAGAACCCTCTCTTTGAGAGAGATTCTTGAATTCCTCCTAGATCACAATCCCCAGAGGATAAGTTACCTAGTCCCAAGATGTCAGAAGAAAGACAAGGTAGAGGCAGGTCTCGATGGAGAGACCTCTCTAATGGTACCAACCATTGCAATATTCAACATTCCTCAAGTCCATCAGGCCTTGGTGAGGAAGAGATTGATGAATGGCTCCAAGATAAGAGGTTTGTAAAACTCATGAAAACAATCCTAAATTGAGATAAGGAACAATACTTCCTTGACATTGCAGAGCAAGGCGCTCAACTTCCACCTCACTTCAAAGCTAAGGATATCATTGCTAGGGAAGAAGAAACTCCCATGACGCTCATAACTAAACAAATGCAAGCTATGCAAAATAAATTACAAAAACTCCAAAAGGAAAAAGAAACGCCCAACACAAGGTTTTCTTTAAACACAATCTATCCTTTTCCTTTTGATAGAGATTTGTATTTTCCTTTGTTCCTGTGTAGGGTTGAAATTCCATGGTTTGATACGTACAATGGTCACTCTGATCCACAATATCACATCCAAGAATTTTGTGCTCTTTGTACAAAATTTATGCATGATGAGACATATCTTATGCATCTCTTTCCTCAGAGTTTGAGTGGCCAAGCTATGGAGTGGTTCTCAAAGTTATCCACTGGTATAAAAAATTTTGATGAGCTGATAAATCTGTTCTTGCAACAGTACTCTTACAATATCCAACATCCTGTGACGATGATTGATTTATGTAACATGAAGAAAAACATAGGAGAACCATTTCTGACCTTTCTTCAATGATGGAGAAAGATGTTTTCTAGATATCCATGCATCGTGCCTGAATCTGAAAAGATGGATATTTTTCCTAGTGTTCTGATTCCAGAACTAAAATACCCTCTTTAGATGTAATGTCCACCCTCTTTTGAGAAAATGGTCAAAAACGTGATTAAAATAGAAGATGTGCTTGTTAAAAAGGGTGACATTACCCTCTACAAAGAAAACAAGTTTGTTTCTAGTTCCAAAGACAAATCTAAATATTGGAACAAAATAAAGCATGTGGTAAATGACAGTGTAGTCGATTACTTTGCTCCCCAGTCAAAACCAACAGTATTCAATTTGACAAGTGGTTCCAAGGCCCTAAAAATTGCTGAAAATACCACTAAATCATCATCTTCTAAAGGGACCAGTGGTTTGTTGAAAGAAAAACCATGGATTAAACATAAACGAGACTTTGACTCCTTAGGTGAGTCTTATGAATCTGCACTTAAAACTCTACTGGTAAACAAGCTGCTCACATTTCCAGATAACTCCAAACCATATGATCCAGAAATCAAACCTAAATGGTGGAGAGACAACAATTTTTGTCAATTCCATAGAAATAAAGGACACACAACAGAAAATTGCATGAGGCTCAAAAATGAGATCCAAGATCTCATTGATAATGAAATAATTGCGGTTGATAATCACTACAAGAATGCTGGTCATAAGGCATTCAAAGATCCTTTCCTAGACCATCACAAAGGAGAAAATTTTAAGAAAGGCACTCAAATCAATCACACTTATTCTAATGATGACTACAACATCATCAACATGCTTGAGCCGTCTCATTCTGAATATTGCAATGTCATCATCGTCAAGCAAAAAGAGAAAGAGCCTAGATCGGCCAATGCAGTGACTCAGGTGCAAGAAAAAGTCACCCTAGGGGGTTCTGGATCTTCAAACCCTTCATCGACTTCCAATAAACCATCGGTATCCAAATCCTGGGTACCTCTTAGAAAAAAAACCACTGTAGGTACCTCTAAAGTCTCACAGTCCAAACAAATGACTCTGTCCAATACTGTGGACTATAGCATTGTCAAGCAATTGCAGAGAACCTCTGCCCAGATTTCAATCTTCAAATTGCTCAAACTATCTCCATCTCACAGAGATGTCCTAGATAAAGTGCTATCAACTACCAATGTCCCTAAGGACTTGGATTTGGATCAGTTTCAATCCATGGTGGGTCACTTGACCTCGCCACATTACCTATCATTCTCAGAAGAAGATGACAACTCCTTAAGTCATCCACACAATCTCCCATTGCATGTCAAAGTCTTGATCCATAAACACTATGTCAGACGAGTCTTGATAGATGGAGGTGTAGGGTTGAATATCTACACATACAGGTTAATTGAGAAATTAGGCTTCTCAAAGAATGTCATTAATCCTAAAAAGAAAATCACTATCAAGGCGTATGATGAACAAGAAAGATCTTGTAAAGGTCTCATAACTTTACCAATCCACATAGGTCCTATCAAGAGGGATGTTACCTTCCAAGTTCTAGATCTCCCACTAGCCTACAACATTCTATTAGGAAGACCCTGGATCCATGAGATGCAGGTAGTTCCATCAACATTCCATCAATGCATCAAATTCCCATTCAATGGTGTAGAGGTCACTATTCCTACCGACATTAGTTATGTCTGTAATGCATTAAGACAAGCAATAGATACCCTTGTCCCGCACAATAGTGAGGCATTCGAATCTGAATTAGCTACAAATTTACTGAAAGAAATGGAAAAGAAACTCAAGATAAAGGACATAGGTATGGGTGGATACATATTGGAACTCGTACTGTCACTCACATATCTTCCTAGATCACCTAGGTCTTATGGAAAACCGTCAGAAGAGATGAAACCAACAGCAACCCAAGAAATCTATGATGAGACCTTTGTTAAAGCCAACACACCATTAGAAGATGAACAAGAGGAAAGAGCCATTCTGGCTTGGTTATATAAAGAACCTAAAGATACTAAAGTTGAACAATGTGTAATACCCCTAGAAAAATTTGGTGTGGGGTATAAGGTGGCTTGTAAAATGGGTTATTTGGGTAAAAGACCCATTGGACCTAATAAAAATGGTCTTAAAGAACCTATCTCTACTAACTACAGATGACCGAGAGATACAACAGGTCTAGGGTTGTTATCCAAGAAAGAACAAAGAGTGAAGAATTACTTAGATAAAGGAAAGGGACATCAGGTTCTGGAAGAACAAAACACAACAATAGAAAGCACTGACACTCCCACTGGCAATTGGGATGATTTAGATGATTCTAATGCAGAGGATGTGTATCCTTTTCCCATTCCTCCCAATATTTTGGCTCTTCTATTTGATGAAGGTACACCCCAGGTCAATGCTACTGAAGAGTGTGTTCTAGAGGAATCACCAATGACTTCTGATTAGTCAGAAACTACTGATTTTGAACAAGATCTGGATACAGAAGAAAATAGTCTAACCATAGCAGATTTTTTAGGTAGAACTCATCCAAACTGGGGGCAAAGAGTAGATTTCACTCATGTCCTAGATATGAAACCAAATGATGAAATAGACTCCCATTAATACAAGTTTGACAGTCTTTCAGAAGACACTTTATACATAGAGCTGGATACCATGCATGAAGTAGGTGAAGGCTTAGAGGTTAGATCAGACAAATTAGGACCTCGTATTTCTGACATGGGCTTCGATGATTTCGTTAGGGCTCTTTCTGATTTGAACACATCTATAAAAGGTTCAGGTCTAGGACTCTACTTAATAGTCAACGTCTATGATGAACATACCGTGAACGCCCTCGAACCCAGTGAACCTTTGCCACTAATGCATCCTAAACTCATTGATTGGTCCTTACAAGGACAATCTGCTGAAATGCCTACATTTCCCAATGACTATACTTTAGCCTACTATCTTAATACTGCTGAACCTATCACTTCTTCCAACAGTGAACCTAGTGTGAGTATGACTAAAGAAGACATCAAGTATCTTAGTTATAAAATAAAAAGGAGAAAAAGAAAAGGGTCTAAAGGCAAAAACCACATTGTGGTGGTTTCAGAACCCAAAATAGTAAAAAGAAAAGATGCATCCAAAGGAAAAATCCTCTCTGAGGTGCCTGAGGATGAGGTTCTTGATGTCTTGCTTAGTCATTTACAAGAATAATCATCAGTGCTCATAGAACCAACTCAACCAGTGAATATTGGTACAGAGGAACATCCACACATCATTCATGTAGCTAAATCTTTGGCTGTAGAAGAGCTCAAGGAATTCACAGAATTCTTTAAAGAGAAGAAGATTAACTTTGCATGGACATACTCAGATATGCCTAGTTTAGATCTAGATCTTATCATGCATCATCTCTCAATAGATCCTAGAGTAAAACCAGTAAAAAAAAAACTCAGAAAAATGCACCCTCATGTTGCATTACTTATCAAGGCTGAACTGGAAAAGTTACTCAAAGCTGGATTCATCCGAGCTATTGACTATGCAGAATGGATATCCAAAATCATACCAATATCAAAACTAGACAAATCCATCAGAGTCTGCACTGATTTTAGGGATCTCAACAAAGCATGTCCAAAGGATGACTTTCCTTTGCCTAACATTGACATGATTGTAGACATGATTGCTGGGTATGATATGTATTCTCTCATGGATGGTTTCTCAGGATACAACCAAATCAAGATTTCCCCAGAGGATCAAGAAAATACTACCTTCACATGTTCCTGGGGAACATTCTGCTAGAATGTCATGCCTTTCAGTTTGAAAAATGTAGGAGCTACCTATCAGAGGGCAGTAACAACTATCTTCCATGATATGATGCACAAAACCATGGAAGACTATGTGTATGATACCCTTGCTAAATCAAAGAAACGATCTCTGTACCTACAAGATTTAGGCCCTATCATGGATAGAATGGAAAAGTTTAAATTACGGTTGAATCCTAAGAAATGTGCATTTGGTGTTACCTCTGGAAAGCTATTGGGTTACATTATCTCAGCTAAAGGCATAGAAGTCAATCCTGAAAAGGTACGAGCGATACTAGAAATGTCACCTCCCAAGAACATAAGTCAAATGAGAACACTCCAAGGGAGAATCCAGTCTATCAGAAGGTTCATCTCATAGCTGGCTGATAGAGAACAACCATTTACCAAGACTCTACACAAGGGAATTACTTATCAATGGAGTGAAGAATGTGACAAGAGTTTCACTCAAATCAAAACATACCTGGTGAAACCACCAGTACTCATGCCACCTCAACAAGGTAAACCATTAATTTTGTATATTTCAGCTACCTCAACATCACTAGGGCCACTGCTAGCACAAGAAGATGAAGACCAGAAAGAATGTGCTATATACTATATCAGTAGAACATTGGTGTCCTATGAGATGAATTACTGTATGATCGAGAAAGCATGCCTAGCAGTAGTCTTTTCATCTCAGAAATTGTGTCGCTACATGTTGGCTCACTTAGTCAAACTGGTGGCTAAAATTGACCCTTTGAAGTATCTCCTAAGTAAATCTACCCTCACTAGAAGATTGGATAAATGGGTTATGCTTCTTAGTGAATTTGACATAGAATATATTGAGTGAAAAGCGATCAAAGGACAAGCAATCGCAGATCAATTGGCTGATGCTCCACTACATGATAATGAATCGATCAACGCTGAGTTCCTAGATGGATCTATTCTACACATCACTCATAGATCTTGGAAAATGTTCTTCTATGGCTCCTTCATGCAACAAGGTCCAGGTGCAGGGATTTTGTTTCTGACTCCTCAAAACTATTCCATTCCAAAGGCATACATGCTCATGTTTCCTTGTACAAACAACATAGCAGAATATGAAGCACTGGTAAATGGAATCAAACTGGCTCTTGAATGGAATTTTTATGAGTTACATGTCCATGGTGACTCACAACTTGTAATCAACCAAATCAATGATGTATACCAGACTAAGGATGAAAAAATCCTACCTTATAAACAAATGGTTGATGACTCTAAGAAATATTTCACTTGCATCACATTTCAACAAGTCCCAAGGGTACAAAACAGAGTAGCTGATGCCATGGCTGCATTAGCATCCTCACAACAACAAGAGGATGACTTCCATTATGAGTTCCTGGTGGAAGAAATCCATTTCCCTTCCTACAACTCTCCTGACTCCCAAATGGTCTATTTAGTCTTTAAACATGAATCCTCCTATTATCACCATGTTTACTCTTACCTGCACCATTAGATCATTCCTGATGGACTCACCATAAATGAAAAATGACACCTCATCCACAATGCCTCATGGTATGTTCTTGTGGCTAACAATTTGTATAGGTGAGGATTAGACGATACTTTGCTTAGGTGTCTAGAAAAAGAAGAGTCTAAACATACGTTGTTTGAAGTCCATGATGGAATTTGTGGTTCTCATTCTAATGGTCTAACTCTGGCCTAAAAACTACTTAGAGCAGGGTATTATTGGCTAGATATGGAGAAAGAAGTTATCAGGTTCGCAAAAACTTGTAAGAAATGTCAGCTGCATGGAAATTTTATACACGCTCCAGCAAGGGAGCTCATTTATTTTGTAACACACTGGCCCTTTCAACAATGAGCATTTGATCTAATTGGGTAGATTTACCCCTCATCTTCTAATGGACACAAGTTCATTATCACAACTACTGAGTATTTTACCAAGTGGGTTGAGGTGCTCTCACTCATTAAAGCCATATGATAGTAGGTCTCGCTGTTCATTCTGAACTGCATTATATGTCGCTATGGAATACCTTCCTCCATCATCATTGATAATGGAGGTCAATTTAAGAACAACATCATGGATGAGTTGTGTGAAAAATTCAAAATCACACAACATTGTTCTTCAATCTATTACCCACAAGGTAATGGGTAGGCTGAGGCCTCAAATAAAAATTTGTTGAAAATATTACATCGTACAGTTAACAAGTTTGGAAGGGATTGGCACCTAAATATCAATCCTGCATTATGGGCTTACAGAACAAGCATCAAAACACCTACAGGGGCAACCCCATTTGCACTGGTATATGGGGTAGAAGTAGTCTTACCCCTAGAGGTAGAAATCCCATCTCTTAGGGTTTCTTTGCGCAAACTTGTACTAGATGAAGAGTACCGAGTTTTGAGACTCCAAGAACTAGAGCTACTGGACGAATGTCAGCAAGTGGCCTTTGATCACCTTAGAGATTATCATAAAAGAATGTCAAGAGGATACAACAAGAAAGTCAGACCTAGAGAACTTTAGGTGGGCGACCTTGTGTTGAGAGAGAATCCCCATAATCAGTCACATAGAGAACAAAAGGGGAAGTTTGAACCCAACTGGCTGGGTCCTTATATCATTACTGCAGCATTCGGCTCTAGAGCCTATCGAATCTCCACACCTGAAGGAGATCCACTTCAAGAACCCATCAACACTCTCCATCTGAAGAAGTTCTACACCTAAGGCATTCTCAGTGATTAGCACCATGTACATAGTAATGTCCTGAAAAAAATCTAAAAATTGGAAAAAGTCCTGAAAAAAAAAATGATCATCTTGGTGAAAACCTAGCAATAGGAACCTTGATGCATCAATTAAAAAAATCAAAAAATGGAAAAATAAAAAAAAAATTGAAAAAGAAGAAAAAGGGCCTTGGTGAAAACCTGGTAAATAGATGCCATGGTAGCAAAAATAGAATCTTTTCCAAGTAGGTGAAAACCTGGTAAACAAGTGCCTCTTGTACTCAGCGCTCCATCTATCAATGCTCAATCTTGGCAATCTTTTTCTTCAGTTTGTCCATATCTTTCATTCACTTTCATGACACTGGTTCTTCTAAGAACCCTCCTGGCTTGAAACTGATCCAGAGTCATAACCTGGGGGCAATCAAATCAGATTTTTCCTTGTAGTGTGAGTCAAGTCAGTCATCACCATTTGCTACTAGGGGCATGGGTCCCCAAATTTGATCACATCTTTGGTTTACACCACAGTCAATAATATTGTAATTTTTGAAGGACAAATTGCTACTGATGTAAACGGGTGTTTCTCAACACCACCATCAACAGTGTTTCTTAACACTATCTTTGGACACATCTGTGTTTCTTAACACACATTGGATATCACAAACGTAAACAATAGATCGATAGCAATCAAACACAACATTCACAAGCATAAAGGTGTTTCTAAACACCTCATATCTATATATACATCTGAAAACTTTGAACATGGCTCAAGTATACTGAACTTCTATTTGTATGTTTTCTATTCTCATTGATTTTGTTAATCTTTTCTTTGTCTACTGCTTGTTGGTGTGGTCCTGATGATCTAGCAACATCAAATAAATAGGGTGTACGTGATAACAGCTCCTGCATTAAGGCGGAAAAGCCTCACATCCATCGATCCTATTTATTTGTACGCCAAGGTGAGGTCAAAACTATCTCCTTAACTGTTATTGATCTATTTGTTTATGCAAGATCACACTCATGGTTATCTTGGCTTTGAATGCCTCAATACTAGTGTACTCTTGCAACATCAACTAGAAATAATGTTGAGGTCATCTCGGCTATTGTGCCTTGATGCTTATGTTAGTTTCCCATATCTTATCCTATGAAAGTCATATTCATATTCTTATGGTCACAGTGGCACCAGTAAGGATTGTATCGACTCCAATATTCCAAAAATGCTCAATGATGAAAATTTTCAAAGCTAAAGCTCAGTGACTACACCTTAGGTTGCATTCATGTTAGTCTTGCATCTGCATCTGCATCTACATAGTGTTGAAATCAGCATAATAACTGTATCTCTATCCAACGTAAAGGATCTAAGATTCTAATCGATCAATCTTCTCATCGTCAAGTGGTCATGACACCCCTTGCTAAATCCACTGTCCTGATTCTATTTTCAATATCAAAATCAAAATATGAATTTGACCACTTGCACAACCAATATAAATCTCTCATGCTTTTCTTCTCATCAATCCATGTATCTTACTTTTGGTCAATCTTGGTCAAGCCAACCCTCTCATCAAGTACAGATTCTATCCTAACCATGTGGGACCTCTTTCTAATTAGATTAGTTTCTTCCTAAATTGTCTAATCATTTGAATTCCTTCTCATCACTGGGGCACCTAGCCATATTTTGATTTTGCTCCCAAGAGGGCAGGATCAGGACATCAACATTCCAGTGATTACATCCTCAATCAAAACCCCATCACTTGGGGCATCTCAGCTTCATTGCATCAAATCAAGTTGAGATCGTCTTAAATCAAAGGCAACCTAATCAATGGTCTTATACAGTGGTGAATACACTTGAAACCAGACAAGATCGGTCTTATACAGGGCAATCATTATTGAAACTAGATACATTGATCAAATTGGCTTCATCGCTTCAAATCAAGTCAATTTTCTTGCTAATCAAATATCTTAACAGTAATCAGTTTCATCGCTTCAAATCAAACTGGTTATTCGTTCAAACCAATCAAAAAGGTTTAAGAGTTCTTGACAGATGTTTAGTTTCATCACTTCAAATCAAACTAAGCATTTTGTTTTATATCTTTTGATCGATCTTCATCCAATCAAGCTCAAATTCGGTCTTCTTCTTCAAAAGAATAGTTTCATCGCTTCAAATCAAACTAAGCATTCTGTTTTATATCTTTTGATCGATCTTCGTCCAATCAAGCTCAAAGTCGGTCTTCTTCTTCAAAAGAATAGTTTCATTGCTTCAAATCAAACTATTATGAGTCTTCTCGCTAACAATTCTTTGAATCAATGCGCTGATCGCACATCAATTCAAAGAGTGGAAAATGTAGTCACCTAAACCCTAGATCCCCAATCTCAAAATTTAATCAAGAAACCCTAATCTTGATTAAACCTAAGTCCTAAGTCAAACAGGAAATTATCAAATTCAAATTGATCTGACCTAAACCCTAGGTCCTAATCAATCATCTTACTTGATTAATTAATTGTAGGATTGCTAAACTGCAATCTTCCCAAGAACACCTGCAAGCATAGCTATTACATAAACAGAAGCAAAAGACAGAAGATAGAAGGATCTATGGAGGACAAAAAGACAGAGACATCATGTGCTCAAGAAAACAATATATTGATAATATGTTTCTATGATTTACAAACTGATGTAAAAACTCTGTTTATAAAACTAAGCGGTGATTCCTTATAAAGGATACCGAAGCTCTAAAAGGGAAACTCTCAGAAAATAGAAAGTTGCCTAAGTATAACTTAAGCACAAAAGAGTAATTACTAAATTACTCTAACACCCCCCCTTAAGTGTAACTTAGGGAGAAGCAAAACTGCTAAACTA
>MU225653.1:1304311-1324934 GCA_018584345.1 Thuja plicata | reverse complement strand
GGCGCCTTTTAAAAAAACACTGCGCCCGTAATTTTAAACCCCAAAACCATTAAAAAATAATGTTTTTAATAAATTTTTTTTTTTTGAAAAACGTGCCGTACGGCCCTTGAAGGCCGAAAAAAATTCACCAGAAGCCCCGGTGTCCAAAATGGACAAACCTTATATGGTTTCTGGGGTTTTTGGGCCTTCTGGACCCAATGACAGTGTCCGTTTGGGCTCAAAATGCCTCCAAAAATAGAGACCCCCTAGAACCAATAAACAAATGGTAGAAAAGTCTCTGAAAGCTTCAAACCCTCGCTGCTTCAACAAAGAACGAACAACCAGCTGCAGAGTGGCTCTGATACCATGTAGGATTGCTAAACTGCAATCTTCCCAAGAACACCTGCAAGCATAGCTATTACATAAAAAGAAACAAAAGATAGAAGATAGAAAGATCTATGGAGGCCAAAAAGCCAGAGACATCATGTGCTCAAGAAAACAATATATTGATAATATGTTTCTATGATTTACAAACTGATGTAAAAACTCTGTTTATAAAACTAAGCAGTGATTCCTTATAAAGGATACCGAAGCCCTAAAAGGGAAACTCTCAGAAAATAGAAAGTTGCTTAAGTATAACTTAAGCACAAAAGAGTAATTACTAAATTACTCTAACATTAATTAATTCCTAAAATCACATTACATTGGCAAATAAACTTTATGTTAATTATTTAATTGATATTATGATATATTAATTAAATAAAAATTACAAAATTTTCAATTAAATAAAAAGGGAATTAAATTAATTATAAAAACATAAATGTGCATTCAAAATCAATTAATTTATTACAAATGCATATGACATCATCAAATTTAGTTGACTGATTATCAAAATAGAAACAATCTAGTTCCACTCAGTTAACTGATTCTCCACTGTTTATGATTTTGGAAACATTTTAGTTAACTAAAAACTGAATATGGAAGTTTCCAAAATAACTGATCAGTCAGTTCAGTCAACTGACTCTCTCGACCAATTGAATCACTTGCACATGGATTGTGCTTCTTCAATCGAATCTGAGCCACTCTTTTTGTTTGATATCGACCGTCGATTCAAGAGAGATTTCTATAAAAGAGAAACTATTTTCCTTCATAAAGGATCCTAATCTTTTCTCTAAAGTTATTATACTGCATTTTATCTTAGCTTTCTTGCATGTTTTAGCTTTTATTTAATATTTGTTGTTTATTACTTTCAAGCAAATCAATCTAATTTAGAGCACACTTTATTTTGGGTTTAAAACTGAATATCTCATACTTTCAATTTGGTGCTCTAAAACTGAATCCTAACTAGCTTGGATTAATAGCAATCTATTTTTGCATTTGCATTTAGATTAATCAACAATTTACTCTCAACATATAGCTTTTTAAATCCTTCGTTTAGGTCTTTGGTGTAGTCACTAATCTTGCAATGACCTGAGAGCAAGCTCATACTCCCGCCTTCTAGAAGGCAATATGTCGACTCTTTCAAACATGCAGGATGAATGAATCCATATTCATTCCTATATGCAGCTGAAGTATAATGACCATGTTGAAGTGTACTGCTAAATCAGAGGCCCACATTTAGCTAGCACATCAAGTTCATAGGGAAGACTGGTTACAAGCCATATACCATTTGGTATGGGGATGTCCCTAGGGCATTTTTGATCCTCACCTGGTCAGTCCATAGGGCATACTTTAGTTGTGTGTGCCAATCCCGGGGATTGTCGTCTAGGAGATGTTTGATCACTGTTGTTAGGTTTTTGTTGGTGGATTCTACTACGCCGTTGCCTTGTGGATAGTAATTTGAGGATTAATTCATTTTCAAAGGCCCATTACATGAGCGAGGCAAAGGAGAAAGAGGGAGCATTGTCACATACCAGATAAAATGGCATTCCAAACCTAGTTATGATGGGCTCCTCCAAGAACTTGGTTATGACCTCTGTGGTGCAATTTTTTAGTGCTTGGGCCTTCGTCAAACATGTATAGTAATTAGTGGCTATCAAAATAAACTTGTGTCTTTTAGACAAAGGGGGGTTAATCACTCCAAAAAAATCTAAGCCCCATTGGGCGAACAGACATACCTCATATACCGATTGTAAGGGAATTGCTGGATTTCTCTCCTGGGTTGTGCTCATTTGGAAAGTGTGGCATGACCTCACATATTCTCCAGTGTCTTTGAATATTTTTGGCTAGAAATATCCTACTCTTAGGATTTGGTGAGTAGTTGCTTCAGCTAAATCATGCTCTGTCCCATATTTATCATGAAAATCTTCTAGGATTTGTTTTGCTTCCAGCCTATCCAGACACCTGAGGTACAAACCCTCATAATTATGTTTATACAACTGGCCATTCTTTATCATGTACGAGATGCTTTTGATTTTTAGATATCTTCTTTGTGAACCATAAATTCCCTCTGGGTAGTGATTCTATAGCAGGTAGTAAACTATGTCTTGACACCATATATCAGTAATTAAACCTTGATTAGTGTAGGTATGGCATACTAGACCTTCTTCAACTTTGGAGATCAGCTTCGTTAGGCCTTGGCCTCTCACTAATTTTATTGGCTAGATCTCTAGGTCAAACTCTTGGAGGATTTCCATCCATTTCCCTCTTCACTCTCCTAACTCATTTTGCATCAATAGAGACTTCACAGCTATGTCAGGGACTATCCTGAAGACTTTGCTCCTCAAGATGTAGTGTCGTAATTTCTTTACCTCTTTGACGAGAGAAAAAGATTGTTTATCCAAGTTGGGGTACTTGATCTCAACATCCTTAAAGGGGAAACTCATGAATTCTATAGGTCTTTTGTCTTCACTATCCTTGTTCTACGTTAGGATTCCTACACAGGAGTGCTCAGATGCAAAATAATAGACCTTGAAAGGGATGGTGTAGTCAGGGATGATGAGGATCAAAGCCATGGAAATGGCACCCTTTATCTCCTCAAAAGATTTCTTTACTGGGGTAGTCTACTCAATCTTAACATCCTTCTTGAGCATGTCATTCAAGGGATTTACTATTTCTGCTAAATCGTTGATGAACTTCCTTACGAAGTTAATCTTCCCGAAGAAAGATTTCAACTCTTTACGGCTATGAGGAGGCATCAAATTTAGAATGGCTTCCACTCTTTCAAGGTCTATCTCTATCCCATTTTTTTAAAAATAATGTCCCAAAAACTTGCCTTCAGTTAACCCAAACACACATTTCTTGGGATTGAGAGAAATCCAATATTTCTTGCACCTTTGAAGGCATTTTATGAGATCCTCTATGTGGTCAGCTCTTTGCTTTGAAAAGATTGTGAGATCATCCATATAAATGATAATGCACTTTCCCACTATCCCCTTGAAGGCTATGTCCATTTCCCTTTGGAAAGTGGCCCCATCGTTAATCAGACCAAAGGGCATCTATCGGTAGGAAAATGTTCCCCATTTGGTTGTGAATGTTTTTTTTAGCCTATCCTCTTCCTGTACCATTACTTGATTATATCCTGAATAACCATCCAAGGAAGACATCATCTAATATCCATTGACTATCTGCAATAATTTGTTGAGAGAGATGAGAGGGTAGTTGTCTTTCTGAGAGGACTTATTCAGGTTCTAGAAGTCTACGCACAATCTGATCTCCCTAGTTTTCTTTCTTACTGGCACCAAGTTTGCGACCCAGGTGGAATGTCAAATTGGAAAGATGATTCTGGCATCTAGTAACTTCTAGACTTCCTTTTGGATTAACAACTCCATAGTAGGATTCACAGGTCTTTAGAATTTTCTAAAAGGTTTGGAGTCTATTTTTAGAGGAATATTGTGTACTATGACCGAGGTGTCATATGTTTTCAATTATTCATAGCTCTAGGCTATGACATCCTGATATTCAGTGAGGAGTTGGACCATTCTTTACTTTTCTTCTTTGGTACCCACTTTGCTGATGTGAACCTCTCTTGGTTCCTCTTCCATGCTAAGGTTGTGTGTGTCATATTCTTTACCATCAGGTGTTATGGCTAAGTGTCTCTTCATGGCCGTCCCATCACTATCAAAAATCCTTTCCATCTCTACCATTACTTTTGGTATGACATTATTCCTTAGGTTTATGATTCCTTGATCATCAAGATCCCCAGTTCCAACTACTACTTCTTCTTCTTCTTCTTCTTCCTTCTCTTCATCTATGATCTATTTTTTGAACACACCAGTGCACATGATGAACTCAAAGATGTGTTGATTGTCTTGGAAGACCTGGAAATTGGTGATGTTATCTGGGATGGCTGGGGCTATGATGAGTTCAACTGAGAGTTTCTTCAGCTTAGAATTCTCCATTGGATGCAATGAACTTGCAAATACTCCTAAGGCATCAACAAAAACATTTTTTCTTGGCAGGATGGCCTTGATTTTGAAGGCTTCAAAGTTTTTGATTAAGTCCCATGCCCTGTTTCGGTAAGATGAAAACCTCTTATCATTGAAAGAATAATAGTTGTGGAATTTTTTTTATGACCAACTATGAATCTACTTCCACAGTTAAAAAGATTTTATTCCTTTCTCATGGGCCATGAGGAGCCCACGGATGAATGCTTTTTATTCTACAACATTGTTAGTGCATCAAAATTGGAATCTGTATGCAGCATAAAAATACTTACCTCTCAGATTTATGATTTTGATCCCTTCTCCTTATCCTTGTTTGGATTTGGAACCTTTGAAGCATAATTTCCATATCTGAAATTTTTTCATAGGGCTTGACTTGATTGGGGCCCCCTCGGAAAAAATCATGGTCTTGAGTTTCTATTCTTTCCCTCCATCACTATCCGAGGAAGAAAATTCTTCTTTCCTTGCCCTCTGGATACATCTAGGCTCAGGGAATTTAGCTCCTTCTTTGACTTTATCTTCTAGCAATCCTTTGTAGGGTGGACATGCTCCATCATCTAAAGTACTCTAGTCACTAAGTATGTTTAGGGTAGATATTTTGTTATCAGAGTCTGACCTACTGTCTTGGCTTTGGTTTGGGGTGTTTGGACTAACTAGGCTATCTACCTCTAGCAAAGTGTTACTCTTATGTACCACCTCAAGGCTGCCCTCTTTTATTGCAGGCCCCTCGAATACTCTCTTTGATAGGGTTATTTGAGCTAATACTCACGACAATGCATCCTAGGCCCTGGGGCATGTGAACTCTGAATGGCTAGCCTGATGTAATCACCAGTACCCTGGTAGAAATAAGATGTTGGGATATGCATCCTGACCTAGATGCATCAGGCTTTCTATCATACTATCAATGAAACTTCGGAAGATGTCGTCACCAATTTGCAACTCTAGGATACGTTGGATGGGACTGTGGTCTAACTCTTCACCTTCTTGGATTTGAAACATGAGGAGGTCATCCATCTGATAAGTGCCCAAATTAGTCTGTGAAAAGAAATTCATTCAGAGCATTATACTCTGTCATCATCCTTTTCAGTTTGGGTTTAGCATCTATCTTGATTTGATTGTTCAGTCCCCTCAATGGTAGCCACAACTGGGTAAAGTTAGTGGAAAGCCATCCCCTTAGACATTTGGTCCATTCTCAACTTAAAAACATCCCTAAGTCTCAGGGATGTATAATATATGCACATCAATGTGTTCTTGTATTCTTGGATCAGAAATTTAACTGCATGTGTACGTTTTTGAGCACGTCGATTACTTTGACTTGGGTTTTATCTAGTTGTATCACTACTCAGTTCATTATTTGGGGGACCACCCCCAAATTTTGGCAAATTGACAAGGGCATGAAATTTCACAAATCTCCTTAATCAATTAAGAAATTGTGTAAGTTCTTTTTGAACATCCACAAACTGAATAGGAATGATGACACCTCCATCTTGTCTTTGAACATAGCGGGGAAATCCTCAAAAGTGTTGACATTAGATGTGGGTGCTCTTGCACAACTAGCTGATGGACCTTGCTTTGAATTGTCTAAATATTTTAAAAGGATTTCTTTCTGAGAGGGCCAACCTTGTAGTAGTTCGAACATAGATATGTTTTCTTTAATCTTCTTCAGTTATTCAACCGCACTATACTTCTCGCTTGACCATGCTGCACCTCTGTAACCAGTAAATGTGTTTGATGGAGGGGATGTAGGAGAATTCAAACCTCTAGGAGGCATGATTTTTTTGCTAGCCTAAGGATTTGGTAGAATTGGTTTCTTTCTGTGAGGTATACCATCGGTGAGAGGTTCCTTTTTGCTTCATAAATTGTATGAGTTCTGATGGTCATTTTGGAAGGCATGCACTTTGGAATATTCAGGATCACTCTCCTTTTGAAATGGGAACACAAACTCTTCTTCCCCTACATAGGTATCCAAGCTTCCCTCCTTTCCAGACTCATAGGAATTGAACATCATAGCATTAAATTGCATGGGTGGCTCCTCTAGATTCTAGGTGTAATTATCATAGGCATTGTTCCCATACCCCTCATTGCTTTGGTGTTGATGTGGAGCCCCAAAATTTTTTTATTTCGAAGCTTCATATGTGTTAGCATTATCCATTGGGATGCTACCATTGTTTGGTTGGGTGTTCCATGGCCTATTGGGCCTCTGCTACCTGAATGGTTTCTCTTGTGTATTGTTTTTTTTGTAGGTATTGAAACTTCGATTTGGATTTTGAGGATATGTATTCAAACCAATAGATGTCTGTTAGTATCCACCTTGGTTTTGAGATGGATTTAACTTCATCCTGGTGAGATCACTTATGAGTTGTGACAAGGTTTTATTCATGGCATCCAGCTCAGAGGCCATGGGAGTATCATGTTTGGTTTGGGGCACAACTCTTTGCTCCACAAATTCTGTCTTATGAGCTTTGTAACCTGGGTAGGTGATAGATGGTGGTAAGGTTGCGAATGGTTGTGCTAGAATTGGGTTCAATGGGGGTATGTGAGTGGCCAAAGCTTGATTATTTACTAAAAATGGATGTGGGGCAGTGATGTTGTTAATGATGGCCATGGCTGCGAAGTTCCCTTCTTGCGGATCCATATTTTGTGTAAATGTAATGGCCTCATTGTATACCTTTTCCATTGTGTCTCTATCTGTAGGGGAAAGTCTTATTAGAAAGATTGAGGTGAAGGGATCTAGAGCTTTGAGGTAAAATTGTATGAAAGATGCCTCTGGTATAGTATAAGGAGCTTCTAGCTTCTCATGCATTTTGTGGAAATGATGATTGAACATAGTGATGGGCTCCTTAGGATCTTTCCTCGTTGTTATGAACTGGTGATGTGTCATAGCTGGATCCACATACAACTTGAATCGATTAAGAAATTTGGTCTCGAACTTGTTCCATGCAGAAATAGACCCCCATGGAAAATTAAGGTATGAATTGTATGCAAATTCCCCCAAAGTGTATGGGAATAGACGATAAACAACATCTTGGTGGGAAATCTCCTTACGATTGCAAATTTCTTTGAAGGAATGGATGTGCTCTTCTGCTATTCTTGATTCACCATATATGAAATGCATGAGAAACCTTTCTATATTTTTGGGCAGTTCATAGAGCTTCCCAAAAAAAAAATAGCGGTGAACTTTGTACGTTGGCAAAGAAAGCCATCAGATGAGGTTGTTGCAAGTTCTGATTTTGCACGTTCTAATTTTGATTTATGGTTGTGGGTATAATTGGGGCAGCCATGTGGCACCACTATCCGAGAGGATTCTGTGACTTGATGGGTTGGTGAGAGGAGTTCTCTCTTTTTTTCCCTTTGTCGCTACAAGCTCTACGATGCTGAGTGAGTTCGAGGAACTCACTTCTTTTTGGAGATGATATAAGCACTCACTTGAATCTCTCCAGAGAAAAAGATCCAATATTTTCCAGCTTCTCAGTCTTGAGGCCCTCCTTCCAGCGCCACTTCTGTTGAGCGTTGTTTTTACACAAGTTAACTTTCTAGGATCTTGAGATTCTATTTCCTCTCTTTAAATAATAATGAAGTTATTCTCAAGGTTCTCTGGGGCCGAGTCACAACCTACTTGGTTACTCAGTTGAAGATAAATGTGAATGTTCATGAGGAGGCCTTTGTTGGTACATTCAAGACATCAAACTACAAAATAACTTTAGTGCTTTTTGGTATTTTCCATTTTAACAAAGATTTGTGTTTGAAATAAAAATGCAATTTTGTAATTTAAAAATGATTACTTTCAGATTTACGATAGAATTTAAAGGAGGAAGGTAACAAGAAATAAAACAAATTTCTAAAATGAAATCCTACAGACATAAACTACTGTAAGCCCTTCCTTGAAAATTGAATGATGGGGAGATTTGGAACAAACCCACAAGGTATAAATCATACAAAGTCACAATTCTATATCCAATGGATGCAAGCATTTAGAGAGAAGATGAATTCACTCATGCAAGATATTCAAAATCTATCAAATCATGAAGCCACCAAGATGTGTGCACCCACGAGATAGATTTATCATTAAGCCCAATAGATGATCCCTTTCACACATTCATCATAGCAAGGTAGATAGACAACATCAAACTCCAACTAATGTAAACACAAATTCGAAACACAACAAAACAAAGTCTCTTTGAAAATAATGAACAATGTATGCACACATTCACCAATTTTGCATAGATGGAAGAAATTAACACATGAAAAATGAAGCACCAAATGGAGATCTTTATTGCATTAGGAATCTGACCCTATTACATTTCCTTTGAGTACAATATATAGAGTTTTGATCTACAAACTCTGAATGCCAAAATTAGGGCATCTGAGAGTCTAAATTAATGAACATAAGCTAAAACTAAAACTTTGCTGAAAGGAAACTACTACTAACTGATACTAAACAACTTACATGGATTTTAAATCCATTTTCAATCAGTTTGTCCATGCAAGAGGGATCAAACTCATCAATAAAAGAAAGAGAAAGAAGATGGGGTTTCTTATGAGAACTTGGAGTCTTCTTCTTGATTCTTGGATTTCTTCCTTGGAATCTTCATCTGGAGGTTCTTCTTGCAGTGGGAACTGATAGGGGACCCCTAGTCCTTCCAAAAAAAACTCAAGTTAGGAACCAATCTGATCTGGAGTTCAACTTCCATGCAAAAAGTGATCTCGCTGGAAACACTCAGAATTTCAGCCCCCAACCTCTACTCCAAAGTTTTTTAAGTACCCAAAAATTGCTAAGTGTCAAACAACCTCTGAAGGTCTAAAAGTTTTGGCCCTTTTAAAGGCCAAAAGGTTGAAATGTCTAGAAGGATGAAAGGCCAAAAATTGGAGGGGATGAAAGGCCAAAAACTGCATAGCTTGAGGGGGCCAAACAATCGAAAGGATGAACTTTGCCTTTGGAGAAATTTTTCTAAGTGTAGGAAAACTCTCCTGCAAAATTGTTGAATGAATCTAAGGCATCAGTTAGGAAATAATTATGGATGGGAAGCTCTGAGCCTCTGTATTATCTCTTGAACTTCTTCATAGTTTATTTATTTCCTCTTCACTTTGTTGACCCTTTTTTCTTGCTTCTCTCTGAAGATGGCCAATTCGGAAGCAAAGAACTTAATCTCTTCTTCATTCTTAGACATTCTCTGTAACTCTTCTTTTGAATAGAACAGTTGGTGTAAGGCCTCTTTGGTACTGATACCTGCCAGAATATCTCTGAATTGTTGAACCACTTATTTTGATGGCCATAGGATATGTTTGTCTTCATCTTGGAATAAGTTAAGGCCAATCCCAGTGAATAAAACATCTATCTCTTCCACCCACTCCAAAACCTCCTTCTATTTTTCCAGTATGTGGGCTTGACACTCTTTGTAGACCTTAATTATCTTGGCTATACGCTTGATCTAGGTATCAAAGTTTTCTATCTCTTCATCCTCATATATCTTCATTAAGATATGGAAGCATTGCTTCTTGATTAGTTTTAGGTCTTGGAGGGAAACCTACCATTTTCTTATCTCAGATTCTAAGACACCTTCATTCTCAATCAAGTCTATCAACTTTGTGGCTTCAATCAAGATGACCCTGTAAGGTTTAAACACTAGTTTGATGGCCCCTTCTCCATACTACTCAAAGTCATTTTTCCAATCTGTACTTACTTGGATAAAGGAAGGGGTAAGGCCTACTGAAAAATTTGGAGTGACCCTCTTCTCTAATACGACTTGTAAAGGGGCCTCTGGGCAACTTGGATCAATGGGACCCACCATTTTGTGAGTGAAATTTTTCAAATCCTCATTCTACTTGGTTAAGGAGTTTATAGTTTCCTCATCATTTCTCATGAATCATAGAGCATGCTTAAGCCCTAAGGCTACAAACATTTTTCTCCCTTCCCTAGTGGGCTCACCCAAGTCTACTTCTTCGAATGTGTAATCTTCAGGGGTCGCTTGTGTCTGAGAAGTGATAGTAGAAGGAATTGCAACTTGTGCCTTCTAGCAACCCCTAGTGTCTTGCATGACATAGGATATGGTTGTTGTTGGTATGTTGGCTTCTACCTAGTGAAAAGCTTTCCCCAAGAATGCCATGTCTGTATTTTCTCCTTCTTCCCCATCTATGTAATTTCTCTTCCTAAGCTAAATCTCTTTATTAAACCAAGTAGGTTTACTAAATGCAGTGACTAGCTCATATGAGGAAATATTAAGGATTAAAGCTAAGCTTTGGGATCCGAGGGTTACTTCTTCCTCTGAATCTTTATCCTATTCCCTTCCCTATTCACCTTCTCCCTCATTCATTCCTTTTCCTTGTCCTTGTCCTTCTCCCCTTTCCTCTTCAACCTTTTCTTCTTCTACTACCCTATCTTTTCCTTCCTTATCTTGGCCTTCATCTCCTGATGAACTGATCACTTATGTATCGAGGCCAGTCATGCCTGCTAATGTGGTTTTGGAGGATAGCACAGTTTCTGTGCTTATTAACTCTTGGGGAGTCATGATGAAGCACAGTAAGGGAAAAAATGGTGGTGGGGTAGGTGTTGGCATTATGAGTGGCAGAGTAGAAGTTGAAGGAGATGGAGTCAACATTAGAGTTAAGAGAGAAGGTGGGGGAGTAGGAATAAGTGGTAGGAAAGAGGTTGGTGGAACAAGAATGTGAGGTGGTGGAGTGGTAATGGAAGTTTCTCTTGCAGATTTATCCCCTGTTATGTCTTGGGCTATTGGGGCATCTTGAGTTTTAGGCCCTTGGCCTGCATTGGAGCTTACCTCTGTGATTGACACATTTGGTGCTGGATTGGTGAACTGGGCCAAAGGTGGGGTGAGAGTCACTTGAGACTAGAAGAGTGATGGAGCTCCCATGTCATACCCTGTTTCTAAATCAAGTGTGCCCTTCTCTTGATTTGCAAAGCCTTCCAGGCCTTTGAAATTAGATATTTGAAACTCATATGAGCCTAAGGCATCCAAGGGATTGTCCTATTCTTTAGGATCTTCTATGTATTTCCTAGAAATCTCCTTTTCCTTCCTCCTTTGAGACCATGTCCTTTTGATTAGAGGTACCTCTTCTTCTTCTTCTTCTTCTTCTTCTTCTTCTTCTTCTTCTATCTCTTCTTGTATGGTTTTCATTTGTGGAGACACATAAGTTCTCCTCCTTTTATATGTTTTCTTCCCCTTTTCAATGGTAGGAGGAGATTGGCCAAAAGTGGATGGGCCTTCATCTAGTGGAGCTTGTGATGATCCTACTGGAGGATCTGTTTGCCTAGTCATTCTAGTTTTTGGAGCTTTGTGCCTTGGATTTGGACCATACTCTACCACACGTTCATGTCCATAAACTGTGCTTGGCTTCTACGGTGGTGCTTTCTTATACTTGGGCAGGGTAGACTTCTCCCTGTGTTTCTTATCAACCTTCTGGGATGGATCCATCAATGTATTGACTGGGATTGGATCCATATTATGAGGCATTTTGATCCATGTTTCAGTTGTTCAGAGCACATGCCTAGCTTGGAAATCAATGTCATCATTCTCATCCTTATCAATTTTTGCATTCATGATGGGCATATTGTATATTTTATCTATAGTGTAAATGTCCTCCATCACCCTATCTAAATCATGTTCCCAAACCTTTGGGGGAATTGGGTTCTTCAAAGTTTCCTGTGCAAGGGTAAGGGACATCCTATAGTAGTCCCTAATTCTAACCTCATGATCATCTACATAGTTTATCCAGTGGTCTTCAAGATGGGCTTCATGAATATAGAATCTTTCAATAATGTGGCTGTATGTACTAATTGGGTCAAACCTAGGCCAGAATATTTTGTAGAGTTGAAGTGGGATCTCATCCCACTTGAAAGCCAAGGATTTGTAGACCTCCATGTCTTATAGAGTGTATGGGTCCAGAGAAATAGGGAAATCCCAGCAGTGCTTCTTCTTGTATTTTATATGGTCATAGGCATCTACTAGCTCCCTGGCCATTCCTAGAGTGATTACCCAATCAGATGGATACCTGGACAGCTTCTTTGGCTTCAAAGTTGATCCTACTACCCAGATGTATGTGAATGTTCTAAATTGTATATAATAGGCCCCAATGGACCTCACCTTGGAAGTTGTTTCTTCAGGCATCATCTTTGTAAAATCACCTTCAATGGATCAGATGATTGCAAAGATGAAGGCATCATTGACTATCCTGTAGTCAGGGCTATCTTTTGGCATATTTTATCTTTTCATCAGCTATGGATATACAATGTTGGATCATGCATTTGGATCATTTATGTTCCCCCTCTTGGTGAGCCCTTGGTAGTCCGCCCATGCTGCTAATAAGTACACTATGTAGGTACTCATATAAAATTTGGGATTGTGTTTTATTGCAATCAACTGTTCATCCAACCTGTCACTAATGGTGCTGTCCCAATTGAACCTGGCCTTACAACCTTCTTTGATCTTCTATATTAGGAGGATCATCCAATTCTCAAGCTGGATGGACTGAGGTAGTCCATACACTCAGCTTAGTAATGTTACTACCACCTGGATGTCATCTTTCATGTACCCCCTCTCGAGGTGTATCTTATCCAATTTGTTTTTGGGGAGAGGCTGCTAGAGGTAGTTTTTATTGAGAATATCATATGCCTCTTCTCCTTTGTTGGTGAACCATCTAAGGCTCTTTTCCATGAAGAAGTCATCAAACTTGTCTATGCCTTTATGGAGGTGGAAGACCTCTTCTATGATATCTGGTCTTATGTCTAGTACCACCCGTCCCTCTGTGTTTTAGACCATCCTTTCATCTAGAATATAGTGATTTGCCAAGGTCATGATTAGCTCAGATGATGATGCAACCACTGGGTGGGCCACTGCATTGACCAGGCCTAATAGGACTAGTGAGGTGTAGTCCTCGGATCTCCTTGCTGGTTCAGAACATCTTGCCAGGAACTAATTCCAGTCTACATTCCTGATGTCACTATGAGTGATGTCAATATACTTTTTTCTATATCTTCAAAGGGGGGTTTTTCCCCTTGTATAGGTACTTCATTGGTGATGTAGTCTATTTCTCAGGAATTCCCACAAAAAGATGCAAGTATCAATGTTTTATTGAAAAGGAAAAAGTAGGAAAAAATGATTAATCTAGGAAAGAAAAAGTAGGAAGCTCTTCAAGAAGCCAGAAATGCAGGTTTTGCACTTTTAGTCTTTTCGGTATTTTGGATGCCAAAAAATAGTTTGGGGTCTGAAAAGGATGAAAGAACGAAAGAGCAGTCTTTGAGGAACATAAAGTTTTGGAATTTTTGTGGTGCAAAAGTTTGAAAAGAATCTCGGACTCCAAAAGTCTGAAATTTTCAGAGGGACAACCAAACTTTGGCGGTTCGGACTTGTCAATATTTTGGAGGTCTGAAATGCCAAAAATGCTGAAAGCATGAAAGACACTTGGGCCACAAAGGACCCAACCCAATTTTTGGCCTTTTGGAGGCTGAAAACTTGTGACAAAGATTGCAATAGGGAAAACCCTAAGGACTAACAAAAATGGAAAGATGACAAAAAAGACTAACAAGGCAAGAAGGAGCCTCTCGTGCAAGCCCAAGGGTGCAAAAACCCTAAGGAATAGGTGGGAGGAGGTGCCCTAGATTGGAAAGACACCAAAGACACAAAAAAACCTTAAACCTAAATAGAAAAGAAAGAAATCCATTGGGCAACGAGGAAAAAACCTACCTCTTGAGAGCTAGGAGTGGAGAATGAAGGCAAGAGAGGCCGAAGGTACAGAACAATAAGCCACTCGAAGCAAGGATGATGAAATGGAAAAGTCATGGGAAGCACCAAAGATATAGGAGGAAAAAATTAGAGTGAGGAAACTTTAGGGCTTAAAGCCTTTATATGGCCCATGGAGGACGTCAGTGCCTTTTAGTGTTTTGGGGTCCAAAATACCAAAAGGTCTGAAGGTTCAGTCTTTTGGCCTTTCGGTGTTTTCAGAGGCCAAAAAAACTGAAAGGGCTGGGCTTCAATCTTTCGTCCATTTCAGAGTTTCGGAGGACCCTAGGTCCTCTAAAAAACCAAAAAGGTGAAAAGGTCAAAAAAATGTCTTTACTTGGCTCAATAAGACCATAATGAGACCCACTTGCGAGGAACTGGGAAAAGGGTGGGCAAGCTCAGACTCAAAATACAAAAAAAGAAGGTGGGTCCCCATAGTTAGAGGACCAAAATGGGGTGTGTGTTGTGGACCCACAACACTAACCAAATCCTTAGGTGGAACTTCTTGTGTATGTATGCAATGTTACAAACCTTGTGAAAAATAGATCTTGAACATACGCAATCCAAAGGTTTTGAAATCCATTTTCCCAAGAGATCAACATTTGTGTGCTTCTTGCAAGGTTGCTTTGCCTCTTGCAATATTGTTTTCTCCAAATTCCTAAAATCATCATTTTTTCTTGCCGCAGTCACTGCCCCGCCCTAAAAACATCTTTCAGACTAAGCTTATGTCTAATTCCATCAAGCATAAGAAAGTGAAGACTCCTTTGCCTCCCATATATAGAGAATAGAAGAACACAACTAGAGAGGCCAAGAAATATTAGTATATCATTAAATCCATTGCAGTAGAAAACCATAAGCGTGGAGAAAATGAGAAGGTCCTTTACAATTTCAAGATTGTCCATTTCCAAAGAAGATACCATCTAAACATGACCTTCATCACATATGAGTGTATGTAGTAAAATTGGCCTCGCTATTCAACCATACACTTCAACATAGTCCTTGTTCATCAGCCACATACAGAAGTGAATGTGAGTTATTCATTCTGCATGCCTATATGATTCGACCTATTGCCTTCTATCTAGATGGGGTTTCAAAATAGATCTCAGAGCGAGAGTCTCACAATCATAGACCAATATAAGAATGAAGGAATTTTCTCCATGAATACAATGCAAATGCAAGATTATTCTAAGAATTGAAAGATGCAAGATTAATCTAAGACATGATTTCAATGCACTTATTCTAAGAAATTGAAATTATTCTATTACAAATGAAAGCTTTTAACTAGAAATGAGATGATAAAATGTAGCAACAATTCAGTATTCTAACAATGCATATTTTCTCCAGGTAGTAATCGGGGGGGGGGTGGGGGGGTTGAATGAGAAATGGGAGCTATTTTATAGACTCAGAGGTGATTAGAATAGAAAGTTTCCTTCTTGAAATAAAACAGATAGAAAAGCCAGTTTAAAATAGAAAGCTTTCTTTGAAATAAAACAATAAATTGTTTTCCCTTTTCTTTAACTATTTTCTTTCTCTGATTTTAATTGTTTTATTTATGATCTTAACTGTTTTCTTTCTCTTTAAAGCACAATTAATTCAAAACTTCTATTTCTGAACTGAAGACAAGATTTTTGAGAGTATTTAATTAAATAAATAAAGTATGACCTCATAAATGTGTTTTTCTCAATTATTTGAATAATTAAATTCAATTATTGAAATGAGGATATTTATTTAATAATTTATTTAATTCCTTTTTATATGTTTTATCTAAAAGGAGTGATTTTAATTTAATTTAAGTGCTAGGACTTTATAATTAAATTAATTTGATCATAAGGTTTGTTTAGCCAATTACAATTGATATTTAGGAATTAAACATAATGTATGATTAATGTAGATTTAGGATTTTCTGCATTTGACACTTAGGTCGAGTAGAGTTAGGTAGAACTCAGAATTGCCTAGTACAATAGGACTTTGATGATTCAGAAGAATGAAAAATGCAAAAAAATTGGTTAAGGTTGCAAGATGCCAATTTTGGGGTGTTACATTTTGCCCCTCTTTGAATTGATGTGCGAGCAATGCATTGATTCAAAGAATAGTCTAATGCTTGAAGCACAGAAGAATAGATTTTGAAAATTGATGATGCAAAGATTGATTGATGAAGATTTCAAAGCCATCTCCAAGACAGAGCTTGACTCTCTGAAGTTTGGGTTAGGTTGTTGAGACGCCAGCAAAGTAGAGTTTTTGAGGGTTATCTCCAGAACAAAGCTTGATCCTCAAGGATCTAGGCTAGATTGCCCTGATACCTAATAGATTAAGATTTTGAGAATCATCTCTAGAATGGAGCTTGATCCTCAAGGATTTAGGTTAGATTGCCCTGATATCTAATAGATTGATATCTTTCAAAAGACTATCCCTAGAACAAGGCTCAACCTTCAAGAGTCAGGGTTAGATTGCCCCGATACCTGTCCATAAAAAGATAGTCAATACAAATTTTTAGGACTATCTCCATAACGAAGCTTATTCCCCCAATATCTAGGTTAGGTTGCCCAGAAATTGGTTAGATTGATATCTTTCACAAGACTGTCCCTAGAATGAGGCTCAATCTTCAGGAGTCAGGGTTAGATTGCCCTGATACCTATCCAAAAAGATAGTCAATAGAGATTTAGAACCATCTCCAGAATGAAGATTGATTTTTAGGAGTTAGGGTTAGAATGTCCCAATTCCCAATAGATGAGTTTTCAAGAATTATCTCCAAAATGAAGCTTGATCCTGAAGAATCTAAGTTAGATTGCTCAGACACTTAATAGATTGAGATCTCAAGAACCATCTCCAGAATGAAGCTTGATCCTCAAGGATCTGGGTTAGATTGCCTTGATACGTAATAGATGACAAGATGTAAGGAACAAAGATGCCCTTATTGATTGTGGAGCATCCAGTTTTGACTATAAGGTACGAAAAACTGAACATGCCCCAAGTGATGAGATGCCCCTAGCGATGATGACTTTTGAAAACCAGATCAGATTGATTGGAATAGATTCAATGATGTAATCATCCTACCCTCTTGGGAGAAAAATAGAAAGATGACATGTCATAATGATGATTAAGAGTGAAAAATCATAGATAGATGTTGAATCAGAGATCAAGAAGAACTTCGAATAGATTATGGAAGAATCTGGAAGATTCAAAATTAATTTTGAGAGATGTCAAGGTCTAGTTGACCAAGTTTGATTAGGGTTGACCCGAGTGGACCAGAGTGGACTTTTGAGGAAAAAAAGTCAAAGATTTGAGAAAATGTT
The DNA here is from genome assembly GCA_018584345.1 of Thuja plicata. Classification (NCBI taxonomy): domain Eukaryota; kingdom Viridiplantae; phylum Streptophyta; class Pinopsida; order Cupressales; family Cupressaceae; genus Thuja; species Thuja plicata. The sequence goes on along the minus strand of MU225653.1, from coordinate 1,307,549 downwards.
GATCTGATAAGATTCTGACAAGAAAGCAATGTTAGAAAGTTGACTGCACAAGCATCCGATCGTGTCGGTCCCAAAAATTTTAAAATGTAGTTTTGAGCTATATAAAAGTGTCATATTTTGATTTCGATTTCGATCCTGAAAATGGATTGAGCATATAGCTAAAGATAGAGACCGAGGATCGAACAATTGTGTAGTAGTGGTGAAGCCAAGATGATGAAGAAGAACCCCCCAATGTATGAACCCAAGAGTATGCAATGAACTAAACATCGAATTGCTGCCACAATGCAAGTCTAGGATGAAAATACAATCTTATGCTAGATGCAATATGAAAGTGCAATTCTAGGACATGGTTGTGAGACCCATCGTAAAATCATCATCATTGAGCATTTTTTGGAAGATAAGAGTCGATACAACCCTTACTAGTGCCACAATGCAACCATAAGGATATGAATATGACTTTCATCAGATAAAATGTAGGAAACAAACGTAAGCACCAGGGCACAAAAGCCAAGATGACCTGAACATTGTTTCCAGTTAATGTTGCAAGAGTACCCCCATATCGAGGTATTCAAAGCCAAGATAACCATGAGTGCAATCATGCATAAACAAACAGAGCAATAAAAATCAAGGAGATAGTACCAACCTCACCATGGCATAAAAATAAACAAGATCAAGGTATGTGAGGTTGTTCCACCTTAGTGTGGGAGCTCTTAACACATACACCCTATTTATTTGACATTGCCAGATCATCAGGTCTACATGAACAAGTAGTAGATAAAGGAAATATCAATGAAATCCATGAGAATAGACAACATACAAAGAAAGATTCAATCATAGCTGAGCCAATTTCAAAGTTTTCGAATATGTATGTGTATAGGGTGTTGAAAAACACCATTGTGCTTGTGAGTGTGTTGTGTTTGATTATTATTGATAGATGTTTATGTTGCAATATCTGATGTGTGTTGAAAAACACAGATGTGTTCAAGGATAGTGTTGAAAACACTGTTTATGGTGGTGTTGAAAAACACCAGTTTGTGTCAATAGCGAGTTGTCCTACAGAAGTGACAAGATTACTGACTCGGGTGTAAACCAAAGATGTGATCAAATTGGGGACCCATGCCCACAAGTAACGATGACTGACTTGACGTATGTTGCAAGGATGAACTAGATTTGGTTTCCCCCAGGCGTATCGTGCTAAATCAATGTCAAGTCAGTAGGGTTTGCAAAGGAACCAAAGTGTCACGAAAGTGACCGAAAGCTATGTACAAACTAAAGTAAAGAAACATCAAGACTCAGTGTCGATAGATAGAGCATTTGAGGTATAACTCCAAATGTAACGGATGCGAGTAAAATCAATATTATGGTGATAGTAGGAAGATGTAGTGAGAACCACTGGTGACTGATGTGAGAGAGATTCTCAAGTGAAGAGATCATAGTAATAGCTAGACATTAGTAAGCAGACACAGTGAGAACCACTGGTGACTGATGTTAGGGAGATTCTCAAGGAGAGAGAACTCAGTATAAGGTAAGCAACAGTAGGAAGACACAGTGAGAACCACTAGTGACTATTGTGAAGTAGATCCTCAAAAGGTAATAGGACAGTGCCCCCTAGACCAGGAGGGTTTCCTTGAGAGTATGACCAGTTTCAATCCAAGTAAGTTGGTGTTTTGACAGGAACTAAGAGCATGCGAAAAAGCAAATGCGAGTAGGAAAACAGCAAAGCAGAAAAGAAAATGTATAAAGCCAAGGGGTGCTGTGATAGATATAGAAATGTGGAATAAGAGGTGCCTGTTTACCAAGTTTTCACCTTCTTGGTAGAAATTCTTTTTTTTCTACCATGACGCCTGTTTTCCAGGTTTTCATCAATGGCACCTTTTCTCTTTTTCTCTTCTTTTTTTTGTATTTTTGGAATACATAATTTTTTTTTTAGAGATACATCAAAGCGCCTATCGCTAGGTTGTCACTAAGATGATCATTTTTCAGGACATATTCAGATTTTTAAATTTTTTAGAGATTTTGCAATTTTTAGATTTTTAGAGATTATCGATCTCAAGCAAGATCACATTGGTGTGCCCCCAATGTCTAGCAAGGTGTAGGACATTGCAGATAGATTAGAAAGATGATGTATGAGATGAATAGTCAATGATGGATGAAGAGGGTGAATGCGACCCTCAAGGACAGTCTCTTAAAGATTACCCAAGCTAGGGAAAAAATAATATAGCAATGTAGGCTCATGGAGCGATGCTGTATAGAATTTAGGGTAATGACCTGATGTCATGAAAAGTATGTGGTCCAAAAGAGTGGACATGTCAAGAGACTTTCAAGAACTTGTTTTTCAATTTTTATCAAGACCAGGGGGTCAATTTCATAGGATAGGATATAGCTATGATCAGGATAAAGGTTGATGGAGGTATAAGTGCATGTTTTGGATTATGATAGGAAAGCACAGAGATAGGAAGGATAGTCTGGGAATAAGAAAGATCACGATAGGGTAGCATGCATGAAAGAAAGTAAATAGGCTTATGGAAGGGATCATGAATGTCAGGATACATGATGCTCATGGATAGGCTCAACCTTGTCAAGATCAACAGAAGGAACATGGATGCTCATGAGCTAGCTGGATGTAAGATATGATAGATATGATTAGATGGAAGGAACTTACCCCCAAGTGAAGAGCTCAAGTAGGAGGAATTACGCATGACACTGGTTTTCCAGGTTTTCATCACGGTACTTATCCAAGGTGCCACAAGAAGTGGTTTTCACCATAGGACAGATTGATTTATCTTTACTTTTGCTACCAAGGTGCTTGTTTACTAGGTTTTCACCAGGGCACTTTTTTTTTCATCTTTTTGATTTTATGGAGGAACTTAAGCTTCTAGCTCTTTAGATAGTGCTCTTCTGAAAGATATGCTATAATAGGATAAGGCCGCTAAAAGCATGCTCACAGATGCTGATAGGGTGATGGTAAAGAAGATTGATATGGAGGATAAGGGAGATGGTAGTCAAGGATTTATGCGATGGATTGGATGAGAGGAATAATAGGAATATGAGATGGATGCATAGGAGGTAGGTGTAGGATATTGGATAGGGTATTGAAAAGTTTGTGTAGGAAAGATCAACATCGACACACATCTTGAAGGACGGTGGAATGATAGAGGAAAAGTGTGTGAAATGGATTTAGGTTTTGATATGGATCTTGGTGCACGAGGACCCAAGATGGATGAAGACGTATTCAAAA
>MU225653.1:1266745-1304261 GCA_018584345.1 Thuja plicata | reverse complement strand
TTTAGGTTTTGATATGGATCTTGGTGCACGAGGACCCAAGATGGATGAAGACGTATTCAAAATAATGGATTTTGGGACATGAGGACCCAAAATAGGTTTAGGAGATGAAAAATGTTTGAAAGGAGATGGAGTGGAAGCATTTGGAAGCTTGTACGCCAATTCTGATTTATCCTTTTTGTTCAAGCCTTTTAAGAGAGACTTGGGAATCCACATAACTTTTGCTTTTCTTTTTGTATCCAAGTCCTTTAGAAGAGACTTGGGAATCCACACAACTTTTTCTTTTCTTTTTGTATCCAAGTCCTTTAGAAGAGACTTGGGAATCCACATAGATTTTGATTTTCTGTTTGTATCAGATGATTTAGAACGTAATTCTTTCATAATGGATTTAGGAACCCATATTTTCTTTGATTTGGTTCTTTTCTTAGTGGAACTATGTGGTCTCTTGAATATTTCCTTTTTATTTGTAGTCACATGTCGATTAGATGGGACATAGTGATCTTCATATGTAGGTGGATTCTTGTATTGCTGATTTCTTCATTGTACAACCAAATTTCTTCCAAAAGACTTGAGAATTGTGGATGAATAAGACTGATATGGCTAGTTCATATGGGTGGGTTGATAGTGAGAGTTCAAGGATGTATGTATTTGTTGATCTTGATAGGAGATAGGGTAAGTGTATGAAAAGCTAGTATTGATAGGCATGGTAGATGAAGGGACATAAGGACCCAATATAGATGGAAGGTTTGACAGTCTCAACTTTGGGATGTAGGGACTAAGGATGGATTTGGAATATAGTGAAGGATAATTCTTACGTTTGAATAGAGGGATATAAGGTATGGAAGGGATATCAACATCTTTAGAGTGATTTGCATGACCAAGGCTCTTCTCTTTAGAATTCATCTGTATATCAATAGGAGCATGAGTAGCTTTGATAGGAGTAATTTTGATAAGAGCATCTAAAGCTTGACTGGATTTATTTCTATGCAAGGGATTTTGAGGAATGATAGTTTTTGGATATGGAAGAGCATGACAAGACCAAGGCTCTTCTCTTTAGAATTCATCTGTATATCAATAGGAGCATGAGTAGCTTTGATAGGAGTAATTTTGATAAGAGCATCTGAAGCTTGATTGGATTTATTGCTATGCAAGGGATTTTGAGGAATGATAGTTTTTGGATATGGAAGAGCATGACAAGGAGATGATGGGATGCTCTGATCTTGACAAGGATTATTATATGGTGTACAGAGGATACCTTTCTCTTGATTTTTAATAGGTTCCTTAGAGATGGTGGAAAGGATATCTTGATCTTGCTTGGGAGATGGATAAGCTATAGGAGATGTAAAATCATCATGAGACTCTTGAGTTGTGTGACTTTGGTCAACCATTGGATAAGGATGGATGGTGTCTTGATCTTGATCATTCCTAATATTTGTTTCTTCGCACATTGGATTTCCCTCTTGACATGGAGGCACTTCTATGGATGAGGTGGGAGTTTTGATATGCATGAGGGATTCTTGAAAGGATAATGGAGTATCATTTTGAGTAGGCATGGTAAGCATTGAAGCACATGGAAGCTTGGGGTCTATGTTCTTTGAAGCCTGAGAAGGACTTGCAGTCATATGTGGATTAGCTTGGATCTCTTTTAGAGGTAGTCCTTGAGGGTAGACATAGTCATCATTAGGTTCAATCCTTGATACAAATGATGAAGCTTTAGGAGATGGAGGAATAGTGGAGGAAGTAGATGGGATATGCAAACCATTGCTAGACATGGATTCCTAATATTGATCATGCTTGAGATTAGTATCTTGTTCTTCTTTAGATAAATCATTAGGATTGTTCGGTTTAATTATGCCAACATCAAGAAGATCTTGGATTTTATGTTTTAACTCCATGCAAGCTGAAGTTTTATGCTTGTTATGTCGATGATATGCACAATAGTTACTCAAGAATCTGAATCCACATGATGTGGCTGGAGGCAATGTGATGAGATTATGCTCAAGAAGTTCCTCCAATGCTGATTGATAAGATTATCCCAAAGGAGTAAAGATTATCTCTAAAGGATAATTAGACACTTCTTGACTTGCAATATCCTTGTTTTGCAGATAGAAGAGACTTTCATATGATTCTATCATAGTTTCCTCTACATGCTCTTGATCAAAGATAGGATGGTCATAAAAATGGTCTTGATCAAAGTTGGGATTGTCATAAAATTGTTCTTGATCAAAGATACGATTGTCATACCAAGATTTATCCATGTTGGAAGAAATTGAAGAGATGTGAGAATCATGATCAAATAGAAAAGGATAGGTTGATCTTAAGGAGGATTCATCAGATGGAGTATCCTTTTTCCCCTTTAATCATTGGAGTTCAGATTCCAAAGTTTGAAGTTGTTTTAATAAAGTTGCCCTAAGAATCTCTTCTTTGCTTTTAGACATTGTAAGATTGTCTTGATGCGCTTGCTTAGAAGATTGAAGAAAAGGTATGATGAATCAATTGATTGACTGTTGGGTGCTGAAGTGATATCTAAAGTGTTGATTAAGTCCAAGACCAAAGGACAAAGGAGATAATGTCCAACTGAGATGAAGGTAGCAATGACTTTGATCTTGGGTCAAGGTTGATGAACCTACTTTCACAACTCAGGATAAGGACATCGCAGACATAGATGATAAGATTGAAATAGATAGTGGGTCACTTGGACTAGCACAAAAAAGTTAGATTTTGAAATAGTGATGAGACAGACTATCAACAGATTGCAGTAAAAGATAGACTAGTGATGATGTGGATGAAAGCATGGATTTGTGAAGATTCAAACAGGACCTTCATAGAAAAATAAAAAATTGGACAGCAAGGTGATAGATTTCCAGAGTTCCTTAAAATGACTTCTAGTTTGCACAGGCATAAATAAGTTGATTCGCTTGACTGACACTGTGATGATACCTAAATTTTTATCCAAGTCCAAAACCAAAGAGACCAAGAGATAAATGTCCAACTGAGAAGGAGATAGAAAAAGACTCTGATCTTGAGTCAAGGTTAATGAACCCACTCTCACAACTTAGAACAAGGACAACACAAACAAAGATGATAAGATTGAACAAAGGACTCGGTCAATTGGACAAGTGTAACAACATCAGATTTCAAGATAGCGATAGGTTGGACTAACAACAAATTGTAGTTGCATGTGAACTAGCAGAAGTATTATGACAATGAAAATTTTAGGAATGTAGTAGGATAGACCGATGAAAGACAAAGTTTTGACAAATTTTTGAAACAAATTTGACAGAGTTTCGATAGATTTTTGACAGATCATTGAAGTTTCAAACAAGACAAGATAGGCAAATATCCAAAGTTTATAGTTGTCCCAATCGTTTGATTGTTGTTGTTGTTGTTGTTTTAGTAAACACTCACGCAAAACACATCAAGAAGAATGTTTGTAGTACCAAAAAAGACACATCACAATCCTAGGATAATGAGGGTAGTATCTGTTGAATCCCCACATGAATTAAAGTTTAGCTACGCTTACTCATAGTGGAAAACTTAGAAGCTCAGAGGCACGGGATCCTCCTTACATGTGCACTTACTTCTCAAGCACACCAAGCTTTGAACCCCAAAGGAATTGCTTCCCAAAGGGTTATTGTCTCTACTAAGAGCTGTAAAAGTGTGGGGCATCTTAGTTGGTCTCTGACCTTCTATGGTAATAGATAGAGGGTTTTTTGGATACTATGACAAAAGTTTGTAGTAAGAACATCCATTCAGGTGGTTGTGATCAAGTCATTTTCCCAATTAAGGGGGCTCTTCTAATCCTTTCAAAGAAAGGTTTTCACCTTAACGAAGTCAAGAATTTAATGCACTACTAGGATACTGGAGGAGATTTTGGTTGCCATAATGAATTCACACCTATCCATTGTGAGATTAATCACAATGACATTTTTTATATACCAGTTCGGAAGGTCTTGGCTTTAGCTTGTTACCGGTTGGGCAATCCACTCTCATCGGCTCTGTTAAAGCACTCGGGAGGTAGCCACGCTAAAGGATTTATATGAATTTATCTTACACCCAAGATCCGTGAAGGCGAGGGGAGAGGATACATTCATGAAATTACAAGGGTTTACAAAACTAGAAGACACTTCAAGCAGAATAAGAAAATGACAATAATGTTTCTAGATTTTTGATCATCCCAAAAGGGCAAGAGCATAGTTTCCTGACATTATTGTCATCACCAAAATATCAAACAAATGTTCATTTTAAGAAGTTTTGCATGTGGGTTCCTATTTTAAGAAATCAAAAACAAGATGCAAACACAATGTTTTGCATTCTATCGATCAAAGGCAACCTGCAAAACCAATTCATGAGTATTTTGTGTTTTATTCTTCTAGGATAACGTTCTACAAACCACTATTAGGCTGTACACAAAAGATAATCACATAAAAATCAAAGCCAAAGATTAGTCCACATTATCAAAATCTGAAAATTAGAAAACAGATCACATATTCAAAAAGTAGATGGAAAATCATGCACTTTAAAAAAAATTACACAAAATTTTTTTACTGTATGAGCCCGTACGAGGCTTTGGAAGCTGCAAAATAGAGGATTAGATAGGTACAGTGATGAAAACCTGCAATTTATGATAAATCTATGACCAAAATCTAGAAACTAAGAAAAATCCAAAAATCTTCAGACAATTCTTCCCAAAATAAAAAAAATTTGTACTCAATTTGGACCTAAAATGAGCAAGATATGATCGTTTAAAGTTAGATTGCAAATTTAAAAAGGTTAATGGTGAAAGCTAAAGATTTTTCAAACCCTGCTGACGTCATCAACCTGCAAGTTTAAATTTGACAGTTTTGTGGATGTCACAGAAGATCATGCAAAATGATGGTTTGACGATCGTCAAATTTAAAATAGTGAATTTTTTATTTATTTTTATTTATTTTTTCAAAAAATCTGCCTTGGGCTACGTGTAGAAAAATCTGAAATCTGGTTGTACAACCTCCTTGGGCAAAATTATTTTACCACTATTTCAACTTTTGACAAGTATAGGCATATTTGCAGTCATTTTCAACCAAAATGATGATCCAGACACGATGTCAGCGTCAGATTTGGCTCAAAATGAGATCTTTAAAGACACTGAGAGAATAATAGACAGAAGATAGAATAAATTTTCAAACTTGCTCCATGCTAAAACAAAGATGAAATGCATTTTCTTACTTGCAAAATTAGAGTACAAACTGTTGACAGGACTCTTGTGACCGGGTCTGCCAGCAGATGTAAGTTGTCATCGGGTACTGGGGTACCGACCAACTTCACCTGTAAAGGTTGTTCGGGGAAGTGAGATTCCCCGGGCCTGCAAGCACCTGAGGGTCAAGTCTCGATGGTGCGGGGCTCGATTGGGAAATGTGACTATTTTCAAGGGGGATAGCTGGTTATCTTCAACTTGTTCTCTCTGGGGATTCGAGAAGGTGAGGTTTCTCCAAGAATTCTTACACTTAACAAATAAATTGAAAAAGATCCTGCAGGGTTAGAAATATTTCATCTACCTATAGTTATGCTGAACATTCAAAACATCAACAATACTCTAACAAACTATACTAAATACCAAAGAAACATACAACCATCAGTTCGTATTTCATCAATAGCAAGGGAAAGGAGGTCGTTAATCTACTTTAAGTGTTAGAGCAAAGGACATGAAGAACACAAAGCATAAAATATCGTCAATCCAGAAGAAAAAATGCCAACAATATCATTGCAAGAACTCTCTCTTCTTCATTAACATTTCTTCCAGCAAGCACTGGTGTGTGGTACAATGGTGGCTCCAAGGGAGCATCTATCTACTGAAAGCTTAAAGACTAAGGAGCATTGAGCTCTGCAACTGAGAAATGAAAGTACTGCTTTTCTATTACTATGGACTGCAAAATCATCAATTTTGTTGACCCTTGGAATAGGGCCAGACTTACTATTTATACACATACACATCTAACTGTAACCCTAACTTATATTACATTGTACAATAAAATATATTATCTGGTGGCTGGTACTACCTGTGCCACTCTACAAAAGACCTAGAGATGGAATAGGCCTGTCATGTTTGAAGAAAAAGATAAGAGATGGAATGGAAGAATTGGCCTTGGGAAGAGAGATAGGAAGAAGAAAGAAAAAAAATGATCCCCCAAGGATCGAGGCTACATGCCTCATAAATGGGAAAAGCGGCGCCCTATCTCCAACGTGCCAAGTGTACCTTTGAAGTGGCGCCTTGAGAAGACCATCTGTCAGAAAACCTCTTGCCAATCCAACGTGCCTTGATGTAGCTATCTACTTTCTGAAAACCTTTATTAAGTGCTTTGAAAGTGACCAATCAGCCTTGGGGACTGGGACACAGATCACTAAAAGAATACAAAATATAGGATCTGGGACTCCAGGATCCGGGAACTTACGTTCTGAAAGAATAAAAAATACAAAAACACTTAGGTTTTCTCTGGCCCCTGGAGAACCTTTATTGTTGCTTATTGTCATTGAAGGTCTGGAGGAGACGGGAGATTCCATCCTCATCAATATATTTAAGGCCAGCCCGCTGGTACTTAGCCACCTCAATTTGTTCCCCCAGATCTGGAACATTTCTCTTAAATTCATCGGTCATTTTTTCCGCATCATGGCCACTGAGTACCATGTGAGTTATTCATGTCATTTGGGCTCCATCTATTCCCTCTAGGGATTGATACCTTGACTCCATTAACTCATCAAACTTCCCCAAAATATATTCCTCCGGCGTGCATGTGTCAGTGCTAAATGGGTCCACTCGGAAGACCTTCGTAACAAAAGACTTGCATAAATTGAAAGAGTATTGTACTGCATTGATCTTATCCCATAGAGTCTCCACCAGTTGCTTGATTACCCCCAATGTGAGGTCAATTCTGGAGTGTTGGGTTCTCACAAACTCAAATGACTCTTCCCCCAAAATTTTGGACTCGGAGACAACTTCCTCTCTGAGGCCGATGAGTTCTTCAAACTCAACCTTCCAAGCCTCGTAGTTCTCAATGTCCACCTCCCATATACTGACGGTGGTCTTGGCCTAATGTAATACATGGCAGGCCACATATAGGTCCGAGAGTGTGGATACCAGGAAACTGTAGACGTTTCCTAACTATAGGGTGACCCATTCATCAACCGCTTGGGCCTTCTTTTTCATCGCTCGTAATGAGTCTATGTCCTCCGAAGGAATAACATTAATATGCAGGGCTAGCTTAGTTAGCAACCCCATGAGGTTTACATTTTTCTCCTTTTTGGCCTTGAGCTTTTGAGCCTCCTTTTCATAGTGAGCCTCTACTACCCTAGCTGCCTCTTTTAACAAGTCTACTTTTCCCTATTTCCCTCTCTTCCCCAGCGATATCTCTGTGACATCATAATTTCCGGCCTCAGCCATTGCTTGATCTGTGCCTGGGGAAGGTGTCGCTATCACTGTGACTATTTCTCCACCTGGCTCAGTTTGAAGAGTGTGAATTGTCTGGGCTTTCTTAACCTTTGGCGGGTTTTGGGCCTGAGCCATCATTTTTTCCAAGGAAAGGTGGGCTGTGGGTGTTGATGGGGGGCTTTCCTCTTTTGGGTTTCTATCAACCATGGGGGCGGTAGGGGTGGCTTGGTAGCCAAAATGTGTTCCTATAACTTCTCCCCAACATCTTGCTGTGCCCCTTCAGTATTATGAGCCTCTCCCAGCTCCTTTCCTGTATCTTTTGTCTCACTGACAATATTTGCTTTGGTGGTGCCTGTATCTTTTGCCCCACCATCTGTATCTTTAGTAATATCTAGGTCCTCGTTGGTGGCCCCGTGGTTTTCTTCTTCTTCCTTTTCCTTTTCTTCCTCAGCCTCTATTACTGGGGTGTCCTCTTCTGCTGGTGTGTCCTTTGGTAGTGGGGGAGGTAATGGGCCAAGGTTTAACATTTGGGCCATAGTGATTACCTCCCCAAAGGTCACCTTTGGGAGCGGCATTTGGAGCATGACAGTTGGGGTCACAGTTGTTCTCGAAGGTCCAATCTCCCCAGCTGATGCCATCTGCTCACTTTTTTCCTGTTGTTGGCTTGAAACTCCCATATCTTGCATGTCTGGGACCTTAGAGACTACCTCTTGCTCTTTCCCTTTCTCTTCCTCCATTTGTTCTTCTTGCTCCTGCGCTGGTTCTTGTTCTGGAGCTTCCCCTTGCTCTGAGATTTCAGCCTCTGTCTGCTCAATGTCCCCCTGCAAATTCCTAAACTTGTCAGTTCTAAAAACATCATCAAAATAATCCTGAGGGGGAGGATTGGCTGGGACAGGAGCAGGCTTTGGTTCTCTCTCTAGCTCTGAGGAGTCAGAAGAAAGGATTTCAAATTGTGGGAACTGAGGCATCCCTAGCTCCGGCTCCTTCTTTGGCTTCGTATTGAGCCTCTTCTTCCTCCGAGTGACCAAAGGAGGCCCCACTTCCCTTAGGACCTGCTCCTCTTTTGGATCAACTTTGGTTTCTTTGACCATAAGTGTTGCTAATGAAGGGGAAGAACTAGGATAGATGGGTCCGACCATGAGCACCAGAGTAGCCAACCATGTGATTATTCTATCTTTCATCTGCTGGGAGGCCGCCAACGATTGTTTTAGTTTCTCCTTTATGGGGACCTCTTGCTCAGTTGGAGTCTGCATTATTCCTTTTCCCCTATCTTCTCCTTGTGAAGAAGTTCTGGCCCTGGGGGTTAGCTTTGGTACCGGCTGGGCAGCTCTGCGGGTACTCTCGAGGCATATTCTTTTGAAATACTCATGGCTACGCTCGACCACATTGTGAGTAAATTACTCTATGGTGGGCCCCTCCTGGGCATTCTAGTTCATTGGTGGGAGGGCCAACTTATCAATCCCCTTTTCTTTGTACTGGGGGTCTATTATGGAGCCAGCGTCTGAGAAGTTATCAGGGAATCTCCAGAGCTTCAATTTGTCCATCATTCCTGTGGTCATCCGGACGTAATGCTAGCTTTGGACTTCAACGTCATCCTGGAAATCTTCCCATAAGTCCTCCATGTGGTATTGGTGGGGCCTTGATGCCCGGGGAAGTGCCATTGCAATCTTTCCATGTGGATCAAAGTTCTTCTGCGCTAGGTAAAACTCTGATAAGTTCAAGCTCTTGAGCTCATTGTCTGCCTCCTTGGCTGCGGCCAAACTGCACGAGTAATTCCTACAAGTGATTGGGAATGGGATGTTACCTTTTTCAAGGCATATAATGCATGCAATTCCATCATTTGCCTACAATACTTCAAGAGGATTATCTTGTTCCCACAATGTTTGGGCAACAAGTAGGGCTTCCTGGAGAAGCCGGTTACCCTTATGTATGTGTGCTACTGGAATTGTATGTAATAGTGGCCATAACTTCTGACTAGATCCATCGCCTCTATGGAAAGGTGGTATCCTACATCCCAGGTAGGTGTGAGCAGGTTGTAGTAGATAAAGGCGTCGTTTAGCTGACAAAAGCTAGGGAAACTGGCCTCCCATTGAATCTGTGGGAAGTAATCCCAGGGGGCCTTTTGACCCGGGCCGATCCCGAGTACACCTGTGGTGAGAACCCTATTGGTGTGGGGTCATTATTGCACTAGGGCCTAGAGACCATAGGAAGTCATATAGAACTTCCACTTTTGAACCACCCAAAGGAATTGAGAATCCACATGGTTTGAAATGATGGCAGCCCAATCAAAGTATTCTCCATCGGTGGAAATGCCAAGCAAGAAGTAGTACATCCACCTTGTGAATTCTCAGGCATGTGGTTGCCCAAAGACCTGAGAAAGTGCTATCATCCCCATATGGATGCTTTCTTTAAATTTGGACTGGGGGATTTCTAGCTTCATCCTCTTGGAGTCCCTCTTTAGAGTCTTGAGCCAATGCGTATTCATGTATATGTAGGTTGCTTCCTCCAATTGCTTAAATTTTTCTAAGGCATATAATCTGGTAACCATAGTGGGGTTGTCAAATTGAGGGATCCCCAACCCCATCCAAAAATTTTCAGCATCAAGAGACACCATGGGGGTGGGATACCCGGTTGGTTTTGGGGCTGCGAGGATGAAAGGCCAGATGGAAGAGTTGTAGTGCATTGCAAGAGTGAGAATTAACTCTTGGGCCTGCACGTAGCATGGAAAATAGGTGGCCTTTAGAATCCCAGAATCCCCGACGCTGATTGCCAGCAGATCCCTGGACTGTCGCTGAATGTACATTATTTTTACCAGGGCCTACATCTCAGCCCACATTTTGATGCTGGTGTCGGTGATCAATTAAACTTTGGAAACAATATTTGATCCCATGATGACATTGTCCTTCACATACTTCATGGTGAGAGGCAATTTATCTAAGGCCTTCTCCATCTTAGATCCGACGGCTGCCCTAGTGACTGCCGTGGAAGGAAGTTCTGGACTTCCAGGTGGTGAAGATGTAGAAGCCTCAGACATGATGAGAGTGTGTTGTTTTTAAAACCTGCAAGGCAAGATGACTGTCAGAATTCATAAATAAATAAAACTTCTGGGATCTAGAGATCTTACCACCGCGGCGTTTATTTTCCTGAAAAGTTAGTTTAGGTTCAAAATCCTAGAAAGATATATATAATACAAAATTAAGGGAAATAACCAATATCTAGGTCTGGGGTTTTAACATACTTAGCAAAGTAAGGTGTGGGCTAGTGAAGATAAAAGACTCAGGGTCTGGAAAACTAATCATTGGAAGGTGTGCGCAAAGGTGAACTGTCAGGCCCACGTAGGCGTCATGTGGCTATGCAATAAATGGAAGTTATGGCGACAATGACAGAGCCAACTATCTGAATGCATGAAAAGCAGAGGCCACTTGGAAAATTTTGAATGCATACCTAGGACATAAATGGGATATTCATTAAGGCTAGTTTATGAGGAGAGAGAAAAATATCTGGTTGAAACTAGCCAAGAGTTGAGTTTCAACCAGGTGGTATCCTGCCTAGAACGAGCTCACAAATTTGTGAATGAGAACAGAGGAAGCACGACGAGCTAGTTACAAAATCAGGTGGATATAAACAACATATATACATCAGGGCTGAAAGGTATATACATGCAAAATGGAAGGATATACATCAATATACACTAAATACACATATACACAAAACACAGAGCCGCTACCTAAACAAAAAATGCACAAAAATGTACAAGCATATACAACATTTACATACAAAATATACTACACCTACACAAAGGGTAGAAAACCCTCTGGAAAAGCTGACCCACCAACGGGCAGTGAACCAGACGAAGAAACAAAGAAACAAAACAAAAATGCAAGACAAAAACACAAACCAAACAAAAATGAAAAGCCAGGAAACAGAGAGAAATAGACAAACCAACCTAAAAACTGGAGAAAGGTAGGAAGGCAAAGTGGCCATGAACACTCTACAACAACCTCTACCTTCAAAAGATCACCCTTCAACACTAGAAACCACTTGCAATTGTTCAAATTGGTTTGGAATAGCTCACACTAAACTCTGCTCAAATCGCTGTGATATCACTCTAAAATTTGGTCAAATTGCTTAAGTGTTTTAATTGCGGTAATTGTGGAAATGATTGGTGATTTCTATTTATACATGAGGTAAAAATCAAGTTACCTTTCCTTCCACAAACTCTGGAACAAGCCAACCTCCAGACTCCAGACTCGGGGGTTCCGTACGACCATACCCTCTTACGAAAAGAAGACATCGTGGCAAAGAATCTCGGAGTCTGAAATCTAGATCCTGGGCAAGGAACGACCATCTACGAGACTGGGTCCCGGAGACATGAGGGATAAAAAAAAAATCAAAACCAACACCGCGGGAGAGAAAACCCAGAGAAGGAAAACAAAGAAACAAAGCAAAAAGACAAGGCAAGAGCCAGAAGTAGAAAAAAAAAAGGGGGACCCAACATTTTGCACACAAAATGTAGGGACGGGGATATAGGGTATAACAAATGGTGACTATCTAGGATGAATGCCTCAATGCATTCAAGAACTACATAATCTCTGGTTAGAAAAATTGGAACAAATCGTTACTTCGAAGCATTTTACCTGCAAAGAGTAACATGTCTTAGAAAATCTAGCCATACGCGATTTAGTCCATGATCTTTTCATCAGTGGTGAAGTGTGTGCTTTGGAAGGAAACCAAGCTGATGACCTTTAGGAGAAGTAGAGAAGAGGCACTAAGTGTATCGAATCCCAAATTCATCAAATTTGCTCATTTCGTCCCATTTCTTTTTCTTGTTATTTTGTATGTTTCTGGGTGGGAGGGTGGTAATTCTTTCACCATCAAGCTTAAGCTTAGCTAAATTTAATTTTGGTACTTCTTTCACCCTTCCACCCACCTTAATGTACTGAATGGGGGAGAAAAACTCTGGACCCAGAAAGAATCTTTTAAAAGTTTAGACTTGGGTCAACCAACTAGTGCAACCAATCTACCCTCGATGTGTCTGATTACTTTTTATTTTACTGATTACTAGACTTCTGGAGATAAACCTGATGAAGATTACTCATAATGTACTACCAAACTTGTAAAATAACTCCGGAGACCAGACCGATTCCATCATGCTAACAATAGATCCTTAAGTTCACCAACATGTTAAAGAAAAAATCTCAGAGACCAGATGTTATGTGAAGCATCCCAATCCTCACAAGAGGGAGGGAAAAACACCGGAGCTTGAAAAGAAGACAAAAAAATAAAAAAGGCGGTCTCAGAGGACAGCCAGCAAGACTTTGTACAAGGAAAGGTACCTCCCAACAAGGCAGCATGAAAGAAATATTTACAAGCTAGGAGCTTTACATAAAATACAACTTTGGGCAATACAACCTTATTCAAAATAATGTTTGAGAAACTGTCCATTGATGGACAATGGGATAGGTTCTCCAGTCATGGTTTTAAGGCAATAGGTATTTTATTAATAGATATTTGAAATTAGGTATGGTCCGAGCTAGAGCCATTGGAATTTGGTGTGGTTGCCTTTCTTTTCCTGGGCCTTGTCCCACAGCAGGACTAAGTCCAAAATTTGAAAGGCCTTGTATTGGGCTCTACGGTCAAACCATCATTTTACCACTGCTTGGTGATGCACAAAATGTTCAAGAGTCGCATCTCGTTGTTCCTTCACCTGCACCAGGTTCAAAAGCCGAACGTCCACAATATTATCCTAGTTGCTAAATTCCTACATAAACTATAAAACTGGGATCTGTAAGTTGATTGGGAACACTGGGTTCTGGCCATAAACCAGATGGAATGGGGATGTTCCCAGGGTGGCCTTAATTCAAATGCAATCTACCCAGATGGTGAATCTCAACTTTTGGTTCCAATCTCGGGGATTCTATTCTAGCAGGTGTTTGATCACTTCAAGCAGATTCTTGTTCGTTGATTCAGCAACAC
Source organism: Thuja plicata (assembly GCA_018584345.1). NCBI lineage: Eukaryota > Viridiplantae > Streptophyta > Pinopsida > Cupressales > Cupressaceae > Thuja > Thuja plicata. The sequence continues at coordinate 1,290,883 of MU225653.1, read as the reverse complement.
CATTCCCCTGGAAGTAATAGTTGCTAGAAAAATTCAGAGTGATCTTCTGATTATAGGTCCATTCAAGTAGTTGCACTGAAGAAAATGCTGGACCATTATCACATACTATAGCAAAGGGCATTCCAAATCTTGTGACGATTGTTTCTTCCAAGAATTTGATAACTACGTCTACCATATTGTTCTTGTAGGGTATGGCTTCAGGCCACCGGGTGCAGTAATCAGTTGCGGTTAAAATTTATCGATGGATAGAAGACAAGTTGGGGTTGATTTCCTTGATAAAGTCAAATGCCCATTGGGTGAAAGGCCTAGCCTCAAAGATTGGTTGTAAAGGCATAGCCGGGTTACACTCATGATGTGCCATGGATTGACAAGTATGGCACCTTCAGATGTGAGTGTAAACATATTTGAATATGTAGGGCCTATAATATCTGGCCTATAGGATTTGATGGGCAATGGCATCAGCTGAACCATGCCCGGTTCCAAGCTGCCCATGGAATTCATCAATCATTTTTGCACCTTGGTCCCTTTCAATGCACCAAAGGTATATTCCCTTATAGTTTCTGCGGTAAAGCACAAAGTTTTTGATCATGAAGTGAGAACTTTTCATCCATAGGGTGCGAGGTTTGTTGGAAGGTAACCCCTCCAAGCATCTGTTGTTTAACAATAAGTACACCAGATCAGTGTACCATGGGTCTCGAGTGATAGACTCCACTTTGTAAGTCTGACATTCTATGTGGGGAGTCTCTTCTACCATCCCTTGACTTAGTCCTTGGCCTTGGACTATCTTCATGGGTTGCATTTCCAAGTCATACTCTTGGAGGATGGCCATCCATTTCCCCCATCTTTCACCCAGTTCACTCTGCATCAGCAGAGATTTCATAGCTTGGTGCGCGATGATGCATGCACCTTTCTCTAGAGAATATAATGCCAAAATTTCTTCACGGCGCGTACAAGAGCAAAGGCCTAATTTTCCAATGATGAGTACCGAACTTCAACGTTCTTAAAGGGGGAGCTCATGAAAGCTATGGGTCATTCTTCCCCTTTTGGGTCAATATTGCTGCGACAGAATGCAGCGAAGCAAAAGAGTAAATGTAAAATGGAAGGCAGTAGTCTAGACTAGCTAGGACTGGTGCCTCCATTATCATCTGTTTGATCTGGGCAAACACCCGCTTTGCTTAAGAACTCCACTCAATTTTGGTATCCTTTTTCATCATTTCATTGAGTGGCTTGACTATCTCAGTGAATACCGTAATGAACCGCTGGACAAAGTTGATCTTTTTGAAGAAAGATCACATCTCTTTCTTGCTACTGGGCATCTATAAATTTAGCAGTACTTCAACTCTCTCAGGGTCAATGGATATACCCTGCTCAGAGATGATATGCCCGAGCAACTTCCCTTTAGTGACCCCAAATATGCACTTCTTGGGGTTGAGGGATATTCTGTACCAGTGACATCTCTCGTAGATCTGGGTGAGGTGGGTGGAATGGGCACGCCTGTCCCAAGAAAAGACGGTCAAATAATCTATGTAGATGATTATGCACCAATTCACAAGGCCCTCAAACACAATGTCGATAGCCTTTTGGAATGTAGCCCCTGTGTTAATCAAGCCGAAGGGCATTCTCCTATATGCAAACATTCCCCACTTGGTAGTGAACACCGTTTTCTCTCTATCTTCATATTTAACCATGACTTGGTTGTATTTAAAGTACCGATCCAAGAAGGACATCATCTGGGATCCATTCACTATTTGCAATACCTCATCCAATGAGGAGAGAGGGTGATTATCCTTTTTGGAGGCTCTGTTCAAATTTCAAAAATCCATGCAAAGGAAAATTTCACCACTCTTCTTTCTAACAGCAACCAAATTGGCAACCCATGTAGTGTGCTAGATTGGAAAGATTATCCAGGCTGACAGCAATTTCTCCACCTCTTAACGAATCAGAGGCTGGATCAGTGGGTTGACTGGTTGTTTCTTTTGTCGAAAAGGCTTAGCATTAGGTTTTAGGGGGATGGTATGAGTCATAATGGATGTGTTATATGTTTTTAAATCCTCATATCTCCATGCAATCATGTGTATGTATTCTTGGAGAACTGTAAGAATCTTCTCATTCTCCTCAGGGGAGAAGGAGGTTCCAATGTGTATCATCTCTTCTTCACCAGGCTGGCCAATGTTTACTTTCTCGAATTTTCCTCCCTTAGAGGAGGATGACATCTTTTCCCAGGCCCAAGGGTCCGAGTCAAAGATATGTTCCAATGTGACCATCCCCTTAGGGATGGTGTTGGTAGGTAGGTCAAGCATCCCATCATCTTCATCACCCTGCCCAGTATCATCATGTTCTCATTCTTCCACTATCTAGTCCTCGAAGACACCAACATTGGCCATGAAGGCTAGGATATTCTGATCGTCCTCAAAAAATTGAAAGTGGGTGACATTATCTGGGATGGACGGGGTGGGGATCATCTCAACCAAAAATCTTTGGAGTTGTAAGCTGGCCATGGGCTCAAGAGTGCTGGCGAAAATAGCGAGGGCATCTGGGACATAGTTTTGTCACCGGGGAATAAGATTGATACCGAAGGCATCAAAATATTCAATAAGGCTCCATGCCCGATTGCGATATGCGGCCAGTCTCTTGTCATGACATGTATATTGACTCCAGACCTATTTGACAATAAACTCCAAATCACCCAGAGGCCGAAGGCAGGTGATCCCTTTACTTAATGCGAATAGGAGTCCAAGGACCAAAGCCTCGTACTCAGTAACATTGTTGGTGCAGTTGAACTATAGCCTATAGGATGCAAGGAAGGATTTCCCTTGTAGGTTGATTAATTCTACTCTAGCCCCACAACCTTGTTTGGATTGGGACTCGTCAAACTTAAGGGTTCATAGATTGTTACTTGTAGTTTGGAGCCGGAGAGAGGGAACATTCTTTGGATTACCTTTGGGAGACTTGGGAGGAGCTTCCTCCTGCACTGTTGGTGCATGGGTGAGGTTTTCCTTCGGAGGGGTTTGGAATTGAGATCCCTGGGGAAATTGCACTGAAGAAGTGCTTCCAGTAGGAATACTGGGTTCCGGGGAATCAACTATATGTTCTTTATTCTGGAAGGCGTCGATGTGCCAGGTAGCGACGAAAAGGCAAGGCTCACACTCTAACTTTGAATATTTTTGATAGTGTACTCGACACCAAGTGCCAGAAAAGAGTGTAGTGGGGGTCACTATGGCACCCTGAGAGTTAACCTCAACCCTCAACTTTCCTTCTAGGTCCTGGGTTCTCTGCAAGATGATGGGATCTTCCCCGGGGGTGAAATCGAACATTAAGATTTCAAAGGGCTGGTACACCCTGAGGGAAGTCTCAGAGAAGAAGACCTTGCTAAGCCTCCTAACTTTAGTATGGGCCTAGTTCATCTGAGGCTCACTCTCAACCTAGATTTTGTTTGATTCTCCTTCCCAGGGGAGCCATAAGTGGGAGAAGTCAGTTGAAAAGTATCCATTCAAGGACTTAGACCAATTCCAACTTAATAACATCCCATAAGTCTCTGGGATGTCCACCACTTGGATATCGATTATGCTGGCTATCCTGGGGTCCTAGATAAGCTGTATCTGGACATTCTTCAATTATCCCACCATTTTCACAGCAATTTTATCCAAATAAATCACTGCGCTATTAGATGGGGTGGGATGGAATTCGAGCTTCTAGCATATGGATAGGGGCATGATGTTGCCCGAAGCCCCAGAGTTTACTAGAAAGTTATGTATGTTTTTGCCTTGTATGTTTAGGTCTAGTAGGAATGGAGGATCTTCATTATTTCCCTGGAAGACAGCCGCGGTGGCATCCTCAAAGGAGACAGTCTTGGGCAGGCGATTGACAACTTTTGGGTTTCCCAAAAGTTTCAGAAGAGACTTCTTCTATTTAGGACAGTTTAGCAAAACCTCCATCAAGGTCATGGAGGTGGTAGTTTGTTCTAATGGCTTTGTGATGTCAAATATTCCTCTCAGGAATTGGTGGCTTTCCCCGGCTAGGTCTTTCACTTGGTTAGAGCTAGAACCTTTTAAAGGGATAGGCCGGTCAACTATATTATCTTGGGGAGGAGTGTCCTTGGTAGGAGGTGTTGACATATAAATTGGTCCTTCACCAGCCTAGCTCTAAGTATTGTAAGGAGCCCATGGGTTGGTGAAGGCATTAGCCTCAAAGGCCAGAATAAATTCATCAAAGAATCCCTGCAGTTTAGATTCTTCTTCATCTTCTCTAGAGGATCCAAAGAAGATGGTCTTCTAGGTGAATGCACTGTGAATTGACTCTTGCACAGGAGGCTCTGGGGGAGTATGATCAGATGATTGTTGCCTGTTCAGCTGGGAAATCATGATGACTTTCTCCAGTGTGGCACAGTTTACCTCATTATGGGTGCCTGTGTTGTGTAATCTACACCAATTGGTCATGGGCTAGAAGTCTGTGACTGGTGTGAAATGTGATGGTCCAACACCACTTTGGTTGGCATTTTGGTTCGGAGGTGGACCTCTGGTATTCACATTATTATTCCATTGTTGTTGGTTGGGTTGAGGCCCATTAATGAATTTTATTCCTCTGGCATTGTTGTTTTGCTGGCCGAAGAAAATATTCCCCCTTTGGGAGTTGGAATTCTAGGGTGTGTAGGAACCTGCCTTTAGCTGACCCATGTCCACAGTTAGGGTGGACAACATTTTCCGGAAGGATTCAACCTCGGTGGTCAGTTGAGTATTTGTGTCACAGTGTGACAATTATTGTTGTTGGTTCCCTGGGAAGGTAGTAGTATTTACCGGAGTCGAGGGAGGCAATCCTCCAACCACAGATGACTGAAAGAAGGGCACTCTGGGTGGTTGTGTCTGCTACGACTGGTTCCAAGGGAATACTTCTAGACCGGGTATTACTTGAGTTTGTGATGGATAATCATACCGGGCCTACTGCTCTATCGGCGGTGTTGGGGGATTCATTACCATTGTGGGGGCACTTATTGCCAGATTGGGGTTATATCCCCCGGTGTATGTAGTTCTGCTGGGGATCATGTTGAAGGGCGTGCTCTGCCCAATCCCAGCTGGGGATTTGTTGAGACCACAGGTAGTTCTAAGGCTAGGTTGTATACTTTTGTCAAAGTGTCTTGGTCACCTACGACGGTTTCTCTCCAGAGGAGAGTGGCAACAAAGGGGTCCATCACATTGAGATAGGTCTGTATGGTTACTTCTGGGGATGGAATGAAAGGGCCCATGCACCGCTTGAAGGTGTGTTGGAATCGGTGATTGAATGCTGCAAAAGGTTCATTGGGTTCCTTTCTGATGGAGCTGAACTAGCTATGGGACCAAGCTGGGTCCATGTGTACACAAAAGGTAGCTAGAAAGGCATCCTCCATGTCCTGCCAACTATTGATGGAGTTGGCAGGAAGGTTAAGGTACCAGTTCAGTTTTCCCTGTCCCAAGGATAGGGGAAACATCTGGGTCACAACATCCTCATGTTAGATCTAGTGTTGGTTCATGGCATCTTTGTATGCCTATAAGTGTTCTTCTACAGTTTGTGAGCCTAAGTGCTCATATCATGGGCAAATCTTCTCTGGGTGCGAGGGTAAGTCATTGGCTGCACCCAGAAAAGTTTCCATGGGGGACCCGGTGTAACTGATGTATGCAACCATTTGGGGAACTAAATTTTGAGTAGGTTGAGTGCTAGTTCCTAGGACTGTCTAAGAATTTTGGATATTCTGAGGTACACTAGACCCCCAGACAATAGTGGCTGGTGTGGTTTTTGGGGTCTGTTTCTTTCGAGCAGGAGGCTCAAGTTTGACAAACCTTCTGGGGTTAGGGGTTGATCTAAGGATTCTCTCAAATTTTGCTGGGGAGAAAAACCCAATCCCACTGAAGGCTTGGCTCCTAAAACTATGGCTTGGGGAACCCTTGGGAGGTGTAAAATCAGAATCTTGAGAGGGGGACGAGTTCATGCCCTCCTTCTAGTGCTAGTTTCTATTGACAGGACTCTTGTGACTGGGTCTGCCAGCAGAAGTAAGTTGTCACCGGGTACCAGCCAACTTTGCCTATAAAGGTTTTTTAAGGAAGTGAGATTCCCTAGGCCTCCAAGCACCTGAGGGTTGGGTCTCGATGGTGCATGGCTCAGTTGGGAAATGTGACTATTTTTGAGAGGGATAGCTGGTTATCTTCAACTTATTCTCTCTAGGGATTCAAGAAGGTGAGGTTTCTCCAAGCATTCTTACACTTAACAAATAAACTAAAAAAGATCCTGTAGGGTTAGAAATATTTCATCTACCTATAGTTATGCTAAACATTCAAAACATCAACAATACTCTAACACACTATACTAAATACCGAAGAAACATACAACCATCAGTTCACATTTCATCAGTAGCAAGGGAAAGGAGGTCGTTAATCTACTTTAAGTGTTAGAGCAAAGGACATGAAGAACACAAAGCATAAAATACCATCAATCCAGAAGACAGAATGCCAACAACATCATTGCAAGATCTCTCTTCTTCATTATTTTTTTTCCAACAAGCACTGGTGCATGGTACAATGGTGGCTCCAAGGGAGCATCTATCTATTGAAAGCTTAAAGACTAAGGAGCATTGAGCTTTGCAATTGAGAAATGAAAATACTACTTTTCTATTACTATGGACTGCAAAATCATCAATTTTTCCAACCCTTGGAATGGGGCCAGAATTACTATTTATATACACACATCTAATCCTAACCCTAACTTATATTACACTGTACAATAAAATACATTATCCGGTGGCTGGTACTACCTATGCCACTCTAAAAAAGACCTAGAGATGGAATAGGCCTGTCATGTTAGAAGAAAAAGATGAGAGATGGAATGGAATAATCAGCCTTAGGAAGAGAGCTGGGAAGAAGAAAGAAGAAAACTAATCCCCCAGGGATCGAGGCTACATGCCTCATAAATGGGAAAAGTGGTGCCCTATCTCCAACGTGCCAAGTGTACCTCTGAAGCAGTGCCTCAAGAAGACCATCTGCCAGAAAACCTCTTGGTGATCCGACGTGCCTTGATGTAGCTATCTACTTTTTGACAACCTTTATTAACTGCTTTGAAAGTGACCAATCAGCCTTGGGGACCGGGACACGGATCAATGAAAGAATATAAAATATAGGATCCAGGAACTTACATTCTGAAAGAATAAAGAATACAAGAACACTTAGGTTTTATCCGGCCCCCGATGAACCTTTATTGTTTCTTATTTTCATTGAAGGTCTGGAGGAGATGGGAGATTCCATCCTCATCAATATCTTTAAGGCCAACCCGCCGGTACTTAGCCACCTCAATCTGTTCCCCCAGATCTAGAACATTTCCCTTAAATTCATCAGCTATTTTTCCACATCATGGCCACTGAGTACCGTGCAAGTTATTCACATCATTTGGGCTCCATCTATTCCCTCCAGGGATTGATTCCTCGACTCCATTAACTCATCAAACTTCCCCAAAACATATTCCTCTGGCGTCCATGTGTCAGTGCTAAATGGGTCAGCTTCGGAGACCTTCGTAACAAAAGACTTGTATAAATTGAAAGAATATTGTACTACATTGATCTTATCCCACAGAGTCCCCACCAGTTTCTTGATTACCCCCAATGTGAGGTCAAGTTTGGAGTGCTGGGTCCTCACAAACTCAAATGGCTCTTCCCCCAAAATTCTAGACTTGGAGACAACTTACTCTCTGAGGCTAATGAGTTCTTCAAACTCAACCTTCCAAGCGTCATAGTTCTTAATGTTTTCCTCCCATATACTGACGGTGGTCTTGGCCTAATGTAATACATGGCGGGCCACATATAGGTCTGGGAGTGTGGATACCAGGAAATGCTGGATGTTTCCTAACTGCAAGGTGACCCATTCATCAACCGCTTGGGCCTTCTTTTTCATCGCCCGTAATGAGTCTATGTCGCTCTATGATAGTGGTGCATCAGATGTAGAGGTCTCTAGAGGAATAACATTAATAGGCTAGGCCAACTCAGTTAGCAACTCCATGAGGTTTGAGTTTTTCTCCTTTTTAGCCTTGAGCTTTTGAGCCTCCTTTTCATAGCAAGCCTCTTCTACCCTGGCTTCCTCTTTTAATAGGTCTACTTCACCCTATTTCCCTCTCTTCCCCAATGATATCTCTGTGACATTATAATCTCTAGCCTCAGTCATTGCTTCATCTGCGCCTGGGGAAGGTGTCATGATCACTGGGACTATTTCTCCACCTGACTCAGTTCGAAGAGTGTGAACTGTCCAGGATTTCTTAACCTTTGGCGGGTTCTGGGCCTGAGCCATCATTTCTTCCAAGGAAAGGTGGGCTCTGGGTGTTGATGGGGGGGCTTTCCTCTTTCAGGTTTCTATCAACCATGGGGGTGATAGGGGTGGCTTGGTAGCCAAAATGTGTTCCTGTAACTTCTTCCCAACATCTTGCTATGCCCCTTCAGTATTATAAGCCTCTCCCAGCTCCTTTTTGTATCTTCTATCTCACTGAGAATATTTGTGTCGGTGGTTCTTGTATCTTTTGCCCCACCATCTGTATCTTTAGTAATATCTAGGTCGTCATTGGTGGCCCTAGGGTTTTCATCTTCTTCCTTTTCCTTTTCTTCCTCAACCTCTATTGCTGGGGTGTCCTCTTCTACTGGTGTGTCCTTTGGTAGTGGGGGAGGCAATGGGCCAAGGTTTAACGTTTGGGCCACAGTGATTACCTCCCCAAAGGTCACCTTCGGGAGTGATATTTGGAGCATGACAATTGGGGTCACGGTTGTTCCCAAAGGTCTGATTTCCCCAATCGATGCCATCTACTCACTTTGTTCCTATTGTTTCTCTGAAACTCCTATATCCTACATGTCTGGGACCTCAGAGAATACCTCTTGCTCTGTCCCTTTCTCTTCCTCCATTTTTTCCTCCTAGTCCTGCGCCGGTTCTTTTTTTGGAGCTTCCCCTTGCTCTGGGATTTCAGCCTCTATTTTCTCAATGTCTCTCTACAAATACCCAAACTCATTGGTTCTAAAAACATTTTCAAATTCATCCTAAGGGGGAGGATTGGCTGGGACATGAGTAGGCTCTGGTTCTCTCTTTGGCTCCAGGGAGTTGGAAGAAAGGATTTCAACTTGTGGGACCTGAGGCATTTCCAGCTCTAGCTCCTTCTTTGGCTTCAGATTGAGCCTCTTCTTCCTCCGAGTGACCAAAGGAGGCCCTGCTTCCCTTAGGACCTACTCCTCTTCTAGATAACTCTAGTTTCTTTGACCATAAGAACTAATAATGAAGGGGAAGAAGGAGGATGGATGGGTCCGGTCATGAGCACCGGAGTAGCCAACCGTGTGATTATTTTATCTTTCATCTGCTGGGAGGCCGCTAGAGATTGTTTTAGTTTCTCCTTTATGGGGACCTCCTACTCAATTGGAGTTTACATTATTCCTTTTCCCCTATCTGCTCCTTGTGAAGAAGTTTCAGCCTCAGGGGTCAGCTTTGGTACCAGCTGGGCAGCTCTGTGGGTACTTCCAGGGCATATTATTTTGAAATACTCCTGGCTGCGCTCGACCACATTGTGAGTAAATTCCTCTATGGTGGGCCCCTCCTAGGAATTTCAATTCATTGGTGGGAGGGCCAACTTATCAATCTCCTTTGCTTTGTATTGGGGGTCTATTGTGGAGCCAGCATCTGAGAAGTTATCGAGGAATCTCTGGAGCTTCAATCTGTCCATCATTCCTACAGTCATCTGGATGTAATGCCAGCTCTGGACTTCAACGTTGTCCTGGAAATCTTCCTAGAAGTCCTCCATGTGGTATTGGTGGGGCTTTGATGCTCAGGGAAGTGCCAGTGCAATCTTTCCATGTGGATCAAAGTTCTTCCGCGCTAGGTAAAACTCTGCTAAGTTCAAGCTCTTGAGCTTGTTGTCTGCCTCCTTGGCTACGGCTAGACTGCATGAGTAATTATGACAAGTGATTGGGAATAGGATGTTTCTTACCTTCTTCAAGGCATATAATTGGTGTAATTCCATCATTTGCCTGCAATACTCCAAGAGGATTATCTTGTTCCCACAATGTTTGGGCAACAAGTAGGGCTTCTCGAAGAAGCTGGTTACCCTTATGTATGTGTGCTGCTAGAATTGTATGTAATAGTGGCCATAAATTCTAACCAGATCTATCACCTCTATGGAAAGGTGGTATCCTTCATCCTGGGTAGGTGTGAGCAGGTTGTAGTAGATAAAGGCATCATTTACCTGATAGAAGCTGGGGAAACTGGCCTCCCATTGAATCTGTGGGAAGTAATCCCAGGGGGCCTTTTGACCCGAGCCAATCCTGAGTACACCTATGGTGAGAAACCCATTGGTGTGGGGTCATTTTTGTGCTAGGGCCTAGAGAACATAGGAAGTCATATAGAATTTCCACTTTTGAACCACCTGAAGGAATTGAGAATCCACGTGGTTTGAAATGATGGTGGCCCAATCAAAGTATTCTCTATTTATGGAAATGGCAAGCAAGAATTAGTACATCCACCCTGTGAATTCTCAGGCATGTGGTTTCCTGAAGACTTGGGAAAGTGCTATCATCCCCATCTGGATGCTTTATTAAAAATTCAGACCAGGGGATTTCTAGCTTCATCCTCTTGGGGTCCCTCTTTGGAGTCTTGAGCCAATGCGTATTCATGTATATCTGGGCTACTTCCTCCAACTTCTTAAATTATGCTAAGGCATTTGATCTAGTAACCACAGTGGGGTTGTCAAACTGAGGGATCCTCAACCCCATCTGAAAATTTGCGGCATCAAGAGACACCATGGGGGTGGGATACCCGGTTGGTTCCGGGGCTGCGAGCATGACAACCCAGACGAAAGAGTTGTAGTGCGCTGCAAGAGTGAGAATTAACTCTGAGGCTTGCATGGAGCATGGAAAATAGATGGCCTTTAGAATCCTGGAATCCCTGATGCTGATCGCCAGTGGATCCCTAGACCTTGCTGAATGTACATTATTTTTACCAGGGCTTGCATCTCGGCCCACATTCCGATGCTGGTGTCAGTGATTAATTAAACTTTGGAATCAATTTTTGATCCCATGATGGGGTTGTCCTTCATGTACTTCATGGTGAGAGGCAATTTCTCTAAGACCCTCTCCATCTTAGATCTGACGGCTGCCCTAGTGACCTCCATGGAAGGAAGTTCTAGACTTTCATGTGGTGAAGATGCGGAAGCCTCAGACATGATGAGAGTGTATTGATTTTAAAAACCTGCAAGGCAAGATGATCATCAAAATTCATAAATAAATAAAACTTCCAGGATCTGAAGATCTTACCACCGCGACATTTTTTTTCCTAAAAAATTAGTTTAGGTTCAAAATCCTGGAAAGATATATATAATACAAACTTAAGGGAAATAACCAATACCGGGTCTATGGGTTTCAGCATACTTAGAAAAGTAAGCTATGGGCTGGTGAAGATAAAAGACCTGGGCTTCGGAAAACTAACCATTGGAAGGTGTGCACAAAAGGTGAATTGTCAGGTCTAGGTGGGCGTCATGTGGCTATGTAATAAATGGAAGTTATGGCGACGGCGGCGGAGCCAACTATGCGAACACATGAAAAGAAGAGGCCACTTGGATAGTTTTGAATGCATACATGGGACGTAAATGGGATAGTCATTAAGGATATTTTATGAGGAGAGAGAAAACTACCTAGTTGAAACCAGCCGAGAGCCGAGTTTCAACCAGGTGGTATCCTGTCTGGAATGAGCTCGCAAATTTGTGAATGAGAATAGAGGAAGCACGATGAGCTAGTTACAAAACCAGGTGGATATACACAACATATACAACATATATACATCAGGGACAAAAGGTATATACATGCAAAATGGAAGGATATACATCAATATACACTAAATACACATATACACAAAATGTAGAGCCGCTACCTAAACAAAAATGCACAAAAATATACAAGCACATACAACATTTACATACATAATATACTACACCTACACAGAGGGTGGACAACCCTCTAGCAGAGCTGACCAACCAATAGGCGGCGAACTAGACAAAGAAACACAGAAACAAAATGAAAACGCAAGACAAAAACACAAACCAAACAAAAATAAAAAGCCAAGAAACAAAGAGAAACAGAGAAACCAACCTGAAAACCAGAGAAAGGAAGGAAGGCAAAGTGGCCGCAAATGCTCTGCAACAACCTCTACCTTCAAAAGATCACCCTTCAACACTAGAAACCACTTGCAATTGTTCAGAATAGTTTTGAATAGCTCACACTAAAATCTGCTCAAATCATTGGGATATTGCTCTGAAATTCACTCAAATTGCTTAAGTGTTTTAATCGTGGTAATTGTGGAAATGATAGGTGATTTCTATTTATACCCGAGGTAAAAATAAAGTTACCTTTCCTTTCGCAAACTTTGGAACAAGCCAACCTCTGGACTCCAGGCCTGGGGGTTCCATGCGACCATACCCTCTTACGAAAAGAATACATCGTGGCAAAGAATCCCGGAGTCCAGAGTCCAGATCCTGGACAATGAATGACCAACTCTGGGACCGGGTCCCGAAGACATGAGGGAAAAAAAAAAAAGCAAAACCAACACCACGGGAGAGAAAATCCAGAGAAGGAAAACAAAGAAACAAAGAAAAAAGACAAGGCAAGAGCCATAAGAAAAAAACAAAAAGGGGGACCCAACATTTTGCACACAAAATCTAGGGATAGGGATGCAGGGCATAACACAAACATGATCACAAGATTTTCAAAACTAATTCAAATGTGATGACAAAAATAGATGTTCTACCCCACGGTGGGCACCATAAATGTATGTGGTAAAATTGGCCTTGCTATTCAACCATACACTTCAACATAGTCCTTGTTCATCAGCCACATACAGAAGTGAATATGAGTTATTCATCCTGCATGCCTGTATGATTCAACCTGTTGCCTTCTATCTAGATGGGGTTTCAAAATAGCTCTCAGAGTGAGAGTCTCACAACCATAGACCGATCTAAGAATGAAGGATTTTTCTCCATGAATACAATGCAAATGCAAGATTATTCTAAGAATTGAAAGATGCAAGATTAATCTAAGACATGATTTCAATGCACTTATTCTAAGAAATTGAAATTATTATATTGCAAATGAAAGCTTTTAACTAGAGATGAGATGATAAAATGTAGCAACAATTCAGTATTCTAACAATGCATATTTTCTCCAGGCAGCAATCAGGGGGGAGGGGGAGGGGTTGAATGAGAAATGGGAGCTCTTTTATAGACTCAGAGGTGATCAGAATATAAATTTTCCTTCTTGAAATAAAATAGATAGAAAAGCCAGTTTAAAATAGAAAGCTTTCTTTGAAAGAAAACAATAAATTGCTTTCCCTTTGCTTTAACTATTTTCTTTCTCTGATTTTAACTGTTTTATTTATGATCTTAACTATTTTCTTTCTCTTTAAAGCACAGTTAATTCAAAACTTCTATTTCTGAACTGAAGATAAGATTTTTGAGAGAATATTTAATTAAATAAATAAAGTATGACCTCATAAATGTATTTTTCTCAATGATTTGAATAATTAAATTCAATTATTGAAATGAGGATATTTATTTAATAATTAAATATTATTTAATTCCTTTTTATGTATTTTAGCTAAAAGGGGTGAATTTAATTTAATTTAAGTGCTAGGACTTTATAATTAAATCAATTCGATCATAAGGTTTGTTTAACCAATTACAATTGATATTTAGGAATTAAACATAATGTATGATTAATGCAGATTTAGAATTTTCTGCATTTGACACTTAGGTCGAGTAGAGTCAGTCAGAAATTAGAATTGCCTAGTATAATAGGACTTTGATGATTCAAAAGAATGATAAATGCAACAAAATTGGTTAGGGTGTCAAGATGCCAATTTTGGGGTGTTACAATGAGAAATATGACTAGCTACATTGTCACCCATTCCTCCTCTTCTTAGATCACATAGCATGCATTTTAGGACATCCTTATTCATCATCCTTAGAACCACATCACACACACCCTAGCATGATCTTAGTAGTTAATCCTAGATCATCCTATCTAATCCTGAATTTGTCCTAATCAGTCCTAAATTAGTCCCATCCAATCCTAAATCAAATCCAATAAATCCTAGCATCATCATCCTAGCCTCATCCTACAACGTATCTCATTCTTGGTGTCCCATCCTTTTTAGAGTTGTTTGACCTACATCCTTAATCAAAACCATATCTTAAAGGTCCTTAGGCTAAGCATTATCCTAGGATAATCAACTTTGTCCATGTAAACCTCACCCCCTTGAGAAAAAGGTTGGTTTGCGTTGATAAAGAATCTTATCGGTGAAATACCACAAGTCTGTCTTAGGTTGGAAATTATCATCCACTTGATCCTACATTAGGGAGAGAAACCCTTTATCCATTTTGGCACCAATTCATCTTTCATCCTTAGTCTTTTAGGAAGCATCCTCATCATCGTAGATGCATCATCTTAATTCTAGTCATAACATCATTATCCTTAGTTTTAGGAATATCCTTTCATTTGCATCTTGCATTTCACATCCCTTTAGGGCTTTTATTTCATGCCACCCATCACACATGCTGCTAAGAAGAGGAAAGACATGAACCATAATCCAGCAGCTAGCTCATTTGATCCAACAATTAATCATACAAATGCAATGGATACATTTGATCCACGACAAAACACACCTATCCAACACATTTAGGTAGACACAAATGAGATTCCAACTATGAGTACTATAGAGACATTGATAAATCATCTAGGACATGTTCACATGGTGAATACCATGAGTGGATGTAATAGTAGTCATGTTCTCCCAAACATTCAGTAGCAAGGATTCCAATTCCCACCTTGGCTTAAACTAACACTTATCACATGACCTATGGAACTCCCAGGGGAATTTCATCATCGCATCAAAAATAAGTTGTTGATCCCCTTCAGCGAGCTCTACAGGTGGGAACTCTTATCTCACAAATATTTCAACCTTCCATCCCACCATCCATCGTGCACACTACACCTCAATCTACCCCGGTCATAGTCCTAGGAGCCCCACCTCCTAATCCATCATCAATAGCGCAAGCAATACCACCCATCATTACACAAGCACCTACACTTATCCAACCCGCAATTTCTCAACCTTCACAAGCATTCCCATAATTTGTTGTGAAATTACCACCACCACTAATCAATAGTCAACAAGCTAGCATTCCACCCCTCACCATTCAGCCCATTCAAATGGCTTCTACTAGTTTGTAGCATCAAAGCACCCAAATATCCATACCTATTCCACCCTTTTCTTCCAAAACATACCCATAGAAGCAAACAAAATTAACCACAGGCATGCCACTCACGAATCATTAAAACCAACTCTTTTTTATGCAAGGACCCACTTACCACTCATCAGTACAATCATAGCGTATGCCAACACTTCTTCTGCAAGCACAATCCAACCCAAATCCTCCACCACAAGTTCCTTAATTCGGTCAAACAACACAAGGTGCTTCATCTTCCACTTGGAACTATTCTCAAGCCACCATGCAAGCCTTAGGAATCTCCACATAGATGCAGAGCACCAACCCACCCACCCACCTCCCAACCACAAAAAACATTCACCAACCTATTTGTAGCCTCGTAATCCACTATCCAACCCACTCAGCAACAACCCCAACAAGCATAACAACAGACCACCAATCCATTTGTATCCCAAGTGCTACAACCAAATTTTAATCCCTTCACCGCAGCGCAAAATCCTATCCCACCTATTCAATAGCAACCTCAAAAAAAGAAACCCCAACAAGCACAACAAAAGACCACCAATCTATTTACATCCTATGCACAACAACAATAGTTCAATCCCTTCGCAACCATATAACCTCCTGTCCAACCTGCCCAACAACAACAACCACCACCGCAACACAACAATCCCCTCATCACCCAATTACTGCAATAGATTGCTAATCCTTTTATGAGTGTGTAACCAATCATCTAGTCCACTCTGCAAAAACAAATCAACTTCGCCAGTTACGTATCCATGCCATCTTCAACTACATCACAAACTGTTCCACCACCACAACAATCCAATGTTCCCGTTAACACCAATTACTTCACCACAAAAAATAGGGGCATTGCACCATAAAACACCTATCCTCCATCCTTTGATAGTACATCACCACTACTGTATGCAATAACATAGTAGGCTCTGCCCACTTACCCAACACCAAAGAAAATACAAGCCTACTTCCAACAGTTACAACAACCACATTCAAATTTTCCAAATCCTCCACTGCAATATTCCCCTGAGCCACAACTCCCACCACAACAACCCATCTATGCTAACCAAAAACCTCCATATCAAACACAATAATACCCTCCCAAAAACCCCCGTCTTCACTAGATCTGTTTGACCTATACATCGCAAGAAGGATCAAGAGGATAGGGACTAATAATCCCCCACCCATCAACCAAGAATGGGAAGAAATGAAGAATGCCCTTAAGGAGCTGCGAGCTAGGACTGAGACAAAGGATTTCAAGTTTGAGGAAGTATGTCCCTATCCATTTGATTAATCCATCATGAGCATCCCCTTTCCTAAGAACTTTGAAACACCTAAATTTCACAAATATCAAGGAAAGGGAGGTCCAGTCAGTCATATCAAGGAGTTCTATATGGCATGCTAAGAAGTGGCCTACAGTGATAATTTACTCATGCGACTATTCCCTAATAGTTTGGGATGGATTAATTTTGAATGGTTTTACAAAATCCCCTATGGCATAGTATCCACATTTGCAGAGCTATCTAAAAAGTTTGTAGCACAATACACACACAACATTGAGAATGAACTATGGCTTCTAGACTTATGCAACTCCAAACAGAAAGGAGGAGAGAGCTTAGCAGATTATCTTTAGCGCTGACAAGGGCTCACCATGAGATTTTCATATCAACCCCCAAGAAACACCTCATCAAGATCTTTATAAACAATCTCCATCCCAAACTAGCTTACCACATTTTCATGAACTTCATACAGACGTATCAGGATATCAGAGGAAAGGACATGTATCTTGAATGAGGTTTTGTAGAAGATGGTTCCATAAAGCACTACAATGAACCACAATCTGATAGAAACAAAAATGATTGCTCACAATATTGGAACAAGAAAAAAATGCCCTAACAGATGGAGCTACAGACACTAAACATGTCCAGATTGTTGTTGTAGGTCCTCAAACACCCACTCCAACATATCAAAAACAACACTACTAGTAGATCATACTAGCGCAGACCTAGCAACCACCAAAATATCAACAAGTTCCACCTCTCCCAGCATATGATCAAGCAAGACAAAATCAAGCAACACAACATCAAAACACATGCCTACAACAGGCTGCACAAACAACCTATCAACACCACTATCAGAATCTCCAAAACAAGACAAATGCAATATCAGTCTAGCAAGGACAGAACAAACCACACAGAGATCAATAGAAACCTAAACACATGTTCACTCCCTTGGGTGAACCTATCAATGTCATATTCTATAGAATGACAAAAAAAACCTGATTGTATACCCATCATCGATGCAACCCTTTGAGGACTCTACTCCTAAACCATAATGGTATAAGAACAATGAGTATTGTGATTATCACCGTGTTAAAGGACAAACTAATATCAAGTGCATTAAATTTTAGTACTATATTCAAGACCTCATTGATCACAATGAAATCAAAGTCAATTCTAAAACCAAGGCCTCACCAACCAGTGATCTAAAAATCTACCAAAAAGTGTTCCCTAACCATGACAACAACAAGGGACCTACCAACACAAACACTGCTTAAATATCCAATCAAGGTAAAGGAAAAAAAGGAGACAATACTAGTAATAATGTTGTAGCCTATGTTGACTTTGACAGCTTAATTGGTTGCATATCCCAGGTCAAATTGTCGGTAAATGTTATCCATGTCAAAGGTGCTGATACCAACTATGCAGTCACCATGCGTTGAGGACACATATCTATTGCTGGTGCTAGAACCACCTCATCCTCTGGGGAATAATACAATTTTTTGCAACATCTAGGGAATATGCCCACCCAAATATCCATCCTAGATCTCCTTTGTACATCACCCATACATCAAGAAATCCCAAACAAAGCTCTCCAAGAGTCTTGTATACCCAATAATATCGACACTAGCCACTTCCAAAACCTTGTAAGCCACTTATCCACCCCATGTAAAATATCTTTCAAAACCTCAGACATACCATCCATTTAGCTCGATCACAATGTTCCCCTTCACATTGCTGTCAGGATCAAAATCTTTGCGATCAAACAGGTCATGATATATAATGGTTCAACATTGAATCTTTGCACTTTGAAAATTTTTAAGCAACTAGGATACTCTGAGGTAGATATACTAAGTGACATCATCACTATCAAAGCATATGATAATCTGGAACACACCTTAGAAGGTAAAATATCCTTGCCTATCCAATTGGGCCCAGCAGTACAAGAAACAACATGCCATGTGGTCGATCTTGACCTCCCATACAACATCATCCTTGGATGCTTGTGGATCCACTCTATGCAGGCTGTCCCTTCCACCTACCACTAGCACAGCAAGTTCTCCCATAATGTTATTGAGATCACCATCCACATAGATCCCCAACCCTTTTCATACTTCCATGCAATGGAAGCCTCCTATCCACATTCAAATCATTTTCCCAGAACTGACATTGGCACATCTGTCGCCAGTTCCTCCAACACATTTTTTGATCCAAGCACTATCCTTTCATCCACTCTTTTCATTATCAAGATTGATTACCAAGGTTGTAGAGAATACAACCTCATGAATGCTTTTGCTATTGGATCCCTACCAACTGATCCACATACTCATGGGCATCCATCCAGTTCCATAGAGTAGAAGGAACCTAAGCCAGAGAAACTAGGTTCTCTTACCTTTCTTTCCCATGACATTCTGAATAGCTAGGAAATGACACTTGATATCAACAACTGGCTGTACAAAGACCCCAGACTTCCTGACAGTGGCCTCCTTGACCACTTCAAAGGAAAATATCTCTCTACCCACAAACTGGTCACTGAAAAATGGAACTATCAAGGAGGCATACTAGGCCTCAAAGAAAAAGGCATGAGAGCTCCCATTAAGGCCTCTAAACTAAAAGATACATTTTTCTGGGCTTTGAACATGATACATTTGGATTTGGCCATAACATGACTGGTAGCACTAATGAAACCAGTCTAACTTATCACATTCCCCTGGGCAACACACACAAATTCAAAGAAATCCTAGAAGAGAAAATAGTGAGAGTTTATGATGATATTAATGATGACATCTTCCTTGGTAATTATGTCCTTCACCAATTATCCCTCAACCTCATAGACCTTCCCCTCATTCATCTAGATTTCATAGAATGGGACCAACCAAGTATCATCGCTATAGATTAGTTTGAAAGCGTGACCACGCTCCTAAGATTCATGGGAGCAACAGATCAACAACTAGACTAGGGACAATCCTCTACACATGTATACAACTTGGACCCTAAGGCATACTTTGGGGGAGAGGAGGTCTTCAGATGCAAAATTGAAAATCAAAAGAAAAAAGAACAAAATGGATCTGTTAGTGAAAACCCCTCTGGGCCACTATCTAATCAAAAAAAGATAAAAATGAAGGGCGTATCTCCTAGTGAAAACCTTTCTGAGGCACCAGGAGATGGATATTCTCCTTTCTCTATTATCCATTATTAAAAATCAGAGTAATCATCCATCATCATTGAAGAAACCAAACCTATCAATTTGGGTATAGAAGATCAATCTCCGCTCACTCACATTGCAACATCATAAACAAAGGAAGAAGAAATGGCCTTCATAGCTCTTCTTAGAGTTTCGACATCTTTGTATGGTCCTACTCTCACATGCCTAAGTTGGACCCAAACCTTGTGGTGCATCACTTATCAGTGTATCCAACCATCAAGCCAGTCAAGCAAAAACTCCACAAAATGCATCCTAAGGTAGCATTACTGGTCAAAATAGAATCGGAGAAAATTTTATGAGCTAAGATCATCAGAGAAATTGATTACTCAGACTAGAATTCTAACATGGTGCCAGTATCCAAGCCTGAAAACTCAATCATAATATGTACAGACTTCCTTGATCTAAAAAAAGCATGTCCTAATAATGATTTTCCATTATCCAATATCAACATGATCGTGGACCTCACAGCCAAACATAATATGTTGTCTCTTATGGATGGATTTTCAATATACAATCAGATCCACATCGTAGAAGAATATCAACACAAGACAACATTCAAAACCCCATGGGGAACCTTCTACTATAACATGATGCCATTTGGGCTAAAGAATGCTGGAGCTACATATCAGAGGGCCATGACTATTATCTTCCATGAAATGATTCATAAGATCCTTAAAGATTATGTGGATGACATATTGGCTAAATCCAAAAAAAAGAATAGATCACCTAAATAACCTAGAGGCAATATTTGATCATCTCCATCACTATGGCCTAATGCTTACCCCTAAGAAGTGTGTCTTTGGGGTCACATTAGGGAAGCTCCCTGACTTCATTGTATCAAGGTGTGGCCTCAAGATAGATCCTAAAAAGTCAAAGCCATCATGGAAATTCTTCTGCCAAGGACACTCAGATAGCTATGTAGTCTACAAGGAGAGCTCTAATCGGTGCATCATTTCATATCACAACTTGCTGATAAGTGCCAATCTTTCATGCATCTCCTATAGAAAGATAGCAACTTGAAATGGGATCCTTTATTCCAAAGAGGTTTTGACGAAATCAAGGGATACCTGGAAAATCCACCCATCTTAGTACCACCTACACCAGGTAAGCCTCTCATCTTATACATATCTGCAACAACAATAACACTAGGGGCACATCTGGGTCAATTAGATGACAATGGAAAAGAGAGAACTATCTACTACATCAACCGTACCTTGGTAGGCTATGAGATGAATTACACATCAATAGAAAAATCATGCTTGGTAGTGGTTTTTTCCACTCAAAAATTTTTCCATTACATGATCAGTCACACTATTCAACTCATATCAAAAGTTGATCCGCTCAAGTATCTACTGTCAAAAACAACTCTCACAGGCCAAATGTCTAAATGGGTAATGCTTCTAAGTGAGTTTGACATTCAGTACATCAACAGAAAGGCCATAAAAGGTAAAGTAATAGATCAGTTGGTGGAGGCACTGTTGGTCGATTCTTATCCCTTAATCATGGAATTTACCAATGAATATCTATGCATGGTAGAAGAACAACCAGCTTGGAAGTTATACTTTGATGGATCTTACACAACCCATGGTTCTAGTGTAGGAATACTGTTCGTTACCCCACAAGGTGACTATATCCCAAAATTATTCAAACTAGGATTTCCCTACACTAACAATATAATATAATATGAGGCACTAGTTGTAGGACTTAACATGGTCATCTAATGGAACATCACTGACATTCAAGTCTTTGGTGACTCTCTGCTCATCATCAAGAAAGTCTTAGATGAATTTCAAACAAAAGATGACAAACTGCTACCTTACAAGGAAATGGTAGACAAAATGAAAGAGCATTACCTCAATCTATAGATCACACAAGTACCACGCTTGTAGAAAAATATGCCGACACAATGGCTACCATCATGTCCCTCTTGGAAATTCCATGCGACGCAAGATAATATGAATCCTTAGTTGAGAAAATTCATGCGCTAGCATATGAGAGTGATGACATCTTTAGGGTATGTGTTTTGGTTGGTCCTCAGTCCCCATGGTACCATGACATCCATGCTTATCTAAAAAATGGTATCATATCCCTTCACCTCACCAACACCCAACGCCAAAACCTCATTTGCAGAGCTTCCCACTACACTCTTGTAGCCAACACCTTATATCATTGAGGTTATCACAGCGTTCTCTCTAGATGTTTAGATAAAACTAAAGCTTCCTAGGCATCGTGAGAAGTGCACACTGGAATTTGTGGTGCCCACATGAGTGGCATGGTCTTAGCTAAACAGCTTCTCAGAATCGGGTACTACTAGCTTACCATGGAGCATGATGGTTATGAATTTGTAAAGAAATTCTTACCTTGTCAAAAACATGCTAATCTGATACATGCTCCATTGCAAGACTTGCATCCTATTGTGCCATCCTGGCCATTTTCATGTTTCTAGTTTAGACCTCATTGGTAAGATCACCCCCTATCCTCTAAGGGACATAAATACATCATCACAACCATTGATTACTTCATAAAGTGGGTCAAAGAAATCCCACTCACCCTCACATCAGGCATCCAAATATCCAAGTTTATCCTCTACCACATCATTTTCCACTTTGACATCCCATCCACCATCTTCACAGATCATGGCACGCCATTTGAAAACCAAAATGTAGATGATCTGTGCGAGCGACTCCACATCCACCATCACCACTCCAGTCCATATTTCCCCCAAGGTAATGGCCAAGCTGGGGCAACCAACAAAACCATCCTCAAAATCCTAAAGAATATTTTCAATGATACTAGCCATGACTGGCATCTCTAAATCAACCCTGCCCTTTGGGCCTATCGCACTTCATATCACACTCACACATGCACCACTCCATATTCCCTTGTCTACAGCGCTAAAGCTGTCTTACCAATTGAGGTCAAACTACCATCACTATGGGTATATCTGAAAGACCTAATCACTGATGAAGACTAAATAGTAGATAGACTCACACAATTGGATCTACTAGATGAAAAGTGTCAGCAAGCCTATGATCACCTAGTTGTATATCAGAATCAACTCAAGTGAAGCTATAATAAGAAAATCCACCCACGCTAGTTCTAGGTAGGGGACTTTGTGCTCAAAGGAAATCAGAAAGTGGGTGCTAATCGAGAAAACAAAGGTAAGTTCGAGATCACTTGGAAAAGCCCATACATCATCACTACATGCTTCGAATCTGGGGCATATCAGTTATCTACTCCTAAAGGAGAACCCCTGAATGATCCCATCAACATCATTCATTCCCAGTTATTTGAAAAATCCATAAAAATGTAAAATTTTTTGAAAAAATATTATCTTGGTGAAAATATGGTAAACAGACACCTTGATGATAACAAAAAAAGAAAAAAAGCAAAAAAGTAAAAAGAAATAAATCATCCAATGGTGAAAACTTGGCAATCAGGTGCCTTAGACAAGTATGCATGATGAAAAATTGGCAATCAAGCACCACACATACTGGACTCACTAATACATTTGGGGTGAAATTGCGACAACAATTTGCGACAGCAGGCAAATGTTATGTGGTTTTGGCTTTTTTTTCAATTATAACCCGACAATGTCGCAATTGCGACGTTAACGGGATATAAGAAAAAAAAAAAGAAAACATTGGTCATTTCTATGTTCAATAGCACCGAGAGGGATTTTTGCAGCCGTTGGGTAATTTGTATGTTGGACGAGGAGATCTCTGTGGCCAGGCATCTCTGCGGTGAAAGGGATTTTTCATTGATCGCTACTGCATTGTACATTCAGAATCCAAAAGGCTGAGAAAGGTATGATTTTAAACTTCACTTCCTCCTCCTTTTGTGTCACCCTCTCTTCCCTTTATCATGCGCTCAGGTACTTCGAGCGTCTCTTCTGTATTGTACACTAATTCACCCATCTTAGTATGTTATAATTTCATCATTATATTGTTATATCTCTCACACTCTATAGAAAATTTGTATCAACGCTGCAGGGAAACATATCCAGAACAACATTATAGACACACGATGAGGAACCATTACAAGATATTTGTGGTCATCTTTTTGGGATGTAGAATACTCCCATCTACATTGTAAAGCTGCCTTATGAACCCTGTCTTCAAGCCCATCATCTGGGTTTTTCCCCCTACATACATACAGACAGGGTGTTATTTTTTATTGAATTCTATGAAACGTCTACAGCATATGATGGGAGAGCCATCCGTAGTAGGTTGATTAAGGGATTTGCATTTGGAAGAAAACCAACTATATGATAAGAAGAAAAAGTGTACTAAAATGCAGGGCGGCCACCCATAGAGAAGATCATGAAGGAGTTAGGGTGGACTAACACAAGATTCAAGCATTATTTTAAATAACTCTAAATAC
>MU225653.1:1230286-1266645 GCA_018584345.1 Thuja plicata | reverse complement strand
TACCTTCCTATAGGAGTGACAGTTTGTCTCCCAGTAAGAAGCTATGCTGGCAGGTTTGCTTGTATGGCACAAACCTTGGACATGTTATCTAACATGGTGCAACATGGAGTGAAGCTAGCATTGCTAAGATGAGGGTGTGGTTTGACCAGATTGGCATGGATTTTCAATGAGCCTGGTGAGTAGTAAAAATGCCATTCATTTGATATCATGGATTTATAAAGCCTAAATGTTTATTACACATAATATTAACATAAACTAACTCACAGTTAACCTAAAGGAACAATTCTAGCATTTTTGTCAACATCATTGCTGCACAGCCATTTTTTTTTAAAATTCTATCTTGAATCCGTCGCAATTGCGACGTTCACCTCCAGAATTATGACGGGATCGCTGTATTGGCGACGCCCAAAAACCATCGTAGTTGCTTGGGTGTTCGTCACTATTGCGATGTTTACCTCTAAAATTACGACAGGGTCACTGTATTGGCAACGCCCAAATACCATCACAGTTGCTTGGGTGTTCGTCACCATTGTGACGTATACACATAGAATTATGACGATTTTCCTGTATTGACAACGCCCAAAAACTGTCACAGTTTCTTGGGTGTTCATTGCTATTGCGACATTCACCTCCAGAATTACAACGGGGTTACTGTATTGGCGACGCCCAAATACCATCACAGTTGCTTGGGTGTTCGTTGCCATTGTGACGCATACACATAGAATTATGACAAATTTCCTGTATTGGTGACGCCCCAAATGCCGGGGTTGATAGGGCTACATAGTGACAGATTGAAGTCGTAATTGTGACGGGAAAGGAAAGACATCATATTTTGTGACTAAAAAATAGTGACATCTATTAGTGTCGCAATTGAGACACATGGCTGTCCCAATTGCGACACATAGCCATCGCAAATCAACCCCAAATGTACTGTATCATTATCTATCAAAATATCATTTCCCTCCATCTCCCTCATCGCATCCATCTTAGCCTAATCATTTTCTATCTTTCCTAGATATTCCCTCATCACATGCACCAGTTTACATAGGTCCTCCTATACTACATCTTGAGCTTTTGTACATCTGGTCTTGTATATAATTCTCAGTCTTTTTTTTCTATATGTTTTCCTATGCCTAATCCCTAAGCTTTACATGTCTTCAGTCTGTATATATCTTATCCATTTAGTCCAGGCTTGAGACTAGTCTTGCCCGTACATATCTTGCATCCTTGGTCACTTTGCTTGCATAAAGTGATCCAGTTCCATTCCGAATCCTATGCTACAACAAGTTCCTTTTGACAACAATTATGCTTCAAAAATTTGATCTCAGTGCATCTTTTGGCCAATCAGATACACACTTGACATCTTCATGGAAATGGGTCAGTGTAGGATGTATCCTTCCTCATGTTGACCTAAATCTGACCATCTTCATCTGAGTAGGTCCATGCAGGATGTATCCTTCCTCATATCTGACCTAAATCCAATCATCTCCATCAAAACGGGTCCTTGTAGGATGTATCCTTCCTCTTGACTGACCTGAATCCAATCAACATTCTGTATCATTTGATCTTTCTCGAAAAAGGTGTCTTGTGGTTGAATTTTTTATCTTGAAATTTGATTTTGGTTCTTGATTATCATTCCTGATTCTTTTCAGTTGTTCTCCTCCTCAAAGTTGTCATGATTCTTTATATCATGGTATGCTATGAATGGATGCACCTGGAATAAGGGAACTTGATCTTTTTTTCTTCTACTTATGAGTCAGTCAGATATGACCCTTGCATGTGTGTAATTTGTTTGGGTTTGCATGCTACACTTGGGAAATGTCATTTTCTTGTGGGCTTTTCCAGTATCATTTCAACCAGGGTTCTTCCTGGGAGTCATGTGTGATGCTAGGGAAACCCACGTGTGTTTGTTGTGTCACAGTTGTCTGCAACACCGGTGATAAGGCCTCATGTTCCTAGTAACCTTGGCATTGTCTCTAGCATTGATATATCAAAATAATTGCTCAAACTACATGGTGGTATTCCTTCCTGGAATACCCCTCGCTCAAGCTTCAAGCAAATCCCCCCCATCGAATCCCCAGCAAAGCAATCCTATCCAACAAACAACAATCCTATCTTAAATTAATCCCCATAATAATCCTATCCTACAATCCATCCCCCATCCCAATATTCCAGTAATCCTAATCCCTCCTAATCCTCCACACCTCATCCTTCATCCCTGATGCAAACTTGAATCCCACATCGCCTACCATCCTCCTCTTCTTCTTTTTCTTTCCCTTTCCTGTCTCTCTTAGACATCTTTTCGATACGCTGTCAGGGCTTCACCATTCTTCCTTCTGCCTTCTAAAGGGGGCATCACCCTAGTCATCATTCTATCCTAATTCTTTTCTAAGTCATCACTCTGGTGCAAAATTTTTTCCTACATCACATCTTTGTGTCTATTATTTTAAACATCTTTGAAATAGTGTTATTCTAACACTTTGCCGAAGAGGGGAAAAATGTAGACACCTAAATCTGATTAAAACATGTTAACCATATTTAGTTCCCTCCTAGAACATCATTGATTAAGTAATTACCCATTACCTAATTGATTTATGTTATCCTTTTTCATCTATTAAGTTGAATGAATAATATCTATTCATTTAACTTAATTCATATTATCTATTTTCCCTCCACTTGTGAATTGAATATTCAACTTTATTCAATTTAACCCCTATCCTAACCAATCCCAACCACCTAACCCTGAGTTCTAAATCAACCCAACCCCTTCACACATGTTAACCCTTCCTCATTAGCTATATGATCCTAATAAGATAATTAACCCCTCCACTCATTCTCTCTCCTCCCATCACCATCTCCCTAATTGCCCCACTTGATCCCTAACCCTAATCCTAATCTCTCCCTAAGCTTGTCACATTCCTAATCCAAGGATTAGGAACTCAACCCCAACCCTAAAGTCAAACTTCTCAATCCATCCTCGTAAATTCCCATCCATAAGAATTTAATTCCCATCCATAAGCATTTAAGCGTCTTTAATGCTCTTACAACCCTCATTACTCACCCATATCCCTTAAAGTCTTCTCTCATCCCCTTTTGCACATGGACCAAAATGGCCACATTCATCATCCCCTCACACCCTCTCTCCTTGTGACACTTGTCATAATGAGAGGCATTTGGAGAAGCACAATCCTTGTGCTCTCTCCCAAATGCATCTCAGCCACTTTTTAGGTTTGCATCCTGAACCTCCATCTCTCACCCATTTTCCTATATAAGGAGCCCCTTCCCTTCACAAATTATCCATCTTGTTATGCAGAGTTATACTGTCAGTTTGAACCCACATCTTGAAGCTTGAAGCATGGATCAATGAGAACACATCCCAAATCAATGGACACATCCAAAGATCAAAAGGGAGCTTGAATCCGTTTTAGGGAGGTTTTCACTCCTTAAGTTTTTCTTGTTTTTCTTATTTTCTTTTTAGTCCAATCTTGAGTGTAGTTTTGATTATTAGTTGTTGAGTGCTTTATTTTATTTTTTTGTTCCTTTATAACATACTAATTTCACTGCTCACAGTTTCAATGTTTGTTTTCATACATTTACATTTAAGCTATGATATTATATGCATGAAGTAGAAAAGCAAAGATGGTCGTTTATGCAAGAAATAGTTACTAAAGGTTAATTGATAAAAGTTTTTAAGGGCACTGATTCACCCCTCCCCTCTCAGTACAACACCCTTCCATTATTCCAACACAAGAAATCTAATACTAATCATAGACACCCTAAATTTGACTACATGAATTTACTAAATGCATGTCCTTTATTCTTTTTCTTAATCTAATGAATAACTAAATATAATATAATGAATTAATATTCACTCTTTATGTAATTAATTTAAATATTTAATTACATTTCCCTTCATTCTTCTAAAGTTTAATTAATTTTGATTAATTGAACAATTCTAACTATTCCCCCCAAAGTTTAATTAATCTTAACTAAGAAAACTCAACCTGTATCATAGATACCCCATTTCTACTAAATACTATTCAATTAATTAATCTTTGACTAATTAACCCATCTCCTTGATTTCTAACCTCATTAACATTTCTTCTAATTTTTAAATTCATCATCTTTCACATGTGACTATTTCTTCCAATTTTTAATTCATCCTTTTACAAATATGTGACATGTGACATGCACATGTCACTTTCCGCCACTTCCAAAGATAAATTTATATATATTCTAAGTTTATGTAAAGTGAAATATTAATTACATAAAGAAACCTAATACTAATTGTAGTCACCCTAAATTTGACTACAACTTTAGTAAATTCATGTCCTTGATTCTTCATCTTAACCTAATGAATAATTAAATATAATATAATATAGTTAATATTCACCCTTTATGTAATTAATTTAAATATTTAATTACACTTCTCTTCATTCTTCTAAAATATAATTAATTTTGATTAATTAAATAATTTGACTACCCCCCTAAAGTTTAATTAATTTAACTAAGCAATCTTAACCTTTAGAATAAATACACTATTTCTACTAAATCCTAATTAGTTAATTAATCTTTGACTAATTAACTCATATCCTTAATTTCTAACCTCATTAACATTTCTTCTAATCTTAAATTCATCTTCTCTCACATGTGACTATTTCTTCCAATTTGAATTCATCCTTGTACAAACATGTGACATGTGACATGTGACATGCACATATCACTTTTCCCCACTTCCAACTCTACATGTGACCAAATATTTTATTTGGTGGCCACACATGTGAGAGATGAAAACTCCCCATCTCTTAAACATGTTCAATTTCACAATCCAACCCCCTTTTTCTCACATGTGTGTGCATGAAAAACCACATCATCTCTTACACATGTCATGTTGGATTAATGTTATGGAAAGGTAAGTGCTGAGAGGGGAGGGGTGAATCAGTACTTATAAAACTTTTACCATACAATGCTGACCATTTATTGAGTTGAACACATATAAAGTATTGAACAACATATAAAGTAAATCAATAAAACATGACACATAACACCATGATTTTCGGTCACACATAAATCATTTGTTAGAGGAAAAAACTACGGTGGGGATGAAACCCAAAATCCTTCACTTATGCAGAATAAAGGTTTCTCGGTTAAACATGTTCAATTTCACAATCCAACCCCCTTTTTCTCACATGTGTGTGCATGAAAAACCACATCATCTATTACACATGTCATGTTGGATTAATCTTATGGAAAGGTAAGTGCTGAGAGGGGAGGGGTGAATCAGTACTTATAAAACTTTTACCATACAATGCTGACCATTTACTGAGTTGAACACATATAAAGTATTGAACAACATATAAAGTAAATCAATAAAACATGACATATAACACCATGATTTTTGGTCACACATAAATCATTTGTTAGAGGAAAAAACTACGGTGGTGATGAAACCCACAATCCTTCACTTATGGAGTATAAAAAATTGAACAACATATAAAGTAAATCAATAAAACATGACACATAACACCATGATTTTTGGTCACACATAAATCATTTTTTAGAGGAAAAAACTACGATGGGGATGAAACCCACAATCCTTCACTTATGCAGAATAAAGGTTTCTTGGTTAGAGCTACAATGTTAGCTACTTCTCGTAGCTTACCCTGTTACGAGTATTATACTCAGTCAAGCGTACAAAAAGAATTATTCAGTCTACCTGATTAAAGGATTTTAAAATCTCTCATCTAAGAGATGTACCCTATTAGAGGATTTACAAAATAAGATATGTTAGGGCCTACCCACCGTGTTGGTTATATTTATGGTTTTGAAGCTTACTAGTAAATTTTTGGTTCTCAGTGGTTATTTTTGCATGAAAATGAAAAATTCTTGTCCAAAGTTGTCAAATTTCCCTGTAAGTTGTCATGTCCAAGCTTTGAAATGGTGAAAATTGTGAAAAACCCTATGTCTTAGGTTAGTCTTCATGTGTATTCAAGAAAAACCTTAAATGTTCTTAGCTATGTTCTATTTTTAAGTTACTTTATCAAGTAACTTAAGTGACCATAACTCATGTGTTCTTTTAAACAAGGTCATGCTTAATTTGTCCTAAGTCTTTAGCACTTTAATAATCCCTAAGTCTGAAAGCCCGCAAAAACTTTATTTAAGATCATGTTTCGTGCACTTCTATTTTTATCCAATGGTTCAGTTAATCGCTTATGATCAAGATGCGCAAGATCTAACATATAAGTCATTAAGAGGTGACGCCACATGTCTTGGCAGGCTAGAGATTTGTGAAAATTTGTTCGATAAACTGTAGTCAGATTCCCTTTTGATCCAATGGTTGACTTAATTAATTCATCCAAAGATGCACAAGATCTATCATTCAAGTCATTAAGCCATGCTGCCACATGTCCTGGAGATGACATGGGTTCCAATAAAATGAGGGTGACTGCAGATTAAAGTGTTGATAGTTTAAAAAAGATCCAATGACTAGATTGATAGCTTAATGATAAAGTGATCAAGCTCTAGTGTTTAAGCAATCAAGTCATGATGCCATGTGTCCTAGTGGGTCTGACTGAGGTCATAAGATAGGAGTTAAAGGTTTAGCATCTAAAGGTTGATCTAATGGTTGAATTAATCACTGGGTGATAAAGTGATTGAGATCTACAATGTAAGCAATTAAGTCATGTTGACGCGTGGCAGTTAGCAGGCCTAGTACAACACAAGGATAAGATAAAGAGGATGTATTTTGAAAAGGATTCAATAGCTCACTTAATAACTTAAGGTAAATATAAGAAAGATCTAGCATATAAGCCATTAAGTGGTGTTGATTTGTGGCCTCTCTGATAAATTTTTATTCACAGTTAGTAAAGTCTGAGGTAAAGTAACTGGTGGTCAGGTTAGAAAAAATTGGATGGCTAACTTAAAGGCTTATGGTGGAGATGCATGAGATCTAATGCTTAAGCGATCAAGTTGTGTTGACACATGTCCAAGATGAATAGTGGTTTCTGTAAAGTGATGAGAGCCACACGATAGATGGGATGCTAATAAGATCTACGATTCACATTTAAAATTTTAAGAACGGTTTCAATGAACCATTTAGTCGTGAATATTCAAACAAGATGAATTGATTATAGAGCGTGTGGCCACCTCAGATAAAATTTAATACGAGACATTGATTTGATAGACCATATAATTCATTACTTGAGTTCAAAGTTTCCATAACCATTGAAGTGATTAAAGCGAAATTGAAAGTTGTAGTAATCTTGCGCTCTGAGTTACAAATTGCAGAATGGATAAGTTTCATGTTTCCATACTCTTGAAACATTAAAGTTCATACTTGTAGTAGGGTTTCAAGTTCTGAAAGATAAAGAGAGTGCTGATAAAGTCTGATACTATCACTATATGAAACCCTAAATTCAGAAATGGCCCCTAGAATTGAGTTCAATAGTTAAATTGATTACAAAGATAGGAATGTGCAGGATGATCTTTTACAACAGTTGAATGGATCCACCAATGACTGCTAAATTCAAACAAATGGTGCCTGTAAGTCCTTCTTTTAGAGTTAGGGAGGGTTTATATGATCTAGGCAGATGGGATAAGAACACCAAGGTTAGTATAAATAGTCTTAGTCTGTTTAGAATTGCTTTCAGCCAAAGGAATGCTCCTACCCTAGACTGTAACATATGGGATTTGGATGTAGGAAAATTGATAGTTCCTGGAGTGTTTATGGACATAGATTTGTTGATCACAATAGCCAAAACTTCTGATAAGGTGTCTAGGGTTTTAAGAGATACAGATGCGAACATATTATTGAGTGTCACAAGTGATGAGATAAGAAATTATTTCAAGTTGAGTGACCTTTCTGTTCAGATGGATGACATTGATTTTGAGTATTTCAAAGAAGTGTACAAGAATCAAATGGAATAATTTAGAACTAGGCCTTTGAAAGAGTGTTTCAATAAGATAGGGGGTTTAATTATAGTAGGCCCTAACACACCAGAGCCCTTCAAATTAGATTATTTTAGTGGCAAGGCTAGAGGGATGTATAGTTCCCTATGTCATGTTCAAGGAAAAGATGAGGAGACAACAATGCCCATTCACTTTATGCTTATGATGGTTTAGATTTTGCATCCACATTTGTCTATTGTCTTTGACTTTGCTAATTACATTGCTGATATAATGCATCAAGGTCTAGTAGGCATAAAATATTTTAAGATAGTTAAGCCATTTAGATGGTATTCCATGATGATGCACATGATCTTGTATAATAATACTGACTATTTTGAGCAAGAAATGGATCTTATCAAATTTCAAGATGATGAAGAGTTGAAATTTTAGTTATAGAGTACGTATTTGTCTTCGGACATGAAAGAGGCCAATTTTATCATTTATGATAGATGTTTTGCCTCTAGGATCAGAGAAATTTTATGCATAGATAACCCAAGAATTCACAAAGATGTATTAAGATTTCTGAGACCAATGGAGTATGCTAAAGAGTTTCAGATTGTTCATAATTGGGGTGATTTCATTCTATACCCCATTTATACAATTATTAGGGTGTATGGTTTCAGAGGAACTCCAAATATTCTCCCTTATAGGGTTCCACTCAAGATAGGCATGGCATAAATTCTTAGACAACTGGGTGGGTTACAAGAAGAAGCATTGACTAGAAAAATGAAAGGAAGCATCTTCCCAACCATTACAAAAGCACACTAGTTCATTATCACTAAAGGAGGATGGACCTAGTTTCACAAATACTTGGAGCCTTATCAGTTGGCAACATCAGTGGTAAGATGTGCAGATAATAAGGGATTCATTAGTGACATGTTTGTAAAGAGAACTAAGTGTTTAGCTCTAGAACATCAGTTTAATTTTCCTAAGGATATAACTATAAATGAATTTGATTTGATGGAGCAAGAGATCAACAAGGAAAAGTGGTTAGTATATAAGAAATCATTGGATTTTGTCCACCATTTTGATAAAGAAAATGATCCTTTGAGAGAATTTATGCCTTGGGAAAAGAAGGTGGAATCCTTGATGAGTATGTTTGAAGACATTATGCAAGCCTTAGACCAGAAGAAGAAGAAGGTAATGGAAATAGAGCCAGAAAAGGCCAAGGGTATTTTGAGCAAAGTTACATAGGGAAGGGTTGTTCCACCAGGGAAATACATGGTGTACCAACGGAGAGGATATAGCACAATGTTGCAAAGAGTTGAAAAGACCTCCAATCCAAAAGTGAAAAGGCCATTAGACTCCAGTACCCAATAATTTCCATCTACAAAAAGGAAAAGGGTGGAAGGAAGAGATCAACAACAAGATGATATTTATTCCCCTTCCCAATCTCCCCTGCACATGGATGACCAGGCTATTGCTGAGAAAATTAGTGCAAATGGGAAATATAGGACATGTATTTGTTACAACCTAGGAATTGCAAGGAGTGCCAGAGGCACACAAAGATGTTGAAATGGACTTAATCATAGCTGAGTTTTCTGGGAAGGAGTTAGATCCTATCACTAAGCAAGCTAGTGATGAATTCTTATCAGATGATCAATTTGTTAAAGAAAGGGATTTTATTCAGTTCCTTTGGAGAATTCACATTAATGAATTCAGAGAGAAATGACATAACTTGCAGAATGATCATCCTTATAGAGATAAAGATGACATGGAAAAGGAAATAAAGTAGGATATGGTAGCTAAGTTTGAAAAAATCACTCCTGAAGAAGGCAGAGAATTGGTAAAGAAAGGAGTTCTCATTCTGCCACAGTGGGATCTTGCTGATGCTATTGTCTTTGATGATTTTAGAAAGAGACCAAACCAATGCACACTAGTGGAGTGTCTACTGGTGTTAAATTTAGTGAAGACCATGCAACACTGGTAATGTGGTCTATAAAGAAGAAAGACAATAAGAGAACTGGTGAAGATGATCATGCTGAACAGTCAAGTAGCTTGTTATTAAAGAGAGTGATAGACACTTTAGAAGTACATGAAATTGGAATTACATTAGAATATTCTAAATTCAGTATGAAATTAGCCCAGAAGAAAGATGAAGAGATAAAAAAAGTTTAAAGACACAGGTTGAAGTAATCATGAAAGCATATAATAATGAAAGGGTAAATTCCATTAAAAAAGATAAGAAAATTGCTATCCTAGAGGGAAAACTAATATCTCAATTTTCTCCTCAAAGGATGATAACACAAGATCCACATAATCCTGGTACATCTAGCCCAATTGTAACTTTCCCTCCTTCCACTATGCCATCAACTCCTATTACACAAGCACACTTGGAATTAGAAAAAGAAAAATTAATTGCTGAAAGGACCAAGCTAGAAGAATCAAGGAAGAAATGGGTTGAAGAGTCTGTAGCATTTAAAGAAGCAAAGGCATGGGTACAACAAAGGTATTCTGATAAAATACATGCCACTCTCATGCAGTGTACTAAGGAATTAATTCCTTCTGCCATTTATTCACTAGGAAAGAATGTTATTAGCATAACAAATGAGTATGATATATATAAGGACAAGTGGAACACGATCATGGATAGATGGAAAGGAAAGAAGGCTGAATTGAAATATTTCTATTCCACATCCAAGGAAGAAAATAATATTGATATTGTTTTAACCAACAATTATAAATGCTTGAAATTACTAATGGACATGGACATAAAAAGAAGCATCATCATTAGGAAGGTATAAAATTTGAGGAAAGAATATTCAAAGGATTGATATGAGATGTTCCTAACCTTTTCAAGAAGAGTGGTGAAATAAAGAGTGAAGCATTGTGGCTGAGACAAATGAATGAGGCATTGGAAACTAGGACTAACAGTATTATTACTTTGGAAAGAACACTTTTGTTTGCCCAAAATGTGGAAATAATTGGAAAAGACAGGTCATTTTTTGAATTCTAGAAAGAGGAAAATGAGAAGGAAAGTGTCAGTTGGGATGAGATTAATAGTAGAAAAGATGAAGTCATTGGTTTCTCTTGGCCAAGTGATGAGGTATATACATCCTAGAAGGATAGATACAATGCAGTTGATCAGGGAGAAGATGATAATGTGTAATAGGAAACAAATGAAAATGTTCCCCAATAGTTTTAATGAGACATGAAAAGGAAAAATATTCTACATCAACAAGATCAAGGACAACAAATTCCAGATGGTTGTTTCCTGATGCAGGAGCATCCCATGGTAGTTGGCTATCCTAAATGTTTGGGAGATTTGATGGATTTGTGTGGACTTATTTTCATGTGTGAGGGGTTTGGTAGATTTGGATAAACCTACTTGGGTCTTGGGTCATTGGTTTTGATGTATTTAATGGAACTTGGCATGGTCTTGGTTGCTTGGCAAGGACTGGGAGGAGCTCGGCCTTGCTTAGGAATTTTGTGCCTATTACAGGCCGTATAATAAATTT
This sequence comes from Thuja plicata, assembly GCA_018584345.1. Taxonomy (NCBI): domain Eukaryota; kingdom Viridiplantae; phylum Streptophyta; class Pinopsida; order Cupressales; family Cupressaceae; genus Thuja; species Thuja plicata. The sequence continues at coordinate 1,255,240 of MU225653.1, read as the reverse complement.
TCCACAAAGAGTTATAGGATAAAAATTTTAGGGATTGAAGAGGGCCTATATTTCTACCTATGGTTTGAAACACAAGTCCTAATTCATCCAGAGCTAGGAGATATCGTGATTTTACTAAGACATCAATTTTGGGCATTGAAATTGTTGTTGTTGGCCGACTTGTGGCATTTAATTTATGTGTTTGTATTTAATTTATGTTCTGGGCCAACCTATGGCTTAGATTGGTATAAGTAGGGTTGTGGGGGAAGTCTTTAGTCATTATTCTTCCATCCTTGAGCAGAGGAAGAGGCAGAGGAGCGAGTTTTGAGAGGAACTAGTAGCTGTGGCTTGGGAAACAAGGAGATTGCTTGGTAGGCTTGCGAGTACAAGTTTGGATCTTCCTAGAGGTTTCTACCATAGTGTGGCTAGGGTTTGGTTTGGATCTTGTGAGATCTTGTATATTTCCTCTTTTAATTGCATTGTATTTGGCCGTAACCCGGAAGGCCTTACAGCCGGGCATGTTGGATGAAAATATGATGATTCTATTATGAGTATTTTCTTTGTGTGGATCTAAATCTCTATGTTGTTATTTTTTTTTTTTCATTGTGTGGTTATTTTCTGGGGCTAGGACATCTCCATTGGGGATTCTCCTACCTTTCCCCTCATCATTTCTGAACAATTTTAAAGAAAGTACAATAACCAGGTGGTCAGAGGAAAAACTACTTTGAATATCTTGTAACTAAAGTGGTTATCATTCCACTTGTTATTTTGTCCTATAGATGGGTCATAACTTTTGTCTTTTAGCTTATTCATTTGAATCTTGTTGCATCCTTGATTTTTTAAGTATTCCAAGATGACTAAGGAAAACTATATATTGAAAGTTAGAATACTTTATAAAAGATGGTGAATTTACAATTGCAAAATAGACTTGATATTTTGTTTAGTTTTTCAAGATTTGGTCTATCTGAATGTACTGAAGAAGAATGATATTAATAAAATATAGTGGAATCTCCTTTTTTATATCTATGGTGTATTTTTGTACTTTTGTTCATGCTCTTGTATGTTTAGTTTGTAAGGCATTTTAAACATACTGGTTATAAAGTAATTGTGCAATTACTTGTAAGTTTCCTTCAAGGAGGGAGTCAGTATTGTGAGTAATTCAAGAGGGCTAGGTATTAGTATGAAAATTTGATACATGAATGTGAGAATGAGAGGATATTTTTTAGGGCACTCCATCCATAATCTTATTTGTGTTCTTATTAATTGATTTTCTATGAATTTAGATCTCATTGGACTCTTTGCCTAGGATTAGGCACTGGTCTAAGTTCTAATAAGTAGTTCTCATCATCAATCATAAATCAAATTAATCTTTACATTTCTATTACTGAGAATATTCATGTTTGATTGTATTCAAAACATACAATTTATTTTACTGATTCCTTGAAGAGTGAATCATAAGGTTAGCCTTCCTAAGCCCAATAACTTTGAAAAGAAGAATGAAAATCCTTGTTTCACTATTGTCTACTATTATCATGATTATATTTTGGCTTGTTAAGTTCTGTATTAAGTTGATTACATCCATCTGTAATGTGTTTCATTAGTTGATGCAATAAATGATAATTGGAGAATCAATGTAAACCCCAATCCATTGATAAGTTTACTGTTAGGCATTAACTTGTATAAGGTATACCCGCCTGGGTTTGTGGAGCCTAAAGTGTAGAAGGATTATATCCTTGTTAATTAGCCTTTTCCCTGTATGAATCTAGAATTGGGAATCTTAGAGTCATGCTTGAATAGCTATTTAGTGATTCAACAAGAAAAAGTGCTAACAAATTGGTGACTCTACTGGGGATAAGTGTAAAATCATGAAAAGAATCTTTCAAGGAATATTTGATGTTTTAAAATTTATATCAAATTGCAATTGAGTTGACCCATCCGAGTCACACTAAAAAATTGGCAAATCCACTGGGGTGTTGATTTAATGTTCTAGAGTCATGTTCATCAAAGAATTTATCTGTCATTATATATTACTCGAGGGTCTTGATCCTGAAGATGATACTAATCTTGTCTCAAATAGACTAAGTGGAGACCACAGATTCTGTGATTTAATCCTCTGTGTGCTTTTGAAGAAAATTTACAAGGGGAAGTGGATCTGTAATGATATAGACAACAAAGGATAGTATTCCTGAGATCGCAAACTTAGTCAAGGTGAGGAGTTATTAAGAAACTTTGCATTCAGGTTTCATTCAAACTTATTGTTGTACAAGAAAGTCTAAGTTGGGACAAGTTTCTCAACTATTATATATATATATATATATATATATATATATGTCTTCTACAAAGAGGTGACAACTCTAATCTCTGTGCACTCCATTTTTTCATAAGTGAACATATTGAATATACTTATCTATTTTAAAAGATGAGTCAGCGAAGAAATATTAGATCCTTTTTCAAAGCCTATCCTGAGAAGGATATTGGAGAAGAGCTCCATACCCCTAGAAGGAGACAATGGTCCAAGAGAGGTGGGTCTAAACATGATTCCTCAAGTACCTCTAAGGGGAGGATGGAAACCCCAATTCTAAAAAGAAGGCCATCTTCATCTGAAAGTGCAGAACCCATAGGGCCAATTGATTCTCATAGAGCTGACACAAAATTTGATCCTTTCAGAGATGGGGAAACTAATGACGTAGGTTTCTTCCCTGCAGCATAAAATCTAGCTCCACCAGAAGAAAATTCTTCTGCTGAGACAACCTCTTATGATTCTGATAAGTTAAGAGATGAGGTTTTGGCTTTAAGAAGAAATAAAAAGGAGCAAGAAATAGAGATATCAAATTCAAGGAAGAGGCATGAGCAAGAGTTATAGGACTTACTGGTAGAGAGAGAAGAACTCTTGGTTGAAACAAGAAGAAATGACCTAATGGCTAAGAGCCTAAATGAAGAGGTTAAAGGCCTAGATACAGACTTTTTTGGTGATCTTGATGATTTGAGGAAGAAAGCGGAAAATAAGACATCAAATTATGGCAAAGATGAATTTGAAGGAAGTGGACCTGTCATTTGATAATTGCACCCATATGAGGTTGAAGAGAGTGAAAAACTTAAGACAAGTACTAAGGATGTCCTTAATAAGGGTAAGAAAAAGGTTGTTGGTGTTACTATAGAAGAACCTAAGAAAATATGACTATCCCTGCAGGGATACCTTAAATTTATCTTGAGCCTGAACAAGCCAGAAAAGCCAAGGAGGACCTAGACAAACAACTAGAAAAGTTGGAATTAGAGGCTGCTGTAGCTGATATGAGGATGAAAATAGCTCTCTTACATGCTACTACCAACACTACTACAAGTAGCTCTATTCCAGTTAATCATGGGATATAGAAACAAAATCAGTTTGCTGGTCCTAGTCCAAATAATCAGGGTGTTGGGTCCTAAAACTCAAACTGTCAGCCCAAGTTTTGTTGCTCAATCTGCTAGCCCTGATCCAAGAACTCAAGTATCTAACCTAAATCAAAGTGTTCCCCCACCTATTCAAAATAAAAAAGGAATAACTGGACCAAGTGGTAACAATGTGTTGGGAAATTTCCAAAGGAGACCTATTCACATGAATAGATATAGAGCTCTCTTCTTTGATGGTAGTCCTGGTCACCCAAATGTGATCCCCAATGAGGTAAGAGACAAAATCCCTAAATTCATAGGAAATAATGCCATTACTTGTGAATAACATTTGAAAGATTTCAGTGATAAGATAACTGATTTTGAAATTGAAAATGAAGATATCATCGTGAATCTTTTTGTTCAGTATTTGATAGAAGATGCTAGGGATTGGTTTAGAAATATACCTAATGATAACATTACATCTTGGGATGAGTTTGTAAAATATTTTAGGGAACAATAAAGAGAACATGTGAACTCTGGTTATATGCTAAATGAATTCAATAATATAAGAAAAATTCCCGGATGAGAGTATGACAAAATTTAACAATAGATTCCAAAATGCCATGAATAAATTATTCCAAGTCCTGAGGTTACATGAGGAAGTGTGTCTAACAACCTATTTCAATGATGCTGATGGCAAGATGTCCTACTTTCTTAGAGACAAAAACCCAACAACCTTGAGAGATGCATACAAAATAGCTATTGATATTGAAAGCAATAGGAAAGCATCGGGAAAAATGGGAAAAAGGATGATAATAATCTTTGGAAAGAAAAGCAACCAGCTAGCAAACCTGTCAAAGAAGATGACACAGTTGATAAATTAGTGAGTGCAATAAAATATCTTTTTGCTAAAATGGACAAGAATGACAGGGGAGGTTACCGTGATAACAAATATGCAAACCAAAGATTTGATAGGCAACCTAACTTGAGGGATTACCCATACAAAACAAATTGGAATATTGTTAAGCCTATCTCTGAAGATCAAGAAAACCAAAAAGAAAAGGAAACCCCTGATACCCTGAAAATGAATAGTACAAATTATGTTGAAAAAAATCCTTGGTGTGCTTCTTGTAACATGCCACATTCCTCATACCAATGTGTGGTAGCCCAGGCTTTATTTGAACAAATGGATGAAAGGGATGAACAAACAAGTGCAGGGCAAGAAGGCCTTGCCATTAACATGTTTACAATGAAAATACCTTATCCATGTTCTTCAAATGAAGATGAACCTTTTGAGGATATGCCTATTACAAGGGGGAAATATTTAGAGTATTAGCAATCTTTAGTTCCTAATTCAAATGATGAGGCTGATATTTTGTCACTAGAAATTGTAAATGCAGTAGGAAATGACAAGTCACATTCTCATTTTAGAGTTCCTACTGATGAAGAAAAAAGATCCATAATAGTTGCAACTATTAATCAAGCCAGGGAGGCATACAATTTGAGAAATAGGAGAGTGGATCCTACTCAAGGTAAACTTGGCCCTACATACACCAGAAAAAATTCCCCCCAAGATGCTGTAGATTCTCCTGTCAAGGAAAGAAAAGATAAGAAATATGTAAGATAGGAAGAACCTTCTTTTGATCACAAGGAAAAATAAATAACAATAGAGGAGAAAGTGGTCAATGATAAATCTAAAAAAATTAAGAAGATAGGTGATGCATCCTCTGAATTTCCCATGTTTGATATGAAACATGCTTTGACCCAGATGAAATTTTTAGTACCATTAATGGAGATGCTAAAAATTAAAGAGCATAAATATGCTTCTTTAGAACTTTTGAGAGGGATAGATGATGCATCCATGTAAAACCAAGATAAAACATCCTTGAATTAAAATAATGGTAAGAAGGAAAGTCCATCTGTCAAGGAAAAAGAAGAACAGTTGAAAGGAAAAGAAAAAAGCAAAGAAATTTCCAATATCTTCATTGGCAATGTAATTACTCAGGAACCATTTTCTATTGACCCATTTTATGTCACTTTAATGGTAAATAATTTCTTAGTAAAAAATTGCATGATAGATTCTGGTGCTGTAGCAACTTTAATGTCTTATAATGTCATGAAAGAATTGGGCCTTCAAGTTACCACCTCTGCTATAAGTTGTTATGCAATGGATAATAGGGAGGTTCCTGTGATAGGAACATTGAAATACATTGAAGTGAAAATTAATACTTTCCAAGAAGCTACTTATAGGATGGACATTGTTTTTGTAGATACCAAGCCCCATCATGGTATGCTTCTATCAAGACAATGGGCAGTAACAGTGGGTGGAAGATTGCAATTAGATTTATACTATGCAATGATTCCTGTAAATGACAGTGAGGTCAAGTTGAATAGAGAACCTTGATCACCTATCATGGTGGAGATGGTTATGCCTAACCAATTGAATTGTTGTGTAGACATTGACATGGAAAAATTTGCTGTGAAAGAAATCAAGCCACAATTAAGGAATACTGATCCAATTGTTGATGAATTTTTGTTGCAACAAGATGGACTGTGGCAAATGTACTTTGATGGAGGATTCTCCAAAGAAGGATCAAGAGCAAGATTTATATTCATAGCCCCATCAGGTATTAATTTTAAATACTCTTTCCTATTAGCCTTTCATTGCACAAATAACATAGCTGAGTATGAAGCTTTAATATTGGGAATGGATATTTCCATTAAACATGGTATCAAATGTTTGAAAATTAATGGAGATTCCCAATTGATCATAGCTCAGATAAGGGAACAGTATGCTGCCAAAGATGATAGACTAAAATTGTACAAATACACAGTCTAGGATAGGTTAGAATTATTTGATGCTTTTAACATCCTTTGGGTAGAAAGACCAAATAACATAATGGCATACTTTCTTGCTAATGTTGCCCTAAAAAACAATGATGTTACCCTTATTGGCATATCTGTAGTAGAAGTGAAAAATAGACCAGTAGTCCCTGATAATATCCATAACAGACAAGTTTTTGAGGATGATGATGACATTCTTAGATTTATCCAATTTATAGATCAATATGATGGCCTAAAAATTGACTGTGAATCTCTAGTAGTAGTTGTGGATGGTAGGGAATATATCTTTGATCAAGAAGTTATTCAGCTAACTAATAATCATATTCCCAAAGGATTAGTTGAATTAGAGGGCATATTCAGTATAAATGATAATTATATGTCCCATAAATCCAATGCAAAAGTAGGAGATTTGGAAGAAATAAATCTAGGATCCGAGACATCTCCTCAGTTGGTCTATATTGGTAAAAAGATGTATAGGAATGTGAGATTGAATTTGATAAGGCTGCTAAAAAAGTATAAACATGTTTTTGCCTGGTCTTATGAGGACTTGAAATCCTATAGAAAAGACTTTTTTGAGCATGACATCCCACTTAAAGAAGATGTGAAACCATTTAGGCAAAAATAAAGATCTATCAATCCACTATTGGCTACTAAGACGTAGATGGAATTGATGAAATTGAGGGATGCAAGCATAATTCAGCCTAACAGACATTCATCATGGGTTTCTAATTTGGTCCCTGTGAGAAAGAAGAATGTGGATATAAGATTATGTGTTGACTTTAGAAACATGAATGTAGCCTCACTGAAAGATAACTAGGATTACCTAATATGGAGACTATGTTACACAAGGTCACTAGATGTGATCTGTTGTCTATGATGGATGGGTTCTCAGGGTACAATCAGGTGTTAGCCAAAGAATCTAAAAAATTCAAGACAACATTTACCACTCCTTGGGGTACTTATGTGTATGCTCACATGCCTTTTGGTTTAAAAAATGCTAGTGCAACTTTTTAGAGAGTCATGGATGTAGCCTTTAAGGATCTCATAGATGTTCTTATGATAGTTTACCAAGATGATCTAACAACTTTTTCAAAAAAGGCAGAAGATCACTGTAACCATTTGGAGAAGGTTATGATCAAAGCATTAGAATATGGGGTATCATTGAACCCAAAGAAATGGCACTTTGCTGTCACTAAAGGAAAAATATTAGGTCACAGTGTCAAAGGAAGGAGTAAGAATAGACCCAGAAAGAGTTGAAGCTATTCAGAAAGTGCTTGCTCCTAAGAATCTAAAAGGTATACAATCATTTTTGGGACAAATAAATTTTGTTAGGAGATTTATTACAAATTTTGCAGAACTAGTCAAGCCCATAGTCAAGTTACTGAAAAAGGATGTGAAATTTGAATGGGATCAAGAGGCACAATTAGATTTTGAGAAGATAAAAAAAGCCATCCAAGAAGCCCCTGTCTTAGTATCTCCTAATTATGCCAAACCTTTCTCTTTATTCACATTTTTTTCTTTTCATACTATTGCTACAGTCCTATTACAGAAAGATGATGAGGGATTTGAACATCCCATAGAATTTTTTAGAAAATCTTTACAATTAGCTGAGTTGAATTATTAGTTGATGGAAAAGCAGGCTTATGCCTTGGTAAAAGAAGTGAAGGCTTTCAGGCCTTATCTTGTATGTGTAAAAGTAAATGCATATGTGTTGGCAAGTTGACTCCTAGAGGATACATGACTTATTTTGTGTTGTTATTATGGCAACAAAGCCATATTAAGTTTCTATCAAAGATAACTTAGAAGATAAAATGACTAAGTACAAAAAATAGGATAGACAGAGTTATACAGCGATCAACACATCAGCGCACATGCAAGAGATCGAATCAGAGTATGCATGTTTAGATATATGTTCTATGTGATGTATATATACAAAGTATAGACACACGTGGTATGGAATGACAATATGGACAAGTTACAGGAAGAACAGTACTACTGCAGTTTAGGAAATAGAGCATGTAGCTAACTTCAGCTTTTGGCTCAGTGTTAATTGTTTTATTGTATAAACGCCAAGAACCTTTGATTATATGTTTGTAATAATTTGTTTAGTATTGTTTTAAACATTCTTAAACCAATTTGTTTGGAAGCATTGTGTATTATGTTTGTAGGGCCAACTATATTCTTGTTTTGAGTCGCGTCTATTCAGACATGAACATATAAATATGTAATGTAAATGTATATTTCAAGTGTCAAAGAATATGCATGAGAAATTCATATAAGAGTAGTATAGTGAAGTCAGTATGAGATAAAGATCTTTAAGAGAGTAAGAGCATCAGTGCATAAATGAAACTGATCAGACAACAGTGTCATCACAATAGTTCATTTTTGATATAGTGTATATCAACTATCAGAAGGTTGTAGCCTTCACCTTATTGGGAAGTGAGCTCAGGCAGTGAGCCAAACACCTTTAACAGGGTTTTGTAATAGACTCCTAACAGGGTCATTGTACTTGGATTGTAAAGATTGCTCCTAACAGGGAAAAGGAACTTTAACAGGTTCATTATACTAGTGCAATATTTGTGGGTACTAATTCCCACTAGGGTTTTCCATGATCAAGGTTTCCCTATAATCATATCATGTGTTATGATTTTTTGTGTTAAGCTTCATTGAATGCATGTTTCATTTATGTTTAAAGTGCTGAACTATAATTAATAGACAAACACTGATTCACCCCCCTCTCAGTGTTTCTAACAATTGGTATCAGAGCTTTGGCCCTCTGAAAGAAAGTTTAACCACTTGAGGAGATCATAGACTCAGAAGAAGAAAAAAATTTGAAAAAGAATCTTGATGTAGCTCTTGAAGATCTTGACAGATTTGAAAAAGAAAATGAAGAACTTAGAGTGAAAGTTGATGGCTCACAAATGCTTATCAAGAAATTGAGAAAAGATTTGAAAGATTGTTCTACAAGTGATTTAGGGAAAATGGTCAAAAAGCTAAATGAAGAGAATATGTCTCTAAAAGATAAAATTGAAAATCTGGATGAATAGCTAACAGACAGTCAAATTGCTATTGAAGAAAAGATCAAAGAAAGCAAACAATTAGAAGATGAAATTTTGTAAGAAAACATGAAAGTCTTAGAATTTGGGAACATAAAGAAAAAGATGGAATCTGAATTAACAGAAGAAAAGGATATGATTGATAAAATCCACACAAGTTCTGATTCACTTCAATTTCAGCTCCATGCACAAAAGCTAAGAGGTGACACTACTGGTCTTGGATACAGTGTAGCACAAGTTGAAATCAATTCATTGAAAGAAAGAAAGAAAGCACATGAAGCATCTTCAGAAGAAAAGAAAGTTGAAAATCTTGCAGAGACTAAAATAGATCCACCTAAAAGAGAAATCAAGCAAGTTAATAGAAATTTTTATGCATGTAATAAATATGAGCATTTGGCAAGAGATTGCAAAGAGGTAATACCTTTCAATGGTTATTGTTACTCCTATAATTAATTTGGTCACAGGGCTATACATTGTAGAACAAATCAAAGAAATTAGTCACAACACAATCAAAGAAATCAGCCTCAAAGAAATTTGTAGAGCATTACATGTCAGATATGTAATTACAATGGACACACAACAAAGCAGTGCATCATGATGAACAAAAACATCAGACCTCCTATCATTTGTCATGCATGTGGAAAGGATGGACACATTTGAAGGTTCTGTAGATCCAGAACTCAAAAACAAGAGGATCCTAAGAAATCACTATTTGAAGAAGAAGGAGAAGTCAAGTTTGTTCAAGAAAAATAATATTCAAGAAAAATTTGGGTTGAAGGAAAATGCAGAGAACAAAGCAGTTGATGCATCCACAGTGGACACATCCTCTACTTCTGGTTGAATAGACCTTCTTGGTCTTAGGGGAGCTATTCTAGCTTAGAACCCCTGTGTGACTGGTATAATCACCTCCGATTATGTGCCTATGGATCCATGCTTATGATCACATGATATAGCAGTATGCATGCACACATTGTCTATAATGCATTCAGAACAAAGTTTGAAACTCTCTATGAAAATTGCATACGGTTGCAAACATTAAATGCAGTAACCTTTATAAAAAGATATAAATGTTTGATCTTCTTCACATTTTCATTTGAGATTACAGAATTTGGAGAGCACAGGAGCACTAAGAATCAAAACATGGAAGCACAATAGATTTTGTGGTTAAGTAAATGGTTAAGAAGTTGAAACAGAACCCTAGCAGTCACACCATTTTGAATTATCATGAAATCCTACTTAATCAAGTTCCAAGTAAGTATGGCAACCCCAGTTGTTTTCAACACTAATAAGAGGAATAAATTTGTCTTTAAGAAGCATCCATTCAAGTCCATTTTAGATGATGTTGAAGGAACATTCTCCAAAACTCCACTCAGAGTCATGCACGTGGAAGATATTCGCGCATACATCTAATGCAAGAAGGAAAAAGTAGGAGAAAACAACATAGCCACTCTTATGGGATCCATGATGAAACTATACTACTCATTAAAGGATGAATTTTCTCATCTGACTGATAACCCTATATTTGAGCACTCCAATGTGTACGAGTTTTATGAGCCAAAATGGGTGAAGATATTACTGAGCAGAATACATGATGACCTTTTCTGGATTGGTGAGGTTCTTGTCCACATCACCTCTGACCTAATATATGAATTAACTAAACTTCCTAAGACTGGACCAGTTCTTCCTACTGGCAAGGATGTCAAGAAGAAAGTTGAACAAGTTTGTTTATCAAGAAGTGACAAGTGCAGTATGACAGTTGATCCTATCAAGGAAGATGACATAAAGCCTCTAACTATGATACTTGGTTACAAGTTCTAGCATGCAAGAAGACTAAATAGTGTGTTAGTAGCCACAGTTCTAGCAGCAATAAGGATGGTGAAGGATAGCACTCAGTACAATCTATGTGAGATATTGTGCGCTCAATTGATTGATAACATTTGAGTTATCAAACATGACAAGGACAAGACATTCATGTTTGGATCTCTGATTATCTACTTGTACTTCCACATTGTTGGTAAGGTTGCAAATATTTACCTAGATAGAAGAAAACCTACAATGTCTCAGATTTCACTTAAAGCCACATTAGAGAGTAGTATGAAAGATTCCATGGACATGGATATTAAAACATTCAGGATCAAAATGCATAAAAGGTTTAGATTATCTGAGAAGATAGTTGATAAATATAAGGAGACCATATGTTTCATGGTAGAAACAGATTGCACTTGTATGGAGGCAGTTGAACCTAGAACCAAATGGATTCACCCACTTGGTTATGAAGTGGAGGAACATGTGTTAGAAGGATATGCACAAGTTCTCTTATCTGTGCCCAAAGATCCTAATGAGCCCAGGTGGGGCACTTACAGAGAGAAGACTAATGCAATTGATTCTATATTACACATTGCTGAAAACAAAAGGAAGGTATCCAAAATTACATATAGCATCTTAAGTTCATGGAATCACTCAAGAAGACTTAGATAAAGCCAAGGAAGCTAAGATTACAAAAGAACTTGAGAAGACTGATGACATTCAAAAAAATAAGAAAGTAGAGAGAACCTCTATGCCCTCTACCACCATTGACCTAGACTCATCTCCACCTTCTATACCAAGAAAGAATTCTAGAGGAAGGAAACAAGTCTCCACAAGTCACCCATCCTCAATAACTACACGGAGCATAGTAATAAATACTCAAGCTCCTCCTGAAGTAGGATTCAGACCTAGTCTAAATGTCCTAAAGAATAGGATTTTTAATGAAGGGAGACTAGACACAATTGCTAAGGTTTATGACAAGTATAAGGAGATAGATAAATCTGAGATACATTTTATGATCATCTCTCATATGATTAAGTTTAAGAAATCAGTTCTAGAACTCAAGATAGTGATACCTGAGAAGTTATGGAACATACTGGAAATAATGAAGAGACATGCAATTGAGGAAGATATGAGGATAAGAGAAGAAACATTGGATAATCTTCTCCCTATACGCTCACATGATGAGAAGGCAATTTTGTTAGATCTGGTGAAGCCTCATCAAAGAACTAAGACAAGAACACTTCATATTATGAACAAGGAATATGAGTTAGTTGGAAAAGAAATAGAAAAATATTTTGCACAAGTGTTTATGGATAGAAACATGTATCCATTAATGACACCTATAACAAAGGTAACTATAGCCCCTCCCAAGAAGGTTACAAAAACAGTGATTCAAAGTGCACCTATGATAGGTCCATAGGTTTCAGCACCCTCAGTTTCAATAAATTTTGATGTAGAAAAAGACTCAGAAGATACTATAGTGGCTGATGATATCAAGATATCCATGAAAACATTTGACAATGACATGGAAAAAGTTGATAAAGTATTTGTAAGCATTGAAGAGATGTGCACTAATGATACATCTTTACAACAAGATGAAGTTCCCTCTAATGATCCAATAGACTTGAATAAAGAGAAAGATACTCAAGATAATAAGACACCAGTCAAGGAGATACCAGTAAAGAGTGAATGCATGGATACCAATCAAAATACTATATTCACTCCACCCACTTTACCATCTACTTCATTATTGTCAAGGTTAACTCCTGACTTAGAAAGTCTAGATGCGTGGGGAGAAGAAGACTTAATGAAGATCAACATTCTAGCTATGGAAAAAGCCAAAGAAAAACAAGTTATGAGGGACCCTCTCTTCTTGGAATCAGTAAACATCTTGAATGATCTAGTGCCTGCAGACAATAAAGTAGCCAAAATTCAATCAGTTGATGATGTTGAGAGCATTATAAAAAGCTTCAAAGCACACTTTACAGAACTAGTAGACTTTGCTACTATAATTGCAGAAGATGAGTATAAAAAAGAGAGATTGAATGAATTGGTAAAGAATTTTACCTTAGACTTAAAATCTTTAAAGATTGGGCAATCTATATTCAAAGAGTTGGAAACTAAAGGAAAGAAGGTTATAGAAAACTGCATGGACAAAGACCTCTGAACATATCAAAAAGATAGAAGAGGTAGAGATCATGGTGGACACTATTAGAAAATTAGTTGAGACATCCACCCAAGACATGAACATATGTAACAATGTCTATCAAGGACAGTTGGACAAAATTGAAAAAGAAAAATTGGAGATTAATAAGATAAGAATCAAGCAAACCCAACTGAGGAATGCTCTAGCACCCTCTCTAGCAGTTTTGGAAGATAACATCAAACAGATTGATGCCACCATTGTCACATATGATCAAGGTCCCTTCATGGATCTGATAAAGATGGAGAAGTTAACAGATGCCCTATGCGCCCATCTCCAAATAGTTGATGCAATGAAGGTATTCTGGCAGAAAGAGATCCAATCTCTTCAGATTGTGTACCCAGATGTTTACATGGAGTAAGTATCTAGAGACTTACAAGTTTTGGACACCTTTGTAATTAATGTCAGAGGGGGAGTAATGTATATAGAGAATGTGTATATATGGGGAGCAATATATATACGTTAAGAGATGCAATGATATACAGTTATTTTGTGTGTTAAGCCATTATTGAGAAACTTGGCCACATTCCTTTGTTTCCATTAATGAAAAAGGGGGAGATTGTTGGCAAGTTGAATCCTAGAGAATACATGACTTATTTTGTGCTGTCATTATGGCAATGAAGTCATATTAAGTTTAATCAAAGATAACTTAGAAAACAAAATGACTAAGTATGGAAAATAGGACAGACAGAGTTATACAGTGATCAACACATTAGCGCATGTGTGAGAGATTGAATCAGAGTATGCATGTTTAGATATATGTTCTATGTGATGTATATATACTAATTCCGGACACACATGGTATAGAATGATAGTACAGAGAAGTTACAGGAAGAACAGTACTACTGCAGTTCAGGAAACAGAGCATGTAGCCAACTTCAGCTTTTGGATCAGCGTGAATTGTTTTTTTGTATAAAGGCCAAGTGCCTTTGATTATATGTTTGTAGTAATGTCTTCATTATTTTTGTAAACATGCTTAAACCAATTTTTTTGGAAGCGTTGTGTATTATGTTTTTAGGGCCGATTATAGTCTGGTTTTGAGTCGCGTCTATTCAGACATGAACATATAAATATGTAATGTAAATGTATATTACAAGTGTCAAAGAATATGTATGAGAAAGACAGAAGAGAAGTATAGTGAAGTCAGTATGAGATAAAGCTCTTTAAGAGAGTAAGAGCATCATCGCATAAATGGAACTGATCAGACAATAGTGTCATCACAGTAGTTCATTTTTGATAGTGTATATCAACTATCAGAAGGTTGTAGCCTTCACGTTATTGGGAAGTGAGCTCAGGCAGTGAGCCAAACACCTTTAACAGGGTTTTGTAATAGACTCCTAATAGGGTCATTATACTTGTATTGTAAAAACTGCTCCTAACAGGGCAAAGGAACTTTAACAGGTTCATTATACTAGTGCAATATTTGTGGGTACTAATTCCCATCAGGGTTTTCCTCTGATCAAGGTTTCCCCGTAATCATATCATGTGTTATGAGTTCTTGTGTTAAGCTTCATTGAATGTATGTTTGATTTATGTTTAAAGTGTTGAAATATAATTAATAGACAAACACTAATTCACCCCCCCCTCTAAGTGTTTCTAACAATATGTTCCTCATGCTGCTGTAAAAGACATTTTTGTCCAAAATGAGGTAATAGGAAAGAAGTGTAAGTGGATAAACAAAGTTCAAGAATTTGATTTGGAAATTCATATCACAAAGCTGGTGAGAGGATTGGGATTGGAAAAATTAATGACAGAAGAGAATTTGGACCTAGTTCAAGTAACAACATTGCTACTTGTGAAAATTCTGTTACAAGTATTGAAATGAAGCCATGGTATATTGACATTGTTTATTTTCGTAAAAATACTAGTTTCCCAAAAAATTTAAATGTTAACCAAAGGAGAAGCCTAAGGTTATAGGCTCAGAAATATGTTCTTTTGCATGGTGATTTGTATTGGAAAAACAAGGATGGGGTATTGTTGTTATGTCTTGATAAAGGACAATTTGAAGAGGTTTTGAAATAAATGCATGCTAGGATGTGTGGAGGACATTACTTTGCTAGATCAACATCTCACAAAATTTTAAGGACAAGATATTATTGGCCTTTTTTATTTAAGGATACTCATGCCTTTGTCCGAAAGTGTGAACCCTGCCAGAGATTCTCCACCAAGATGAAGTTTTCAGGAGCCTTACTTTCTGAACCCTGCTAGAGATTCTCCACCAAGATGAAGTTTTTAGGAGCCTTATTATTGAATCCCATAGTTGCAGAAGCCCCTTTTTCTATGTGGGGAATATATTTTATTGGAGAATTTTCTGAGAAATCAAGTGGGGGCCATAGTTGGATTTTGTTAGTGACTGATTATTTTATCAAATGGGTGGAGGCAATTCTAACTAAAAAGGCTACAAGTGCAGTTGCCATTGAATTTATGATGAACAATGTGATAACTAGGTTTGGTGTTCCAATCAATCTAGTAATGGAAAATTCTATGTGCTTTAGATCTGAGGAGTTTATTGATTTCTACTCTGATATGGGAATTGTCATTTCTTACTCATCCCCTTACCATCCAAAAGCTAATGGGCAAGTAGAATCAAGTAACAAAAGTATTCTACAAATTTTGAAAAAGACCCTAGAGAGTAACAAGAGAGCCTGACATGCAAAGTTAAAAATTTCCCTATGGGTAGATAGAATCACTATCAAGAAAGCCACAGGAAAACATCCTTTTGAACTAGTATATGGTGTTCACTCAAGAATGCTTGTTAATAATTTACATCCAATTTATAAGTTCATCCAAGATGAAGATATTGAGGTTTCTGAACCTATGCAAGTGAGAATGGTGTAGTTGGTAGAGTTGTATGAATTGAGGAGAGATAGTCAGAGGATGAATATCAAACTACAACATAGGATGAAATACCTTTTTAACAAAAGGGAAAATGAAAGGAAATTCCAGCCTGGCGACTTGGTACTACAATGGAATGCAAGGGCTGAAGATAAAGGAAAACATAAGAAATTTGAATCACTGTGGTTAGGACCTTTGGTTGTCTATCAGATTTATGGTAAATATTCATATCTCCTAAAGAGTATGAATAATGAAGAACAAGATTTTCTAGTGCATGGACAATTCCTGAAAAATTTCTTCAATTAAATAAAAATTTCCATGCATAGTAGTTGTATCTTATGTGTAGGTGTGTTTCCTTCTATTGTGTGTTTCCATCTATTGTGTGTTTTAAGAAATAGGTTAGTACAGTTGTGGTCTAATTTCCCAAAGATATCTTATTCTTGTTGTAAACTTACATTTAAGCATCCTCAAAGAGAGCCACTATTGGTTATATTTTTGGTTTTGAAGCTTGCTAGTAAATTTTTGGTTCCCAATGGTTATTTTTTTCTGAAAATGACAAAATCTTGTTCAAAGTTGTCAAAATTCCCTGTAAATTGTCATGTACAAGCTTTGAAATGGTAAAAATTGTGAAAAACCCTATGTCATAGGTCAGTCTTCATGTGTATTCAAGAAAAACCCTAAATGTTCTTAGCTGTGTTCTATTTTGAAGTTACTTTATCAAGAAACTTAAGTGACCATAACCCATGTGTTGTTTTAAATGGGGCTACGCTTATTTTGTCCTAAGTCTTTATCACTTTAATAATCCCTAAGTCTGAAAGCCCGCAAAAACTTTATTTAAGATCATGTGTCGTGCACTTTGGTTTTGATCCAATGGTTCAGTTAATTGCTCATGATCAAGATGCAGAAGATCTAACATATAAGTCATTAAGAGGTGACACCACGTGTCTTGGCAGGCCCAATATATGTAAAAAGTTGTTTGATAAACTACAATAAGATTCTGTTTTGATCCAATGGTCAAATTAATTACTTCATCCAAAGATGCACAAGATCTATCATTCAGGTCATTAATTCATGCTTCCATATGTCCTGGAGATGACATGGGTTCCACTAACATGAAGGTGACCATAGATTAAAGTGTTGACAGTTCAAAAAAGATGCAATGGCTGACTTGATAGCTTAATGATAAAGTGATCAAGATCTAATGTTTAAGCGATCAAGTCATGATGCCATGTGTCCCAATGGGTCTGGATGAGGTCGTAAGAAAGGAGTTAAAGGTTTAGCATCTAAAGGTTGATCTAATGATTGAGTTAATCACTGGGTGATAAGGTGATCGAGATCTACAATATAAGTAATTAAGTCATGTTGACGTATGGTAGTTGGCAGGCCCAATACAATGCAAGGATAAGATAAAGAGGATGCAGTTTGAAAAGGATCCAACAACTCACTTAATGACTTAAGGTAAAGATGAGGAAGATCTATCATATACTCCATTAAGTGGTGTTGATGCATGGCCTCTCTAATAAAGTTTTATCCATAGTTAGTAAAGTCTGGGGTAAAGTAACTGGTGGTCAGGTTAGAAAAAATCGGATGACTAACTTAAAGGCTTATGGTGGAGATGCACGAGATCTAATGCTTAAGCAATCAAGTCATGCTGACGCATGTCTAAGATGAATAGTGGTTTCTGTAAAGTGATGAGAGACACATGATAGATGGGATGCTGATAAGATCTACGGTTTAGATTTAAAATTTTAAGACTGGTTCCAATGAACTGTTGAGCCGCAAATGTTCAAACAAGATGAATTGATTAAAGAGTGTGTGGCCGCCTCAGATAAAATTAAATGTGAGAGATTGATTTGATTGAGCATATAATTCATTACTTGAGTTTGAAGTTTCCATAACCATTGAAGTGATTGAAGCAAAACTGAAAGTTATAGTAATCTTGCGCTCTGAGTTACAAATTGTAGAACACGTAAGTTTCCTATTGTCATACTCTTGAAACATTAAAGTTAATACTTGCAGTAGGGATTCAAGTTCTGAAAGATAAATAGAGTGTTGATAAAGTATGATACTGTCACTATAAGAAACCTTGAATTCAGAAATAGCCCCTAGAAATGAGTTCACTAGTAAAATTGATTACAAAGACAAGAATGTGCAGGATGAGCTTCTACAATAGTTGAATGGATCCACCAATGACTCTACTAAATTCAAACAAATGGTTCATGTAAGTCCTCATTTTAGAGTCAAGGAGGGTTTATATGATCTGGGAAGATGGGCTAAGGATGCCAAGGTTAGTATAAATGGTCTTAGTTTGTTCAGAATTGATTTTAGCCAAAGGAATGCTCCTATCCTAGACTATAAAATATTGGATTTGGATGTAGGAAAATTGATAGTTCCTGGAGTGTTTATGGACACAGATTTGTTGATCACAATTGCCAAAACTTATGATAAGGTGTCTAGGGTTTTAAGAGATACAGATGGGAACATATTATTGAATGTCATAGTTGATGAGATAAGAAAAGTTTTCAAGTTGAGTGACCTTTTTGTTCAGATGGATGACATTGATTTTAAGTATTTTAAAGAAGTGTACAAGAATCAAAGGGAATACTTTAGAACTGGGCCTTTGAAAGAGTGTTTCAATAAGATAGGGGGTTTAATTATAGTAGGCCCTAATACACTAGAGCCCTTCAAATTAGATTATTTTAGTGGCAAGGATAGATGGATGTATAGTACCCTGTGTCATGTTCTGGGAGAAGATAGTGAGACAAAAATGCCCATTCACTTTATGCTTATGATGGTTCAGATTTTGCATCCACATTTGTCTATTTTCTTTGAATTTGCTAATTACATTGCTGATTTAATGTACCAAGGTATAGTAGGCATAAATGATTCTAAGATAGTTAAGCCATTTGGGTGGTATTCTATGATGATGCACATGATCTTGTATAATAATGCTGACTATTTTGAGCAAGAAATGGATCGTATCAAATTTCAAGATGATGAAGTGTTTCCAGTTTTGTTATGGAGTATAGATTTGTCTTGGGATAGGATAGAGGCCAATTTTATCAATTATGATAGATGTTTTTCCTCTAGGCTCAGAGTGTTTTTATGCACAAATAACCTAAGAATTCACATAGATGTGCTAAGATTTATGAGACCAATGGAGTATGCTAAAGAGTTGCAGATTGTTCACAATTGGGGTGATTTCATTCTATACCCTGATTCAACAGGTTTTAGGGTCTACAATTTTAGAGGAACTCCAAATGTCCTCCCTCATAGGGTTCCACTCAAGATAGGCATGAAAAAAATTCTTAGACAACTGGGTGGGTTACAAGAAGAAGCATTAACTGGAAAAATGAAAGGCAACATCTTCCCAACCATTACAAAAGCACACTAGTTCATTATCACTAGAGGAGGATGGACCCAGTTTCACAAATACTTGGAGCCTTATTAGTTGGAAACATCAGTGGTAAGATGTGCGGATAATGAAGGATTCATTAGTGACATGTTCAGCAAGAGAACTAAGTGTTTAGCTCTAGAACATCAGTTTAATTTTCCCGAGGATATAATTAGAAATGAATTTGATTTAATGGAGCAAGACATCAAGAAGGAAAAATTGTTAGTATATAAGAAATCATTGGATTTTGTCCACCATTTTGATAAAGCATATGATTCTTTGAAAGAATTTATGCCCTGGGCAAAGAAGGTGGAATCCTTGATGAGTATGTTTGAAGAAATTATGCAAGCCTTAGACTGGAAGAAAAAGAAGGTAATGGAAACATAGCCAAAAAAGGCCAAGGCTATTTTGAGCAGAGTTACATAGGGAAGGGTTGTTCCACCAGGGAAATATGTGGTGTACCAATGGAGAGGATATAACACAATTCTGCCAAGAGTTGAAAACAACTCTGATCCAAAAGGGAAAAGGCCATTAGACTCCAGTACCCAATCATTTCCATCTCCAAAAAGGCAAAGGGTGGAAGGAAGAGATAAAAAAAAGATGATATTTATTCCCCTTCCTAATCTCCCCTGCACATGGATGAGTAGGACATTGCTGACAAAATTAGTGCAAATGGGAAATACAGGACATGTCTTTGTTATAGCCCAGGAATTGCAAGAAGGAGTGCCAAAGGCACACAAACATGTTGAAATGGAATTTATAGTAGATAATTTTTCTGGGAAGGAGTTGGATCCTATCACTAAGCAAGCTAGTGATGAATTCTTATCAGATTATCAATTTGTTAAAGAAACAAATTTAATTCAGTTCCTTTGGAGAATTCACATTAATGAATTCAAAGAGAAATTTTAGAAGTTGTAGAATGATCAACCTGATATAGATAAAGATGACATTGAAAAGGAAATAAAGTAGTAGATGGTAGCTAAGTTTGACAAAATCACTCTTGAAGAAGTCACATAATGTTAGAATGAATTTAGAATAACTGAAAGGGGGGTGAATCAGTTATCCTCAGGTCCAGATGTGACGATTAAAAATTTATACCAATTTGAACAATTCAGATCTGCTCGACAGAAATAATATATGTTAACAACTTAAACATGTAGTTTACTATTCAGATGTAATTAGCTTGCAGAAACTTAACAGTAGAACAAACCATAAAAATTCACACAAGTTGACACAAGTATTTAATGTGGAAACCCAATTTGGGAAAAACCACCAGTAACATGCTACCAAGTTTTCACTCTTCTAAAGTGAGCTCTATTAGGAGCCAACCCTGTTAAAGGTTACAAAACACATTGCTAAATGTAACCTGGTTAAAGGATTTATTCACCCTATCAAGAGTGGCCTTGTTAGAGGAATTAGAACATTCCACCTGAATGTCACCTTGCTCAAAGGATTTATACAATGACTGTTAGGTCAACTTGGTTAAAGGATTTTAACTGATACAATGGTTAGAAAGTAATCAAAAATTGTGATCTGATACATACAACTTACTTTGCAAATCCAGATCCAATTTCAGCTCTAATGCTAACTTATAGAGTGGCCTCCATTCTCATCTCAAACTCCAAATCTTCTTGGAAATCCGTCAAGCAATCACTCATGCAATTATCTGTTTCACTGTTCAGCCTTCTCTGCTAGGTCATTCCAATTAGTAAATTAACAATGTAATCCTCTTGCATACACACACACCTTACATGAATAACCCTTTGAGGTTATCTTATACCTCTTCATCTAGGTTAGATAAATATTTTCCTCTTAATCAAGATCATAGATCTTAGGTTAGGTCAGATCCAACGGATCATCCCATCATTAAATTACCATTTACTTCTCCAAAGTAGTCTTTAATTAAATCTTGAGTCCATGCATTAATTATGGTTACCCATGCATTAAATAACGTGGATCAATCCTTAATTAAATTTACATATCCCAATAAAATCAACTATTTTGGCTAGAGATCTTAAATCTCATCATTAATCAAAATACTGGTGCTTGGCCACCATTGCGTTCTCACTCAGCCAACACTAAACTTGCTCAATAATTTCACTGGTGCTCGATCGTCACTAGAAATTATGCTCGGCATACTAGTGCTCGGCACAAACTAAATAGTAAAACTGTCATCATAAAAGAAACAACACATTGCTTTGCCAATGTGCCAACCGATCAAGTACCCTTGTTATTTTCCTTAACTCAACCATTCCACTTGGTCTTCTTGTTAAATATTCTTCATCAATCAATAGATATGGTACTCAAATAGATAGCAATAGTCTCACCAGTTAAGGTTTGACATCAATGAAAAAACAACAATTGTTTCCATTTTAGCTTTCCAAACAATCTTTCCAACAGAGAATTGGTAAAGAAAGAAGGAGTTCTCATTCTGCCTCAGTGGGATCTTGTTGATGCTATTGTCTTTGATGATTTTAGAAAAGAGACCAAACCAATGCACACTAGTGGAGTGTCTACTGGTGTTAAATTTAGTGAAGACCATGAAACACTGGTAATGTGGTCTATAAATAAGAAAGACAATAAGAGAACTGGTGAGGATGACCATACTGAACAGTTAGGCAGCTTGTTAGTAAAGAGAGTGGAAGACACTTCAAGAGAAGAGGCAGTTGGCCTTAGATTAGAATCTACTAAATTCAGTATGAAAGTATCCCAGAAGAAAGATGAAGAGATAAAAATTTTAAGGACATAGGTTGAAGTAATCATGAAATCATATAATGATGAAAGGGTAAAGTCCATTGAAAAAGATAAGAAAATTGCTATCCTAGAGGGAAAAAAAATATGTCAATTTTCTCCTCAAAGGATTATAACACAAGATCCACATCAGCCTGGTACATCCAGCTCAATTGTAACTTTCCCTCCTTCCCCTATGCCATCAAGTCCTATTACACAAGCAAACTTAGAATTAGAAAAAGAAAAATTAATTGTTGAAAGGACCAAGCTAGAAGAATCAAGAAAGAAATAGGTTGAAGAGTCTACATCATTTAAAGAAGAAGAGGCATGGGTAACCAAAGGTATTCTGATAAATTACATGCCACTCTCATGCAGTGTACTAAGGAATTAAGTCCCGCTACCATTTATTCGCTAGGAAAGAAAGTTATTAGCATAATAAATGAGTATGATACATATAAGGATAATTGGAACATGATCATGGATAGATGGAAAGGAAAGAAGGCTGAATTGAAATTTTTCTATTCCACATCCAAGGAAGAAAACAATATTGATATTGTTTTAACCAACACTTATAAATGCTTGAAATTACTAATGGACAAGGACATAAAAAGAAGCATCATCATTAGGAAGGTAGAAAATTTGAGGAAAGAATATTCAAAGTATCGATATGAGATGTTTCCTAATCTTTTCAATAAGAGTGGTGAAATAAAGAGTGAAGAATTATGGTTGAGATAAATGAATGAGGCATTGGCAACTAGGACTAACAATATTATTAATTTGGAAAGAACGCTTTTGTTTGTCCAAACTGTGGAAATCATTGGCAAAGCCAGGTCATTTTTTGAATTTTGGAAAGAGGAAATTGAGAAGGAAAGTGTCAGTTTGGATGAGATTAATAGTAGAAAAGATGAAGTCATTGGTTTCTGTTGGCCAAGTGATGAGGTGTATACCTCTTGGAAGGAGATATACAATGTAGTTGATCAGGAAGAAGAAGATAATGTGTAACTGGAAACAAATGACAATGCTCCCCAATAGTCTGAATGAGACAAGAAAAGGAAAAAGATTCTACATCAACAAGATCAAGGACAAAAAATTCTAGATGGTTGTTTCCGAACAAGTTTAAAGCAAGTACAATAACTGGGCGGTGAGAGGAAATACTACTTTTACTATCTTGTAACTAAAGTGGTTATTGTTCCACTTGTTATTTTGTCCTATATATGGGTCGTAGGTTTTGTCTTTCAACTTAGTCATCAGGAGCTTGTTGCATCCTTGATTTTTTAAGGATTCCAAGATGACTAAGGAAAACTATATATTCAAAGTTAGAAGACTTTGTAAAAGATGGTGAATTTACAACCGCAAAGCGGACTTTATATTTTGTTTAGTTTTTCAAGCTTTGGTCTATCTGAATGTATTGAAGGAGAATGATATTAATAAAAATACAGTAGAATCTCACGTTTCAGATCTATGGTTTCTTTTTGTACTTTTGTTCATGCTCTTGTATGTTTAGTTTGTAAGGCATTTTAAACATACTGGTTATAAAGTAACTGTGCAATTACTTGTGAGTTTCTTTCAAGGAGGGAGTCAGTCTTGTGAGTAATTCTAGAGGGCTAGGTATTATTATGAAAATTTGATACATGGATGTAAGAATGAGAGGATAGTTTGTAAGACACTCTATCCGGGATCTTATTTCTGTTCTTATTAATTTATTTTCTATGTATTATATCTCATTGGACTCTTTGACCGGGATTAGGCACCGGTCTAAGTTCTAATAAGTAGTTCTCATCATCAATCATAAATCAAAATCTGTACATTTCTGTTACTGAGCATTTTCATGTTTTATTATATTCAAAAGGTACAATTCATTTTACCGATTCCTTGAAGAGTGAATCATAAGGTTAGCCTTCCTAAACCCAAGAAATGTAAAAAGAAGAAGGATGAAAATCCTTGTTTCACTGGTGTTTTCTATTATCATGATTATAGTTTGTCTTGTTAAGTTCTGTATCAAGTTGATTACATCCATTTGTAATGTGTTTCATTAGTTGATGCAATAAATGATAATTGGAGATTCAATGTAAACCCCAATCCATTGATAAGTTTACTGTTAGGCAGTAACTTGTATAAGGTATACCCACCTGGTTTTGTGGAGCCCGAAGTGTAGAAGGATTATATCCTTATTAATTAGCCTTTTCCCTGTATGAATATAGAATTGGGAATCTGAGAGTCAAGCTTGAATATCTATACAGTGATTCAACAAGAAAAAGTGCTAACAAATTGGCGAATCTACTGGGAATAAGAGTAAAATATTGAAAAGAATCTTTTAAGGAATCTCTGATGTTTTTAAATTTAAATCAAATTGCAATTGAGTTGGCCCATCCGAGTCACACTAACAAATTGGCGACTCTGCTAGGGAGTTGATTTAATGTTCTAGAGTCGTGTTCATCAAAGAATTAGTCCTTGTGATATTAAGAATGTAGACACCCTAAAATGGACAGGCTTGCGACTTTACATTAAAAACACTAATTTTTCATCTATTAATTAATGGTTTTTTAACAATTAATTAATCAACTATTTTCCTCTAAATTTATTCCCCAAATCATCTAATCAAATTTTAAAAATTAATTAAATAATTAATTATATTTAATTAAATAGCTTTAATTGATTAATTACCATTAATTGATTAATTAAACTCAATTTCCTATAGTTTAAATTCAAATATTTAAACTTACTAATTAAATTCT
>MU225653.1:1217067-1229700 GCA_018584345.1 Thuja plicata | reverse complement strand
GGGTTTGCATTTATTTGTCTTCCTTTCTCTTTCTTGTACATTTTATTGATCACGTTTCTAGTATTCATTTAGTAGTCATTATATACTTGATTTGCATTCATTTGTGAAACCTTTGCTACTAACCCTCACCTTTGGAAAGCTGTGGGAATCGAAGAGAGAGGCGTACATTTTGGTAAACCCGATATGAAAAAATAGCCCAAATATCTCTTGCAGATGAAGAAACAGATTGATCAACCATGGCCATACGGTCGTAAATTTAAAAATCACACTTTTCTTTGACATTTGTACTATTTCACAATTGCTAGTATTTTACCGCAATTGTCTATACTATGCCATAATTGACTGGTTTAATACCGCAATTGATTGCAGGCTTTCACAGTCATTCTTCCCATTTCTTGTCTTCTGTCTTCTAGTATTTTTTTGCAATCACCTGATGCATGCCGCAATTGCAATAAGTTTGCTGCATTTGTCTGATCCGTGCCACAATTGACAACATTTTGCCACAGTTGCCAGTTATTTACCACAATTGACAACATTTAGCTGCACTTGCCAGTTATATACCGCAATTGATAGAACATTATCGCATTTGCAGGAAGATTGCCACAATCATAGGAAATATTGCAAACATTAGATCTAAAACTTTTTCCCCTCTGTTTCTAAATTAACATTCTTTTCAGTTTCTATGCAAGATTGGGTCAGAGTCACCAAGGACAGGGAAGAGTAAGTTTGGTAAGCATCATTCATCATTTCAAAGTTACTTATATCCTTATTTTAAAAATAATCCTTTTTGGTACTAACCTATTTAAACAACACAAAACTAAAAGGAATTCATTTGTCGATTTGGGTTTAAAAAAAATAGTGCTTGCAAAACATATCACACCTCATATTTTGGATTTGGGCTTAAAATTGACGTGGGGATTAAAACTGAACAAAGGCAAAGAATCTCTCAATTTGGTGCATTAAAATTGAACAAGCAATCAACACCTACTTTTGGGTTTAAAATTGAACATTTGTGCTTGTATGGTGGTGTAGCTTAGTTCACTTTTCAAAATTTGGAGCTTAATCGATTTACCTCGTGTCTTGAGTTTTGGGTGCACTTGCACAAACTATTAGATTACA
The DNA here is from genome assembly GCA_018584345.1 of Thuja plicata. Lineage (NCBI taxonomy): Eukaryota > Viridiplantae > Streptophyta > Pinopsida > Cupressales > Cupressaceae > Thuja > Thuja plicata. Next base: position 1,228,581 of record MU225653.1, on the reverse strand, counting down.
AACCTTTATACTTTTTTAGAAAGGCCTATACGGGGAATGTGCTTCTTTCTCAAAGAACGACCTTAAATCGGTAATCCTTCCGATTGGTATATAAACAAGGCACGAACTGAAGTTCCATCTTATCTAGCCAAGCTCAGGCGAGGTGTGTTGATGATAGTCTAGATCGGGTGAATATCCCTAAGGAGCCAGTGTGATCAACTAGGCTCTTAAGTGAGTCACACACGTACAAACCGATTGGAGAGACACCATGCACCCTTACTACAACCTTGTCAAATAGAGGCCAACCCATTTTACCTTCGAATAGATACCTTATTATAGTGCAAGGGGTTGCAGAATTTCCACCCAAGATTCCTAGCATATGTGTCCCATGATATTTGTGTAGTGAAAGAGATCTTCACTCCACGGCAACAATACCTAGAAACGGAAAAAACACATGCACCTACATCATGGACCTTCATGTCCTAGTAGCATGACAATTGCTATGTGAGCTAACAGACATTCAAGCATTGGGCCTATAACATTGTATTCTGAAGCCATTAACCTAGATTAATCTGACTGTTCATTGTTGAGACCTCGTGATAACCTTGCAACTTGAAAAAGGTTGTAGAACATACACAATTTCCATCTTCATTCTTCAAAACACAATGTCTATTATGCTTTTTCCTTTGATCAGTTTCTAAAAATTCAAAACAAAACATCCAAACTATCAAAATGAGTCAAACGTGTTAAAGTCTAGGGTTGTCAATGTCAACTATCATGCAAATCAGAAGCATTGTGTGATAAACTACCACAATCGACTAGTTATTTTACCGCAATCGGTGAAATTGTACCACATTTGACTAGATATACTATATTATGGTTCTGACCTAAAACCTTGAAAGAATTCTTCATTTGGTGTCCAAAACTAGTGTCTATCCCAGGAAAATGTGAAGAACACTATGTGAATCTCTAAACATTAAAGATTACCCTTTCTCTGTAAAGCACGATTATTGTCAAAAACATTGTTAGTTCAAAAGCTCAGACTTGAAATATCTTGATCTCATCATATCAAACATCATCATCTTTATCAAATTGAATTTTTCCAAGTTAAAGGTCAGAAAATCTTATCTGTTATCATCACTACTTTGAGATCAAGTTCTATCAAAATCTGTCCTTAGAATTACCCTTGTCCAAAACATAACTCAGACTTTTCTTAGAAGAGATCCTCTTCTTTGTTTTCTTTATATCACTTGTTTTAGTTACAAAACTTGGACCGCACTATGTCTCAAACACCTCATAGAGGACCTTACACAAGGTCTAAGGCTAGAGCTCAACCTAATGAGTCATATATCAACCATTTTCCTACTTGGGAAACAGAGAAAGAGAATGATCCCTTCATGAACACCAGTTCTGCTCTATTCGTTGAACAACCCCGTGGGGCAGCCTTTTCCCAAGATATCACCGAAGAAGAACTTGAAGATGTGGAACAAGATGCCTACTCCACCAAAGTAGTTGATGCTATTGTAGAGAGGAACCCTGAATGTTACTTGGCCATGCTAATAAAGAAGGGAGTCAAACTCCTCACCGAATTTAGTGTATCAACTATATGGCCCGAAAATCCTCTCACAGGTCAAAACACTACTCACACTCCTTAGATACTACCTATTGTGTCACAGATCTTTCCACCATTGGCTTTACCCACATCAACACAGACTATATCATATCAAACCAATGACCTGACCCAAGCCAGTACATCATCTACTCAAGGCATGACATGCTCACATCTAAGTGCACCCATGGTCACTAGTATGCCTCCACCTTTGGTCTCATGGCTAGCGAAATCAAGTTCTCATGCTATGCCTTCCATCCCACCAAACACCAACTCTTCTAAAACTATGTCGTTGCTGCAATCCATTCACACAAGTCTTGGGATCAACACACCATGCCCGCAGGGATCCATCTCTATTGAAATGACTTACAGTCAAGGCCCACCCAAAGTTACATCTTTGCCTCAAATCCAACCCCTGCAACAACAACCCTAGCTTCAGTTTCCTCAAATCAGACCCCCGCAATAGCAACCCAAGCTTCAGTTTCCTCAAATCAAACCCCCGCAACAGCAACCCCTGTGTTAGTTGCCTTAGTTCCAACCTCCGCAACAACAACCCCAGCTTCAGTTGCCTCAAACCCAACCTCTGCAACAACAACCCCAGCTTCAGTTGCCTCAAATCCAACCTCAGCAGTAGCAATACCTACCCCAGCATTATCAACCCCAGTTTTAGTCACAACAATAAACACATCATAACCCACCATGGACTACTCATGTCCCTCCAGTTACAAATCACTCGGTGGAGAATCAATATCAAGTCCCTAGGATGAAATCCTATGTTCCTACTCAAGGGACACAGAGGCACAGCCTCATACCCATCATGACACAAAGGAATGTCCACACACATCAGCCTCAATATCAAATGGACATGCTAATGCAACAAATGCAAACCCTTCAAACCCAAATGATGGATATGCAAAATCAGGGGCAAACTAAATCCTATACTACAGAGGATTTATACCCATACCCCTTTGACCATTCTCTTCAAATGTCTCCATTCCCAAACCACTTCTCAGTGCCAAAATTTGACAAATACAGGGGCAATACCAACCCTATTGAGCATTTTCGAGAGTTCTTTTCTAGTTGCATCGAAGTCGCTCATGATGAGACATATCTAATGTGACTGTTCCCACAAAGTTTAGCCGGACCAGCAATGGAATGGTTCTCACATCTACCTCATGGAATTTGGGTCTTAAGGAGAATTGGCTAAAAAATTCATAGCTCACTTCCATCATAACATCAAGCGCAAGGTTAGCATCAAGGACCTTTGCAACATTAAACAAAAAGATGGAGAGTATTTTGTGAAATTCCTACAAAGATGGAGGAACACGACAAACTGTATAACATATGATGTGCCCAAACAAGAATTAATAGTCATTTTTGTTGACAATCTGATCCCAGAAATGTCATTCACAATAGAGTTACAATTAGCTCTGAACTTCACACAACTCATCGAAAGAGGAGTTCATTGTGAGCAGAACTTTGTCAAATGAGGAATCCTTGTAGATCCCACACAAATGAACACAAATAAAAATGCAACGGAAAATTCTAAGTGGTGGAACAAGAACAAAAATGTCACTAGTAATGGTTTCATTGATGTAAAGACAATCAACTATGCGCAACCCAAGGTGCCACTACAAGGCACACCTGTGGCAAACCAAAACCCCACAGGGCCCACTCAACAGGCATACACTCAAAACCAACCTTTCCTGTACAAGCAGCCACTATGTCAAATAGTCATCAACAGAATCAACACAAACCATGGTTTCAATTCCAGCAACAAGATTTCACACCATTAGGAGAGCTAATAGAATCAACTTTATGCAAGTTGATACAATCAAACACTATCACTCTCCCAAAAATTAGGGACTTTGAATAGGATGAAAACAAACCAAGGTGGTATAATGACAAAGACTTCTGTGAGTTTCATTGGGTCAAGGGGCACAAAACAACCAACTACTATCGATTGAACCATGCTATTCAAGATCTGATTGACACCGGGATCATCAATGTGACGAATACTCAAACCAAAGGTAGAACTGATCACACCATTTTCAATGATACCTTCCGTGATCACAACAAGGGAAAAGCCTCCGGGTCTGGTGGACAAACCAATAAAGTTAACTATAGATATGCCAATAGTGATAATGTCATAAATTACCTAAATCCTTTAGATAACCATTGTGCCACAATCACTACCAGAGACCAAGGTAACAATTGCACTGTAACTATGCATCATGCTAGAGTCATCTTGCAAGTAGTACCATCCTCAACTACTACATCAGCCAATCCCATGGCAAACTCAGATCCACAAACAAGCATAGTGGACCAACTAAAGCACACACCTGCCCAGATCTCCATGTTTGACCTTTTGCGCATATCCCCGCAGCATAAATTGGCACTTGACCAAGAAATTCAAAATGTAGCTGTCCCAAGGGACATAACACCAGAAAGCTTCCAAACAATGGTCAACCATATAGTAGCTAACAAACATGCCACATTCACATACCATGATGTGCCACCGCATAAGCCCTTGCATAATGATCCTCTACACTTACTTGTCCAAATCCAGAAAAGAGTTGTCCGTAGGGTCCTTGTTGATGGTGGAGCTAGGTTAAACATCTGTACTCTAAAGTTAATCAAGAAACTAGGTTATTTAGAATCAAGCATTGATGTCACAAGGAGGATAAATATTAGAGCCTATGATGAAGAGGAAAGGTCGTCTAAGGGTATTATCATTCTACCTGTTCGCATTGGGCCTGTGGTAAAAAACACTCCCTTCCAAATCTTAGATCTTGAACTGGGATACAACATGTTACTAGGGAGACCTTGGATACATGAAATGCAAGCTGTACCATCAACATACCATCAATGCATCAAGTTCCCTCACCAGGGAGAGGAGATCATCATAGAGGGATATCCCAATCCCTTCCAATATTACAATGCAGTCCAAATTAGCACCGACAACCAGGTACCATCAAATCAAGATGCAAGCATCCTATCCTCTAGAGATTCGAATCCCAAAGATGTTACATGGGTAGCGGGAGAGATAGTCATTAACAAGGATGCAAGTAACTCCCCCCTTTCAAATTCAAACCTTAAAGGTGTCACAGAGAAAGTAGGAAAGATATCCATCACGGACAAGGGATGTGGTGAATATAGATATGAAGAGGCTTTTACCATTACACACATGCCTCAAAGCCCAAGGACTTGTGGTATGCCACAACCTGTTATTACAACAGAAACTCTGTAGCCAGTTGTATTTAGATGTCCACCCACAACTTTTGTCCGATGGGGAGACATAGCGGAAGAGAATCCTTTTGAGAAAGACATCAATACATGGTTATACCGAGACTCCCCTGAAACAATCCAACCACCATTACCCTTGTCAAACTATGGTAAGGGATACACAATGATACAAAGATTTGGGTACGATGGAACAACTGGGCTGGGGGAAAGACAACAAGGAATATATGAATTGCCTCTACCACCAACCCAAATAAACCCAAGAGGTTTGGGCTATGGACAACAAAGCACTAATTTGGTGATCCAAGACATTCAATTCAATCAAGAGAAAGTAGCAAAGATGCACCAGGGGCACAACACTGAGCATGTCCTAATAAGAAACATATTAGCGCAGTTGTTGCCCACCGAAGAGGGAACCAAACAATCCCAAATAAACCTACACATAGCAATCGATGATAACCAAGGAAGTGCGACATCAGATGAACATTCCATTGAGATAGACTCCCATGAGTATGAGTGGAGATCCCTCCATGATTCTGAACCATCAATCCCTTATTTTTCCCCTTGAGTCGACATTATCATAAATCTAGCAGACCTATTTGAACAACTAACTATTACCGGACAACCCTGTATAGACAAACATGTCATTCATTAGACCTCAAGTGGTGCATCCTCATCATAGTATAATTTTGTAGGCACCATATCAGCAGTACTATTCAGTACACCAAAGCCAAACATTAGTGAAAGTGTTTGTCTTGTACACCTTGAGCTTATAGAGTGGGATCAACAAGGGCCACCTAATCTAGATGTCTTCGAGAATGATGAGGCGATATCTCATTTCATGGGACTAAGGGAAGGCATTTCATCAGGAGATCACAAGGCAGGATTCTCTATCAACCTAGATAGAGCAGCATATTTTGGGGAGGAAGCTCCTCTTTCCAGTCCATAAAAGAAAAAAGAACAAAAGAGTAAAAAGCTAAAAGAATATGTATCTTCTAGTGAAAACCTCTCAAAGGCACTAGAAGATGGAAAGAGAGAACTCCTCCCCTTAATAGAGGAGAAATCAACATTGTTAGCCGAAGAGAGAGGAAATCAACTTGGGGGATGACAAGAACCCAAAGAACATCTACTTGGAAAAATCTCTCACCCTTGAGGAGAGAGAATAGTTCATCAATTTCTTCAAGGCAAGAATGATCAATTTCACATGTTCTTACTTGGACATGCCAGGTTTAGATCCAGAGTTGGTGCTACACCATCTCCCACTGCTACCAAATGCCAAACCAATCAAACAGAAGCTAAGAAAGATGCACCCTCATGTTGCATTACTAGTCAAAGTAGAACTGAAAAAGCTCCTAGATGCTAAATTCATCAGACCTATACCATATGCGGATTGGATATCTAATCTGGTACCATTTATGAAGCATAGTAGTCAAATATAGATTTTCACAGACTTCTAGGATCTCAATATAGCATGTCCCAAGGATTAATTTCCTATACCAAACATCGATATGATAGTGGACCTAATGGTAGGGCATGAAATGCTATCACTTATGGATGGCTTCTCTGGTTACAACCAAATAAGGATAGTGCCAGAGGACCAACACAAAATGGCTTTCACATGTCCTTGGGAAACATATTGTTGGAATTTCATGCCATTTGGTCTAAAGAACGCTGGAGCAACATATCAGAGGGCAATGAAAACCATATTTCATGATCTCATCCACAAGACAATGGAAGACTATTTGGATGACATATTAGCCAAATCAATACTCCCAAAGGATCATCTATAGGTTTTGGGACCCAGCTTTGATAGAATGCAGGAATTCAAAGTCTGACTAAATCTAAAAAAGTGTACATTCGGTGTCATAGCGGAAAAATTACTAGGGTTCATAGTATCACACAAAGGAATTGAAGTGGATCCAGCAAAGGTCAAGGAAAATTGGACATGCCTCCATGATCGAACCTGAGACAACTAAGGGGGTTACAAGGAAGGCTCCAATAGATCAGATGATTCATAGCTCAACTGGTAGACAAGTGCCACCCATTCCAACATCTATTGCATAAAGACATCAAGTTCATATGGACAGAGCAATGTGAACAGACATTTCAGATATTCAAAGACTACCTTCTAAAGTCTCCTATATTGGTACCACCAGTACAAGGTAGACCATTTCTTCTATATATCTCAGTGACTAAATCAACATTAGGTGTCCTCTTGGCATAGCATGATGATGCAGGAAAAGAGAGGGTTGTCTACTATCTAAGTAGGACTTTGGTTGGATATGAGCTGAACTACACGCCCATTGAGAAGTCATGCCTGGCAGTTTTTTTTGCTTCCCAGAAGCTCAGACACTACATGTTGAGTCACCCAATGAAATTGGTTGCACATATTGATCCTCTCAAGTACCTCCTGAGCAAAGAGGTGCTCACTGCATGACTGGCCAAGTGGGTAATGATCTTAGCGAGTTCAACATTGAGTATGTAGATAGAAAAGCTATCAAAGGACAAGTGATCGCCGATCAACTAGCAGAGGCACCAATTCAAGATCACCAGCCTATTGTTTCAAACTTTCTTGATGAATCTATCATGACACTACAATTGGAAAACTAGGTATGGCAACTTTATTTTGATGGATTGTGTACAAACCATGGTGTGGGGGCAGGGATAGTTCTTATCACTCCAGATCATAATACAATTCCAAAGTCTTTCAGACTTAACTTCCAATGCACCAACAATATAGCAGACTATGAAGCATTGGTCATCGGTCTAAAGATAGCCATCCAATGGAGAATCAAGAACCTGAAGGTCTTTGGAGACTCACAGTTGGTCATTAGTCAAGTTAACAATGATTATATGACCAAAGATGAAAAGCTCATACCTTACAAAGCACAGATGGAAAGACTACGTACAAAATTTCACTACATTCTCTTTGAGAAAGTCCCAAGAGCACAAAACAAAGTGGCAGATGCGATGGTTACCATAGCATCACTGATTGATATGCCAGGTAATGATACCAAATTCTATTTTCTAGTGGAGAAACTCTTGGTGCCATCACATCAGGCATCTATCACAAAATCAGCATGTGTCCTTGTTGGTCCTGAGTCCCCATGGTACCAAAATGTCTATAGCTATCTCCAAAATAATGTCTTACCTCCAAACCTATCTAGGAACCAGAGAAAAGCCCTCATCTACCAAGCCTCTAGGTATACTATCCTCTCAACTACTCTATATAGACAAAGTCTTGATGGAACATTACTACGATGTCTCACTTCCATGGAATCCCATAAAGCTTTGTATGAGGTACATGAAGGAATATGTGGAACCCATGGAGGTGGCAACATCTTAGCTAAGAAAATAATCCACATGGGATACTATTGGCCAACAATAGAGACAGATGCACACAAGCATGTCCAAAGGTGTAGACAATGTCAACTTCATGGAGACCTCATCCATGCACAAGCACAGGAACTAAACCCCATTACATCATCGTTACCATTTTCAATGCGGGGATTTGACCTAGTGGGTAAGATAACACCTTCTTCAGCAAACAGACACAAGTACATAATAGCAGCAATGAAGTACTTCACCAAATGGGTGGAAGCAATTCCCTTCACTTGCATCACTGGAAAATAGATAGCAATGTTCATACTTAATCACATCATTTGTCGATACGGGATCCCCCAAACAATCCTGACAGATCATGGTACCCCTTTCCAGAACAAGGATGTTGAAGACCGATGTGAACAATTCCGCATCAAAAAAGGGTTCTCCTCATTTTAATACCCTCAAGGGAATGGACAAGCCAAATCTACAAATAAAACAATCTTGAAGATTCTAAAGAAAATAGTAAATGAATCAGGGCGAGACTGGCATCTACAACTTAGTCCCGCATTATGGGCATACAGAACTAGTGTGATAACACCAACACGAGCAACTCCTTTCTCCCTAGTCTATGGAATAGAGGTGATATTACCCCTCAAAGTGGAAATCCCATCCCTAAGGATATCATTGAAGAAGCTAGTTTCAGATGAAGACTATAGAGTGGCACGGCTCAACGAGCTAGAATTACTAGATGAAAGAAGGCAGCATGCCTTTGACCACTTACAAGGCTATCAAAATTTCCTTAGAAGGAATTATCACAAGAAGGTGAAGCCATGAAAATTTGAGGTGGGAGACCTTTTCCTCATGGAAAATTAGAAGAATCAAGTAGAGCGAGTCAAACCTGGTAAGTTTGAGCCTAACTGGCTAGGACCTTTTGTTAATGTCAACTCTACTCAGAGTGGGGCATTCATACTAGCAACACCAGAAGGAGATCAGCTCCCTAGCTACATCAACAACATGCACCTAAAGAGGTTCTACCCTTAAAGGTCTCTATGGTTAAGGCATTTATCTACATATCCAGAAAATAGTAAAAAAAATAAAAAAATACAAAGGTTATCTTGGTGAAAACCTAGCAATCAGGCGCCTTGGCGACAACAAAAAAAGCAAAAAAGCAAAAAAAGTAAAGAGAAAACAAAATCTCTCTCTCAGTGAAAACCTAACAATCATGCGCTATTGAGTAGGTACCTTGGTGAAAACCTGGCAAACAGGTGCCAAGTGTTTGAAATCCAGCTTCATCATCAATGAGATCCAAAAGCTTGAGCACACTTCAAAATGCAAGACTGACTATCCCAAGCTATATGCAGCAACACAAACCCCTCTGAGCACCAAGCACTTACCTATGGTTAATACTGGTCCACCAGACTAGGGGGCGATTCCAAATGTCCTAAAAAATCCAAAAAATTAGAAAACTCATCAAAAAATCCTAAAAAGATAAAAAATCAAGAGAAAATCATTCTTCATAAAAAACAATAAAAAAATTGCAAAATCCCAAAGCAATAAAACCAACTTGGTTATCAAAGAAAGCAAGGGGCAAGTGCGCTTAGTCAATTCATTGTCACAATCATCAGCTTTGCAAATCAGCATTGGGCCCATCTGACATAGCTTGATCAGCTGCCAAATTGATCAAATCAAAATCTATCAATCAAATTGTCACAATCATGAGGTTTGCGAACAAGCATTGGGCACATCTGACATAGCTTGATCAGCTGCCAATATGATCAGAGAAATCAAATCAGTCAATCAATACTGTCACAATCATGGGCTTTGCAAACACGCATTTGGCCCATCTGACATAGCTTAATCAGCTGCCAAAACGATCAATAAAATACAGCCAATCAAGCCTATCCAAAGAGTTTGAGCTAGTCAAGAGATCCAACTGCATCAAGGAACCACACAAAAATGTTGACTAGGACAGTCAAGTCGGTCAGATGTCAGTCTATATTTTGGGGTTATGTTCTTATGCTACTCCAGGATCAACCATGTGAGGAGAGTAGCTATGATAGATCATGACTTATTTTCTTTGATTACTATCTATTGAATGTTCACTTTGATTTTAGGGCCATGATGATTTAGGATAAATGCGGTAGGCACTGTCACTTATCTGGCCGTTGTGCATTTCCATGATCTGAGCTCAAACCTGGAAAAGAATTGGACATTCCTTCTCTTTTATTTTTCTTGTTTGCTTTATATAATCAAGAGCTCACAACAATATTCAGATGGACTCTGAGTTGCTTTGGAGTTCTATCTTGGTTTCTATGGTCTTTCCCTTTATGTTGCAAACAAGCGCTCACGATGCTATCTAGATGGACTCTAGGGGCGTAGGATTTCTATCTTGTTTTCTTGGCTTTCCCTTTTTCAAAAATCAAGAGCTCACAGTGTTATCTAGATGGACTTTGGATGCATAGGAGTTCTATCTTGGTTTCTTTGTTTTAGATTAATTCAGAGGACAAGTGGTATCCAGATGGTTAATATCTGGGTGCTCTTGGCTCTCTTTCTTTTCAAACAGGGAACATAGTTGAATCTAGATGGTTAATATTTGGGTGCACTATGGGTCTCTTTGTATTCAATCTTTCTACTCCTTTTGCTATCAAGAGGTCATGGTGGTATCCAGGTGGTATGTGATCTGGATCATTTGACACTCTTCTGAAATATCAGAAAATACAAAAAAAAAAGCAATGATGACAAATATTGGAAACAGGGGCAGTGACTTGGGACATTCATCCTTTCTATCAGATCATATCTATCAAAAAAGAAAAAAATTTCCTTTCTATCATTCCTTATCTATCAATCAATCCTAGAGATCACATTCCAAACTAACTTCCTTCTAACTAACACATGCATTACTCAAAATTTTTGTGCATGGTAGATTGCATTCATTTATTGCATAAGAAAAATCCAAAACATGTGCATAGTAGATCATATAATCAATGCATCCATCATCAATAACATCATAACTAACATAGGAATGCATTCACCATCATCATATAGTGATTCACTTTTTCAACAAATTAATGCTTATCTGACGCATTTTCTATGCTTAATTCGTTGAGGGGCATATAGTCCACTTGCTATCACTGGGGCAAGCTGGGGCAGGATCAAATCAAAGAATCTTTGACACACTATGACAAGTCACATCACATCAAAGAGGGGCAAATGTAAACACCCTAAAATGGATAGGCTTGCGACTTTACATTAAAAACACTAATTTTTCATCTATTAATTAATGGTTTTTTAATCATTAATTAATCATCTATTTTCCTCTAAATTTATTCCCCAAATCATCTAATCAAATTCCCAAAATT
>MU225653.1:1151612-1216919 GCA_018584345.1 Thuja plicata | reverse complement strand
TACTCCACCCATCTCTCCAGTCCACATGGGTAACTTCACCCACCTCTTTAGTTCAAAAAGGTAACTCATAATTATCTCTTTAGTTAACCAAACTCTATCTCCTCTTTACCAAATGAAGAGGTGGAGTTTACTGAGGACCTCTCCAGTTCCTTTTGATCTCAACCGTTCATCTCCCTATCTTTAGGATTGATCTCAACCATTTTCATCACCAAATCCTATATAATAAACCCTTCATAACCATTTGAAGGGTCCAGGATTTCAAGCTCTCGTGCACCATTACTCTGTCAATTTGGTTCTAGCATTCAAGCCATCTTGCGACCACACACACACATTTAAATTATCAAATTCTCAAAGCTTCTCAAGTCATAGACGCTGCCGGGCCAATACTGAGCATCAAGAACAATGTTTCAGAAGGAGTAGAGAGAAACAACAGAAGCTTCAAGCATCATGGGGTTTGCATTTATTTGTCTTCCTTTCTCTTGCTTGTACATTTTATTGATCACATTTCTAGTATTCGTTTAGTAGTCATTATATACTTTATTTGCATTCATTTGTGAAACCTTTACTACTAACCCTTTCCTTTGGAAAGCTGTGGGAATCGAAGATAGAGGTGTATAAAGAATAAGTCTAATTTTCCTCATAATTATCAGGGTGAGTTTATTTTTTTTATCTGTCATTGCACATTACTTGAGGGTTTTGATCCTGAAGATGATACTACTCTTGTCTCAAATAGACTAAGTGGTGACGATAGATTCTCTAATTTAATTGAGTGTGTGCTTTTGAAGAAAAGTTACAAGGGGAAGTGGATCTGCAGTGATATAGACGACAAAGGATAGTATTCCTGAGATCACAAACTTAGTCAAGGTGAGGAGTTATTAAGAAAATTTGCATTCAGGTTTCATTCAGACTTATTATTGTATGAGAAAGTCTAAGTTGGGACAAGTTTCTCAGCTATTATATATATATATATATATTTATATTTGTCCTTTGCAAAGAGGTGGCGACTCTAATCTCTGTCCACTCCATTTTTGCATAAGTGAACATATTGAATATACTTGTCTATTTTAAAAGATGAGTCAGAAAAGAAATATTAGATCCTATTTCAAAGCTAATCCTGAGAAGGATATTGGAGAAGAGCTCCATACCCCTGGAAGGAGACAATGGTCCAAGAGAGGTGGATCTAAACATGATTCCCCAAGTACCTCTAAGGGGAGGATGGAAACCCCCGTTCTAGAAAGAAGGTCATCTTCATCTGAAAGTGTAGAACCCATAGGGCCAATTGATTCTCATAGAGATTATTAAAACTTTGATCCTTTCAGAGATGGGGATACTACTGATGTAGGTTTCTTCCCTACAGAAGAAAATCTAGCTCCACTAGATAAAACTTCTGCTGTTGAGACAACCTCTTATGATTTTGATAAGTTAAGAGATGAGGTTCTAGCTTTAAAAAGAAATAAAAATGAGGAAGAAATAGAGATATCAAATGCAAGTAAGAGGCGTGAGAAAGAGTTATATTACTTATGGCTAGAGAGAGAAGAACTCTTGGCTGAAATGAGAAGAAATGACCTCAAGGATAAGATCCTAAATGAAGAGGTTAAAGGCCTAAATACAAACTTGTTTGGTGATCTTGATGATTTGAGGAAGAAATCTACAAATAAGACATCAAATTCTGGCAAAGATGAATTTGAAGGAAGTGGACTTGTCATTAGACAATTGCACCCATATGAGGTTGAATAGAGTGCAAAACCTAAGACAAGCACTAAGGATGTCCTCAACAAGGGTAAGCAGAAGGCTATTGGTGTTACTATAGAAGAGCCTAAGAAAAATATGACTATCCCTACAGGGATACCTCAAGTTGATCTTGAGATTGAACAAGCCAGAAAAGCCAAGGAGGACCTAGCCAAACAACTAGAGAAGTTGGAATTAGAGGCAGCTGCAGCTGATATGAGGATGAAAATAGCAGTTGATTAGGGAGATGATGATAATGTGTAACAAGAAACAAATGAAAATGCTGCCTTAAAATTTGAATGAGACGGGAAAAGGCAAAATATTCTACATCAACAAGATCAAGGACAACAAATTCCAGATGGTTGTTTCCGAACAAGTTTAAAGCAAGTACAGTAACCAGGCGGTCAAAGGACAAACTACTTTGAATATCTCATAACTAAAGTGGTTATCATTCCACTTATTATTTTGTCCTATATATGGGTCATAGGTTTTGTCTTTTAGCTTAGTCATCCGAAGCTTGTTGCATCCTTGATTTTTTAAGGATTCCAAGATGACTAAGGAAAACTATATATTGAAAGTTAGAAGACTTTGTAAAGATGGTGAATTTACAACTAAAAAGAAAACTTGATATTTTGTTTTGTTTTTCAAGCTTTGGTCTATCTGAATGTATTGAAGTAGAATGATATTAATAAAATATAGTGGAATCTCTTATTTCAGATCTATGGTGTCTTTTTGTACTTTTGTTCATGCTCTTGTATGTTTAGTTTGTAATACATTTTAAACATACTGGTTATAAAGCAACTGTGCAATTACTTGGGAGTTTCCTTCATTCAAGGAGGGAGTCAGTCTTGTGAGAAATTCCAGAGGGATAGGTATTAGTATGAAAATTTGGTACATGGATGTGAGAATGAGAGGATAGTTTGTAAGGCACTGTATCTGGGATCTTATTTGTGTTATTATTAATTGATTTTCCATGGATTTATATCTCATTGGACTCTTTTCCCAGGACTAGGTACTGGTTTAAGTTCTGATAAGTAGTTCTCATCATCAATCATAAATCAAATTAATCTTTACATTTATGTTATTGAGAATATTCATGTTTGATTATATGCAAAAGGTACAATTCATTTTACTTATTCCTTGAAGAGTGAATCATAAGGTTAGCCTTACTTAGTCCAAGAAATTTAAAAAGAAGTAGGATGAAAATCCTAGTTTCACTGTTGTCTATTATTATCATGATTATATTTTGGCTGGTTAAGTTCTGTATAAAGTTGATTACATCCATCTGTATTGTGTTTCATCAGTTGATGCAATAAATGATAATTGGAGAATCAATGTAAACCCCAATCCATTGATAAGTTTACTGTTAGGTAGTAACTTGTATAAGGTATACCCACCTAGGTTTGTGGATCCCAAAGTGTAGAAGGATTATATCCTTGTTAATTATCCTTTTCCCTACATGATTCTGGAATTGGGAATCTGAGAGTCAAGATTGAATAGCTATATAGTGATTCAACAAGAAAAAGTCCTAACACACCATATGAGATTTATAAACTCCTAATTTTTACAAAAACATATTACAAAAATGTTTGCAAGTATGCATCAACCATAATGCTCTTTAGAGTCTTTATGCTCTACAAGCTCATTACCTCATTCTAAACTCGGTAAATTAACTATTTTTCACCCTATATCTTCTTCATTCTATCTTCAAATTATTAGGATTAAGTAATATTGAGAGGCGGGGGGGGGGGGGGGGGGGGGGTGAATGAGTATTATAGAATTTTAAACTTAAACAAAGTAAATTAAAGCTTAACCAAATAATTGCTGAAATTAAAAGAACATAAACACACAACTCATAACACCATGAATTTGTTATCGAGGAAACCCTGGCCAAGAGAAAACCCTGGTGGGTATGTACCCACAAATATGCCATAAAAGTATATTGTCCCTATTAGAAGACCTAGCCCTGTTAGGAGATGATTATTACATTATTACATTTCCTTTTTAGTGGAATACAAAACCCTATTAAAGGTATACTGAGGTCACTACTCATACAATTAGAAATGAGATTTTGTTACAATGCTTTATCAAGAATGAGCAATACAAGCATCTTCTCTGCTTAGGTAGTTTTGGTTATAGCTCACATTACCATATGACTGATTCTGATATCACAATGCATCCATCCAACTCTTCACATCCATACCAATCTATCACACATCCATTACACTCATCGCTTCTCAAATAGCTCTTCCTATATATACATTGTTACGTATCCTGTTGACTTCAAATTACATCATAAAATAGAATTAATACTTATACAAAAATAAATTACCAAGTCAGAAATCATATACTATCAGAACATAGGTAATCCATAATCCAAATCCAACATAGCACATTTGGAATTCACATTATACTCCCTTAATCATCGCAACTGTTCATCTGCCCTATATCACTGTTACTCTATCTTCACATGTCTTCATCATGCTGTAACTTACTGTACAATCAACTCCAAAACATAAGATATTTTAACTGAAGGTCACACATATCCCAAAATAGCTTCTCCTAAGCTCACATGTCTTTATTCATCATATATTGTCTTCACTAAACAAAACTATACTCCTGTACCCTGTAACTCTACTTCCTAAACTTAGTCATTTTGTAGTCCTTAACTCCAAAAATATGTTTCACACTATGCGATCATCCATAAAATATGTGTTTCCTTAAATGAAAACCCTCAAGTTCTCTAGAACACTCCTGAATGCACCACTTGCTAACAATCTCTCCCTTTGGCATTGATGGCAACATTTAGTAAAAAATGACTAAGGGTCAATACTAAAAAAAATATATACACAACACTCTTTATCTCCTTTACATATATCTTCTCTACTCTTTACATTCTTTATATGTTCTTGTCTCCCCCTTTGACATCAATGGAAAAGGTATACAAAAATGTAGAATACATAACAAAATTGTGCCACTACTTACCAAAAATTATACCATCTTTAGCACATCTTTGAAGGAGATCTCCAAGATATTTACTTCCTCTGACCAAGTCTTCACTAGTATCTAACTCACATGAATCAACCCAGTTAGTGCAAAAGAAGATGTCTCTGCTGCCTTTAGCTCAGTAGGCATATGTTCAGTGAGGGCCTACACTATCTTCTGAATGTCAAAAAGACAGGTCTCAAGAATTGATAACTTAGGAATGATTAAACTCTTCATCATACCAAATCTTCCCACAACTATCCCTTTCTCTATATCCAAAACACTTATTTTGTCCAATATCCTAGGTACTTCTCTATCTAACTCCAATATAGAGTGTGAACAAGTCTGACAAGTGTCCATCATCTTGTCTAGAGTTAGTCTATCCTTTTCTATTATCTCCTTAATGTTTTTGAGATGTCTAATAGGATTTATATAGTAACTATATAACTTCCTTCCATGTGATACACAAATCCTTTCCTTAGATATAGTATTGTTCTATATGCCCAAGTCCCATGAGATATAATTCAAAAATTCTTCCAACTTCTTCACAATGTACTTCTTCACTACTTTCTCTTCAGTGATCTTGTCCAAGGACTTATGGTGACTATCAAAGTCATCCAATACCTTGTTTAAGTTCTCTGCAGCGTCCTTCGATTGGAAAGAAAAATGTATAGGTAAGAGTTTGTGGGTAGTATCAAATCATCTTTCCATTACCCTTGTCTTCTTCTCACATATCTGCTCAGATCTCTCTTTCACTTTCAAAAATGTGATGTAGGATAACTTCATCAGCTCGTCCACATCCATATCCTCAACATCAGTGCTCAGAGTCTTATCTTCACTTGCCAACAATAAATATGAAGGAACAAATGCATGAGTTTCCTATTTCTATTCAACTTTATTATCTATTTCTTTTACTACTTCAGCTTTGCTCACTTTTTTCTCTTCTTTCTCTGCCATTTCTAGAAAAATGCTTCCTTCAATGTTGGTATCTTTCTGAAAAATATCATAGACATCCTGCAAGGTGTCCAAATACATAGCCACACTAGAAACAAAGAAATCTGGTTGCTTCACAGTACTCATAAATTGACCAGTGCCTTCACCCATTAATTTTTCTAGACTTATTTCTACCATCCTTGATGAATCACCTTTTTCAATAGTTCTAGGCTTAACAACCTTTGGTGGTGACGACTTATTAGGTTCAATACCCATTAGAAAATTATACACAACCTTCTGAGTTTCCTCAATCACTTCATCGTACCTTCTCCCCATTATCTTTACCAATCTTGACTTAGTTCTCAGCAAAGGTTTTAAAGCATTCAATATCTTCTTCATCTCTTCAATTACACGTAACATGGGTAACATGTCTTCAATTACATGTACTCTAATTGATTCATCTTCTATCTGTGCTATTTGTTTCCTTAGCTCTAATTTCTCACAGAGTCCCTCAGGTATACTACCTTCAAATTCTAACAAGTTCTTCTTAAAAACAAGTAAGTGATTTATTATCATTTCTTCAATCAAAGTACGATTAGATGCATCATACCTTACACAGAATCTAGAAAAGGTATTAATTTTTCCTTGCTCAACTATTCTCTTTTCTAGTATCTTTATGTTAGGTTTATAGAGATGCTTCACACCTGGACTATTCTCTTCTACTTTCTTCTCTTCTCCCTTCTCTTCAACTCGTGTCCTCTATCTTTTAGGTGGAGAGTCCTATTTAGTTGACCTTGTATTCCTTCTCATAAATTCCATAAGTTTCTATTTCTATGATGTTCTCTTTGGTGGTGTAGGTGTTGTTTCAGATATATCAATCAAAATAGAGGGTGAACTAATTACCTTCTCATCTTCTGGAGGTGGAAGGGCTGCAAGAGAAGTGCTCACCAATCCAGAAACACTCTCTATTATCTTCTTTCTTATCTCTTTCATCTCATCCTTTGTTATAATAGCTTTACATGCTAGATCATCTACCAAGTTCTCTACTTTCCTCTTTCTTACACCTCTAGTTTGTTCTTCTCTTATCTTTGTTGAATTCTCTTCATAGGTGCCCCACCTTTCTTCAGATGGATCAATTTATGAGGATAGTATGTGTTCAACTTGCATAGTAAAGACCTTAAAACTGCCTTCATTTACCAAAGGATAACACCACTTTATCCTAGGTTGAACTGCCTCAAAGAAAACACAATCTGTTTCAACCATGAAACAAATTGTATCTTTGTACTTATCTACCAATGCCTCAAGAATCCTCTCTCTTTCCTTCATCTATCTCTGCCAGATTTTGATCATCCCAAATAAATCACCATCAATCCATGTACTATTTTTTCTTCTATAGCTATGTGTGATCTAAATTCCAGCGGGTTCATTGTCCTTCCAAGCTCTAGGGTGCATACTAGGAAAAATATGTACAATATGAATATACATATGTATCAATAGATATCCAAACTTGAATTCCTTTGACTTATCCTTCTTAATTTTATTTACATTCTCCATAAACTGCATTGCAATTATTTCACAAAGGTTATATTTAACATTTTCCTTAACCGTTATGTATGCCATAAAAATAACTCCTACGAATACCGAGTTAGGTCACCTACTATAATGTAGTTTGTATCCAAGAATTTTTGAAACCAATCTGAAATCTTGCTAAAATATATCATTGATAGTCATCGCTCTCTTATCCCATCACAAATGTGTTAGGGTTTCCACCTGTTTCTTTATTTTTTTGTCTGCAATATAAATGACTCCAGAATTGTCGAAACTTGTTATACTATGAATCAACTCACTACATATCTTCATAGGCTGATCTCCAAGCCAAATGAATTGATCATGAACTCTACTCAAATTATTTTAATCCATTCCTCTTTGTCAAATTCATAAATTTTAGTCATCCACATGATACTTAAGTTTTCAAGGTGTGTGAACGTGACTTTCATCTTGCCATATTGTCCAATCATGTCCTTCATCTCTAAATATATCTCAAAGCCTCCTAGAGACTCATACTTACAAGGAATGTAAGCCCTAATGTCTTCAACATGTAGAGCGCTGTAGGGTTTTTGCAGATATGCACCTTTTGGATCATCCTCAGTTGATTTTAATGGGTGTTTCTTACACTTATACATAGGCCTTTCAGCAACATAAAAACTCAACAAAGTGTCCATAACCAAAGCTTCGCAAATTATCTAAATACCTTTTATCTGCCAATTTTGTGAATTTTTGCTTCCATCAAATGCTCAACATACTTTCTTCTTTACTTCTTTTTCTCTAATCTCTATTCTCCTTTGGGTCTATTCTTTGAATGATGTTTAAACAAGTTCTTTTGATTAAACTTATACTTTGATGTGTAAAGAACCAACATAGTTCCCTATAAACTCATCTCTACACATAATCCAATTAATTAATAAATCTAGAAATCATAGGATATAGAGTGTAAAGCAATATGATCTCAGATATGTGTTCCACAACATCTCAACATACTCTCACTAAGCTCGCAAGAGCTTACTTCTCATAATCAGGGGCTAGATAGATTTATGATGTTTCCTTCCAATGCTCCCCCTAAGGCCATGCTTGGCCATCTAGGTTGATGTAGCAATGTTAGCATCAGGCGAAGGCTCAACAACATCTACTGACTCTCCCTGAACAAATACCTCACTTGTTTCCTTTACCTTCCATACCTTACCACTGTTTTCATCTTCTGGTTTTGTTAAATGACTCTTGAATTCATCTATGTATTCTACAAGACTCTTACCAGTATCACTAATATTATTCTTTATAACCATAAGTGGTGGTCCTCTTTTGTTATCAGTTCTATTGTACCTACAAAACTTCGCTATATGTCCTGAATTATTACATTTGTAGCATGTAGGAGGTGGTCTATTTTGATTAACCTCCAACTTACAATACCTTGCGATATGTCCAAAGTTATTACATTTGTAACATGTGATTTTAGTTGCTATTTCTTCCTTAATGTAATCTTGCTTGATTCTAGATTGATCAGGTTTCCTGCTGTAGACACCCTAAAATGGACACACTTACGACTTTACATTAAAACACTAATTTTCATCTATTAATTAATGGTTTTTTAATTATTAATTAATCATCTATTTTCTTCTAAATTCATTCCCCAAATCATCTAATCAAATCTCCAAAATTAATGAAATAATTAATTTTATTTAATTAATTAACCTTAATTGATTAATTTCCATTAATTAGTTAATTAAAGTCAATTTCCTAAAGTTTAAATTGAAATATTTAAACTTACAAATTAAATTCTTCCAATTAAATTAATTTTATTTTATTTAATAATGCAATTCTAAATAAAAAAGAATTCAATTGAAAACTTTAATTTCAAAAATAAATTAAATATTCAATTATTTTCAAAGAGATAACTCTTAATCAGATCACATGGGTTACTCCACCGACATCTTCAGATTGATGACATTAATTTGCCATTAGTATGCAAAGAACACATTCGGTAAGAATACACCAAAAGATAGGACAAAGAGAAAACCGAAAATGTAGATACAAGAGATCACCAAAAATGGCTAAGTACAAAGAAAACCGATGACACAATTTTGTGTGTAAACCGAAATTGCAAAATGAAAAGGATAAAGAGGAACCCAAAAGTGGAACCTAGCAAGTAAGTCATAGTGTAAACCAAAATATCATTCACAGAGTAAACTGAGAGAACAGTTGAAGAAAGGAACCCAAAAGACAGTCAACTGACTTCAGAGCATAACTAACTGTTAGAAATCGAACGTCAGTTGCAGCCCGCAAAAAGTGGATCTGATTGCCACCTCAGATAAAACAGTCTTATTCTATTTATAGAATCTTGATTTTTTTTTAAAACCATTTCTTTAGGGATAAGAAACATGAATGTAAGTGCTTTAATCAGTCTAACTGATTTAAAACACATAGACTAGGAGATACAGGTAAATTTGTAAACCTGATCTTAGAGTTAACATTATTTTTCATGAAACTTGATGAAGTCAATCCATCTTATAAATAGATGATGAAATAATTCATTATACGTGTGTGAATATAAAAGAGAGGATGAATGAAGCATACGAGGACATTTATGGATCAGATTGAAAGTTTCATGAACCAGAACAACAAAAGGTGAATTTGGTTAGCAAGAACCAAGAACAGAGATTACCGAGCATCAGAGGTATTATTCAATCACATTGGGTGATATACTTATTTATGTAATCTTAAATAGATTTGTAATCATCAATAGGATATTGCATAAACCAAGTCAAATTGTAATTTTCTATCATTCTAACAAGTGAAGCAAAATGTAAAAATCCTTTCAAGGAAGGTGGATTTAACAGTCCAACTATAAATCTCTTAAATGAGTGCACACTCAATAGTGTTTCTAAAGCTCTTAACTGAGTAGAATTTAATAGGTCTCCATAGATACTCTTAACCAAGTAGATCATCAGAAGTGATCAAATTGTAAGCCTTAACCGACCCCTTCCAATCTACAGATAGTGAAGAATTTGTGGGTGCCATCCCCACCGTAGTTTTTACTTCCTAACATGAGTTTTCTGCGATATCATATATTGTGTTATGTGTCAATTACTTTCATGAATGTTTCTATGAATTTTCACATGTTTGATTAAGTTTATGAATTGATATATCTTGCATCTAGATAGTATACAACAGATGGTTGGATAAACATTTGATAACTTAAAGGATTAAGGTTATAAGATACAAAAGTTTTAGAGGTATTGATTCACCCCTCCCCTCTTAGTACACACTTCCCATTAATTCCAACAATTGGTATCAGAGCTAAGTCTCTTCTTTGGAAAATCTTAAAGGCTTAAGAGAAAAGATCATACAATGGAGAAGTATAGACTTGACACGAATATTGAAAATAAGAGGCTAGAAATTCAAATCTTCTATGAGTAGTATAAAGAAGCTAGAATTAATATGAGACAATTGTTAGATGAAAGAAAGATTATGACATATTTCTATAATGAAATAGATTATCATGAGGAAGAGATACCAGATTTATTTGAGTCTTTAGGATCAACCACAAGTAAAGCATCAACCACATTAGAAGAAAGCATCACAAGCCTAACTGAAATCAATCAAAATTTGTCTGGACAAGTAAAATCTCTACAAATCTATCAAGATACACAGATGGTAATAATGATTGATGTCATGAATAGTGCTAGACAAGCTGAGAAAGAAGGAACACTAGCTATTGATGATAGAAGAAAGATTACAGAAAAGCTAAAAGAGAAAGAGTCTGAAATACAAAGACTTACAGAGCATCAACATGAGATCACAAATCAGATTATTCTTATGAGTCAAGAGGCAAACAGAATGAATGTTGAACTCATTGAAATAATATAAGATATTGGTGAGCTAAGGAATGAGAATGAAAAGTTGAAACATGAAATAAGAATTCAATAGTAGCATAATGAGATTATAAAGAAATCTGAAGAAAGAAATAAAAGAATGGATGATTTTGTTGAAGGACAATGAAGAGTCAAAAACAACACCGGTCTAGGTTTTACTGAGAATGGAGAATCATCAAATCAAGCGGATCCAAAGAATGTCTATGAAAATCCAAGACCAAGAAAGCTTACATGAAATCACTGTGGAAAGCAAGGCCACACATCAAATGTATGTAGAGCCAAAATGAAAGGTATTCCTAAATCTACAACTTCATTCATAGGATTTTGTTATAAATATAACAAGAAAGGACATAAAGCATATGAATGTAAATCTGAGATAAAACAACCAAAGAAGGAAACCTACATGGACAAATACTATCCTACTTACAAAATAAATGGGTACACTACTCTTGAATGCTGGAAAAAGAACAAGCAAGCATGAAAGCCAAAAGGTCAAGAAACTCCCTATCAACCGAAAAGAGTTGGTAACTAGTATGTATGGGATTACAACACTTGGAAAAATTGTACAATGTGTGGAAGATTTGGTAACATTGCTTCAAACTGTATGAGACAATGGACTAGAAAGTATAGAGGTTGGACTAACCCCGCAATGGCATGCTTACACTCTCATAAAGTTGGTCATCTCAAGAAAGAATGTAGAGACTAAATGACAGAGACTAGCACATATCCCAATGGAAATACCATTGAATACATCCAGAGAATGAGAGAAAAAATGTGGAGAAGAGCTTCAAAGAATGATGAAGCTGGATTGAGAAATGCAAATGGTGACACCCCATCCAATGGATCTAGTGACATCACCACCCCCACCAAAGAAGAACAAGTATGGAACTGCATTACCCCAAGTTATCATTTTACACCAGTTCCATAATATGTTGATAAAATGTCAAATTAGCATAAGTAAAGATGCATCATGACATTACTTGTTAAAATCTATGATATCTATTCTATCAGGCAATACACATCAAAATCTATTGGTATACGCTCAAAGATGAAACTGACTATGTTTACCGAAACCTGTAAGTTAACATATAAAAGAAAAGTTTCTAGTGTAAGTTGAGACTCGTCGGTAATCAAGAAAAGTGAATGATTTGTTTGCGTACAACATCAAAACCTGTCGGTAAAAGTAAGAGGTATAACGACTAACCCAAAACATTGTATTAACATTGAAAAGGGAAGTTAATGTCTTAACCAATGAACTCCATCTTCACACACCGAGTAGTAGGTAAGAATTGATGACTCAATTTTAGGGAAAATAGCTATAAAAAGGTGATGGAAGCATCTCATTGTTCACCATGACCAGAGCAGAGCGACGAGAGAAAATTTTGTGCAAATAATGATAGGATCACAGAGAAACTGCAACTCGATACAGAGCACTCCAAGCATATCAAAAATCACTACTGGTGTAAATAGTAAGTTCTACGAAAACCAAAAACTTTGTTTACACATTTTTCAGAAAGCCCTAATCTTATCTAAAGCAATGGAAATGACCTCAAGAACCACCAAATCGAAGAACACCAAGAAGGATGAGGTTAAGCTCATCAAGAATTCTACATGTGAGGAGCCACACTACAAGATTTAACCTGAGGTTGCCTCACAACCCAACAATGCTGGAGAATTATCACAAATACCAGCTAGGGTTTTTCTCATCAAAGACGTGTGAGTATACATCCATTGCAAGATTGCAGAAATCAATGACTTAGAGGTAGAAAAAGATTACAAGAAGCTATGCAATGAAGATGGAACCATAAAAGATGAGAATAAACACATAGAGGTGAAAGGGCTCACTAATGCCTTGTTATTCCCAAAGGTTTTCAAAACCCATTAGATTCGGTTAATATTGAGCCGAATGCACAATCACAAAATATGGCTAGATGAACTGAAGATGATAACCCAAGATGTTATCCATGCAGTCACTGGTTACCCTGTAACCAAAAAGGTAAAAGCATTAAAGCACCCACCCAAGGCTGAGATTGAAAAGCACACATGAGCCAAATGGGATGGCAAAGGATTGAAGGTATCCACTATTGCTGATGATGAGATGAAATTTGGAGCATGTGTCTTAGGATACAAATTCTTTCAAGCCAACAGGATGAACAACATAGCATCCAGTGCAGTGGACACATCATACAATATTGTGAAGAAGGGAACTCAGTTGGATTTGTCTGAACTTCTACTAAACTAGCTAGAAGAGAACATTAGAACAATAAGGAATGCAAAGACAAATACATGTAAGTTTGGCTCACTTATTATGTGCATTTTCTTTTACTTTCAAGAAACATTTCCATCTATAGGAGATGTCAAATGGGATACCACAAAACCGGTCACCATGCAAATCAGTGAACACATAACCTCACTAGGAGACAATTTTGAAATAGTCATGGATGAATACTTTACTGTATTTAAGGACCAAATGCAGAAGAGGGTAAGGATCCCTGAGCAACTTATTGAGAAATTCAAATATGAAATATGTTTCATGGTTAATATAGACCACACTTATATCAAGCCTGTTGTACCAAGTTTAGAATGGTTACAACCATTAGAATATGAGATAAATATTGATCAAGCATCTAAAGCAATCAATGCATTGATAAATGAACCATTAGACAAGAAACAACAAAAGTTCAGAACTTATGAAGAAGCAAAATCAAGAATCAAAACCATAATGGTTGTAAAACAAATTGACAGGAAAAATGACAAAATGGTCAAGAACCTTAAGAAAATACTGTCAATTATAGAGGAAGAAATCAAATAGGAAGAACAAGATGAAAAGGAGGAAGAGACCAAAGGATAGCTACCTATCGGTGAAGCTACATAAAAGAATGACTCTGAGGCTATAGAGTCAGATTCACCACCTCCTCCACCAAAAAAGAAGCCAAGAACCACAACTAATTGTAGAAAAAGAATTCAAATAGCTAAGGATTCAAGTCCTTCAGCTTTGAAGAAAGGACATGTAAGAACCTACAAGAGGAAATCAGCCACACCGAAAAGAGGGCCAAACAAAAGAATAAGGAAGCTCATCAGAACTAGAGAGGATATTGAGGAAACCGAACAAGATGAAGGTGTACAAGTAGAAAAGACTAAGATTCCAGAAAACATTGACAAGGTATGTAAATCTATTGAAAATTTAGGATCTATTACAGATTCTAAGATCAGAAGATGGTTAAAACTAGATCTAGAAGATCAGAACAAAGTTGAAGATGCCATCATTGCAAAGATATATAAATTCAAGTACGTACCAATTAAATTTGAAGGTACTAATGTACCAAGAGAACTCTTGGAAAAATTATATGCTAGATGGATATTTTCCTTAAAGATTGAGAAGGAGATAAGGGAAAGAGTACTTGTTACTCTCATGCCTTTTGAATCCCAAAAGGAAGAAATTGATGAAATGATGGAGAACCATAAAAAGGAGTTCTCACCCAAGTTGAGAGCCTACAAATTTCTTGAAGGGAGGCTTATAGAGCTTGAACAAGAAAGCCATAAGAAATGGAGTAAAATACTCAATAGACCTATTGAGGAAGCTAGCCCTGAGAAAGACCTACAATAGAAATATGATAATAAAGAAACTCAAGAATAGATATTAATCAAAGATGCAAAATATGACACATCAGTTGAGTTAGACAAGGAACAACAAGACACAACCAACAACAAAAATATGGATGTTGCAGATGAAACATGGCCGGATACCACCAAGGACAACATTGTATATAACACAATCATTGATATAACCGATGATCCAACAGAAGAAGTAAAGAAATATGAAGATGTAAATGTTACCAAGGACACAACCGATGAGTAGGACACAACATTTGATATTGCATAGGTGAACATACCAGGCAACATTCCAATATTGATACAAGCCATCAATATTCTGCAAGAAAAAGACAAGTCACCTGAAAAAGATTTAAGCATTCCCGAGGATGCAGGGGAAGAAGAAAAGAAAGACAACACTGATGATTAGAAGGACATCGGAGACACTCACATTGTGATTGAAACCAACAAGGTTATAGGAGGAGAATCAAAGAAAATAGATGGAGACACAACCAAGAAGGATGCACAGATAAAGATAGATGAAGTGCATAAGGACACCGATGAAGGAGAAAAACCCAAAGATGGCACTCCTGAGGTTACCAAAAAAGTTACTACCGACAATGTAAAGGTTGATGTGGAGATGTCTATAGAAAAATGACAAGATGACACCAAAACAAAGTAGCAAAAAGAGGCAACACCACAAATCACTTCATCAAGCACAATAGACAAAGCCGAGAAATTAGTAATGGTTCTACATTCAAGTGTAACTCAAAAGAAGAAGAAGAAATCCAAGAAGAATAAGTTGGAAGTCACTTTAGATGAAATCATTGAGATACCCAAATGTGACCCAACTAAACTTGATTATGAAGCATTGAAAGAATATGGTGAAATATGCCAAAGGCATTAGAAGAGAAGCTAAGGAAACAACACCGAGACTCCATGGTACTGGAAACAACAAGGGACATATTGCACCAAATTATACTCGATGTTGATGTTGATCAGAATAAACCAATACTTGATCAACTAGTCACTCTCACCGAAGCCATTACAACATAGAACATTGATGCACAAAAGGAAATTGAAGAGAGAGCAGAGAAGAAGTACCAGTAGAAATCTGTTGAGAACATCAACCAAGAAGTGGTAGTTAACAAGGTAAAGCTTTTAGAATTCATTAGTGAATTGGATCCTATTATTTTTGAAGCTATTTCCTTGATTCAACAACTAAGAACACTGGAAAAGTTCACTAAAGAGCATAGTGAAAACATAGAAAAGTTAGATTCTGATCTAGCTAATAGTGCTAACAACTTAACCACCAGAGAAAATGCAATTAAGTTGCATTATGAAAAGATTATTGAGATCAAAAGGTTAAGGAAAGAACTATGGGAAGAAGAGACACAATTCAGGGAAGAAGTCACCAAGCTCCAAGCTCAAATTCTACCAAATCTAACACTGCTTCAACAACACATTAGTTCAGCAAGACAACTGATAGCAACCCCTGAGATGTCTGTAGCAGACAAAATCTACAATATGCAGTCCAAGATCACACTCGAGCACATGACTCTAGAGAACTTGAAGGAACAATGGGAGAAGATGATGGAAGAAATGAAGTCTTCACACTCTCACATTTTTGATAAGCTATAAGGCATACACCTCTGCCCTTAATATCAAAAAAGGGGGAAATATATGATATGTATAGATAGGCAACTATACAGTATAGATTAAAAGGGTAAAATAATGATATACCAACATATATGTAGGGGGAGTCATAAAATGACTAAGGATTGTATATGTTGTACATAATTAACATTCTATTAGTATTTTACACATATTAGTTTTTGATACTAATGTCAAAGGGGGAGATTGATGACATTAATTTTCTCTTAGTATGGAAAGAACACTTTCGGTAAGCATACACCAAAAGATAGGACAAAGAGAAAACCAAAAATGAAGATACAAAGATCACCGAAAATGGCTAAGTACAAAGAAAATCGATGACACAATTTTGGGTGTAAACCAAAATTGCAAAATGGAAAGGATAAAGAGGAACCCAAAAGTGGAGCCTGACAAGCAAGTCATAGTGCAAACTAAAATATCATTCATAGAGTAAACTGAGAGAACAGTTGAAGAAATGAACCCAAAAGACAGTCAATTGACTTCATAGCATAACCGACCATCAGAAATTGAAAGTTAGTTGCAGCCCACAAAAAGTGGATCTGACTGCCACATCAGATAAAATAGTCTTATTCTATTTATAAAATCTTGATTTGTTTTTAAAACCATTTCTTTAGGGACAAGAAACATGAATGTAAGTGCTTTAATCAGTCTAACTGATTTAAAACACATAGACTAGGAGATCAAGGTAAAGTTGTAAACCTGATCTTAGAGTTAACATTATTTTTTCGTGAAACTTGATGAAGTCAATCCATCTTATAAATAGATGATGAAATCATTCATTATACATGTGTGAATATAGAATAAAGGATGAATGAAGCATACAAGCTTATCTATGGATCAGATTGAAAGTTTTATGAACCAGAACAACAAAAGGTGAATTTGGTTAGCAAGAACCAAGAACAGAGACTACTAAGCATCAGAGGTATTATTCAATCACATTAGGTGATATAATTATTTTTGTAATCTTAAATGGATCTGTAATAAACAATAGGAGATTTCATACACCAGGTCAAATTGTAATTTTCTATAATTCTAACAAGTGAAGCAAAGTGTAAAAATCCTTTCAAGGAAGGTGGATTTAACAGTCCAACTATAAATCTCTTAACTAAGTGCACACTCACTAGTGTTTCTAAAGATCTTAACCAAGTAGACTTTAACAGGTCTCCATAGGTACTCTTAACCAGGTAGATCATCAGAAGTTATCAAATTGTAAGCCTTAACCAACCCCTTCCAATCTGCAGATAGTGAAGAATTTGTGGGTACCATCCCCACCGCAAGTTTTACTTCCTAACAGGAGTTTTCTATGATATCATATATTGTGTTATGTGTTAATTAATTTCATAAATGTTTCTATGAATGTTCACATGTTTGATTAATTTTATGAATTGATATATCTTGCATCAATATAGTATAGAACAGATGGTTGGATAAATATTTGATAACTTAAAGGATTAAGGTTATACGATACAAAATTTTTAGAGGTATTGATTTACCCCTCCCCTCTCAGTACACACTTCCCATTAATTCCAACATAGTTCACATGGGTTACTCCACCCACCTCTTTAGTTATAAAAGGTAACTCAAAATTAGCTCTCTAGTTAACCAAACTCTATCTCCTCTCTCTCAGTTGAAGAGGTGGAGTTTACTAATGGCTTCTCCAGTTCCCTTTGATCTCAACCATTCATCTTCCTATCTCTGGGATTGATCTCAACCATTCATCTCATTTTCAATTCATATATAACAAACCCTTCATAACCATTTGAAGGATCCATGAGTTCAAGCTTACGTGCGCCATTACTCTGTCAGATTGGTTCAAGCATCAAGCCTTCTTGCAATCATACATCTAGGATTTGAAGCTCACATGTGACATTACTCTGTCAAATTGGTTCAAGCATGAATCCATCTTGCAATCACACACATTTGATATCATATTATCGACTCTCCTAAGTCATAAATGCTGCCCACACCAATATTGAGCATCACAAACATCATTTCAGAAGGAGTAGAGAGAGACAATAGAAGCTTCAAGCAATTGGGTTTGCATTCATTTGTTTTCCTCTTATTTTCTTGTACATTTTATTGATTTTTTATTTTCCTTATTAGTAATTTATTTATATTGATTTCCCCCATTACAAATCGATGCTACTAACCCCTTGTTAACTTGAGCTTAGGTGACAGATCAAGATCTGTGCGTACATTTTGGTGAACCTGACATGAATCAAACAACCCAAATATCACTTGAAGACAACATACATAACTTTTTGGCCATGGTCGTACGGTTGCAATTTTTTTTTATGCTTTTCTTGATAAACGTGTAATTTTGCAATCACTGGTATTTTACTGCAATTGATAGAAGATTGTCGTAATCATCTAGTTTATTTCCATAATCATTGTAAGGGTTTCACAATATGTTTCTGTCATTATTCACAAGTCTATTTTCTTTCTTTGTGCCATAATTTACCGATATTTTCTGTAATCGTTACCAGTTTGCCGCAATTGCAGAGAAATTACCGCAATCAACCGATTTGAGCCACAATTGACAACACTCTGCCATAGTTAAAAATAATTTACCACAATTGATATAAGTTTTTCACAACTTACAGAACTCCAGCACAATTGACAGATGATTACCACAATTGGAAGAAATTCCAAATCAAATTGAACATCACTATTTTTCTGTCAGAATCTAATTTTTTTCTCTATTTTCTATAGGATTGATCAATAGTGAATGGCCAAATAGGTAACTAGACGCATCCTGGGTGCTAGATCACTAAGAGAGGCCATAAGGAGAATCACAAACTATTGAACGCACCAAAGAGCCATCTTAGTGATCGTAATGAAATATCAAAGTGAAGCATACAACAAATATCTTGATTCAATCAAATATTTCACAGCTAAGTACAAGGTCACAATTAGTCTTAGCGGTCTTAACAATTTAGGATTTGTGGGTTATTCTTCAATTCTTAATTAGACACTTTTTGGTACTAATCCCATTTATTGAAAACTTGTGGCGAGGAGAATTTTAACAAAGCAACTAAAATAAATTCATTTGTCATTTTAGTGCTTAAAAAGAACATTGCATACAAACATCTTGAACCTCATATTTGGATATTGGTGCTTAAAATTGACATGGAGGTTAAGAATTGAACAAAGGAAAACAATCATTTCAAATTTGGTGCAATAAAATTGAACAAGAAATCATCACCTACTTTTGGGCTTTAAAACTGAACACTTTTGCTTGTATGGTGGATTAGCTTAATTCACTTTTCAATCTTTGGGGTTTAAATGATTAAACTTTTGTCTTGAGTCTTTGGTGCACTTGCACAATATTTTAGATTAAAAAATACCTTTATACTTTTTAGAAAGGCTTGTTTGGGTAATGCGCTTCTTCCTCGAAGAATGACCTTAAACCAGTAATCTTTTTGATTGGTATATAAACAAGACATGAACCAAAGTTTTATTTTATATCTATCCAAGCTCGAGTGAGGTGTGTTGATGATAGTCTAGATCAGGTGAATTATCCCTAAGGAGCTAGTGTGGTCAACTAGGCTCTTAAGTGAGTCACACTTGTACAAACTGATTGGATAGACACCACGGACCCTACTACAACCTTGGTAAAATAGAGGCCAACTTGATTCACCTCCGAATAGATACCTTATTATAGCGCAAGGGGTTGCATAATTTACCCCAAGATTCCCAACATATGTGTTCCAAGTTATTATGTTAGTGAAATAGATCTTCACTAGCATGGCAACAATATATGGAAACAACAAAAACATGGGCGCCTATGTCGTGGACCTTCATGTATTAGTAGTGTGACACTTGCTGTGTGAGATAAGAAACATTAAAGCATTAGGCCTATAATATTGTATTTGACAGCCAAATTTTCCTTAGATTAATCTTCGTGTCCTTGTGTCAAAACCCGGGCTACATTACATAACACATTGTCCATTGTGCTTGTTCTTTGATCAGTTTCCAAAATACAAAACAAACATCAAAACTGTCAAAATGAGTCCAACATGTTAAAGTATAGGGTGTCAACAATCAAAATGTTCTGCAAAATAGAAGCCTTGTTCCTGAAAATCAATTCTATCAAACGGTGAAGTAAATTGTTAGTCTTTTTTGAGACTATCTCGCCTTTACCTCAATTTCTCACATTTTGCCGCAATTGACAGAAGTTTGCCGCAATCATCCTATTTATTACCACACTTGACCTGTTTATTAGAAAAATCTGTGATAGATTACCACAATCAACTAGTCACTTTACCGCAATCGGTGGAGGTTTGATGCACTTGACCAGAGACTTTAAAAAACACCCATTTTTACCTAAAAACCTTGAAAATAATCTTCATTCTGTGTAAAAGATAAGTGTCTATCCTACAAAAATGGGAAGAACATTGTGTGAATCTCTAAACTTTAAAGATCATCCATTCTTTGAAAGCACAATTATGGTCCAAGCATTTTTAGTTTGAAAGTTCAAACTCAAAATATATTGATCCCGTTATCTCAAAATCATGATATCTCTATTAGTGACTTTATCCCAGGCAATAGTCAAGAATCTGGTTCTTACATAACCAAGTCTTTGAGATCAAGATAAATCAATATCTATCCTTAGAATTAACCTTGTCCAAACATAACTCAGACTCTCCAAGAAAGGTTATCCTTTTCTGTTTTCTTTATATCACTTGTTTTAGTCACAAAATCTAGACAACAATATGTCTCACACACCTTATGGAGGGCCTTACACAAGGTCAAAGGCTAAAACTAAACTTGATGAGTCTTATGTCAACATATTTCCCCCTTGGGAACAAGAGAGAGAGGAAGACCCTTTTAGAAATACCAGTCCCACTCTTTTCATTGAGAATCCCCATAGACCAGCATTGTGCCATGATGTTATAGAGGAGGAGCTCAAAGACATAGAGCAAGATGCCTATTCTGTGATAGTTGTTGACGTTGTTGTAGAGAGAAATATTGAACGCTTCTTACCCATGTTGACTAAGAAGGGAGTCAAACTACCCACTGAATTCAATGTGTCAACCATATGGCCCAAAAAATCTCTCGCATGCCAAAAAACTTCTCGACCCTCTCAAATGGATCCTGTGGTATCTCAAATATTCACATCCTTGACAACAACAACATTAGGATAGATTGTGCCCAATCAGACTAGCTCCGCAAACCAAGCAAGTACGTCATCCATGCAAAGTATGACATGCTCCCAACTAAGTGCCCCCATAGTCACTAGTATGTCTCAACCCTCAGCCTCATGGCTTGTCTAGTCAAGATCTCAAGCTATGCCCTCAATCTCACCAACAAGAAGCAACCCTTTTGCAACTATTCCGCTACTACAATCAGTCTCTACTAGCCTTGGGCTCAATACACTGCTCCCACAGGGATCAATCTCTACAAGTTTGACTTTCAGTCAATGCCCACCCAAGGTTAGGCCTTTTCTCATAAAGGGACCACAACAACCACAACAAAAACAACCTCAAACCCAAGAGCAACAATCCCAGCTCCAACAAAAAACAACCTCAACCCCAACAAACTCTATAGAATCAATCTTGGGCCAATATTATGCCCCCGTATCAGAATCACATGTTGGGGAACCAATGTCAAGTCCCAATGATGAGATTGTATGTCTCTACTCAGGGGAAACAAAGGTGCAGCCTCATACCTACAAAAGCATAGAGGTGCAATGCCACAAATACTCCTCAGTCTCAAACAAACATGTTGATCCAACAAGTGAAGAACCTTCAATCCCAAATGATGGACATGGAAATTCAAGAGAAAACTAAATCCTACACTGCAGAGGATTTATACCCAT
The DNA here is from genome assembly GCA_018584345.1 of Thuja plicata. NCBI lineage: Eukaryota > Viridiplantae > Streptophyta > Pinopsida > Cupressales > Cupressaceae > Thuja > Thuja plicata. The sequence continues at coordinate 1,194,761 of MU225653.1, read as the reverse complement.
ACCCCATTGATCACTCTCTTCACATGTCTCCATTTCCCACTCACTTCTCATTACCAAAATTTGACAAATACAGGGGCAATACCAACCTTGTTGAGCATATCCAAGAATTATTTGCTAGTTGTATCAAGGTCACACATGAAAAGACATACTTAATGCAAATATTCCCACAAATATTAGCCATACCAAAAATGGAATGGTTCTCAAACTTACCTCATGTCATTCTGTCTTGGGGTGAATTGGCCAAAAATTTCATTGCTCGCTTCCGTCACAACATCGAGCGCAAGGTCAACATCAAGGACCTTTGTGACATCAAACAAAAAGATGGAGAGCAATTTATAAAATTCCTACAAAGATGGAGGAATACTACAAAAAAAATCATGTGTGACATACCTGATAAAGACCTCATAGTCATTTTCATTGACAATCTGATTTGAGATATGTCATTTACAACAGAACTGCAACTAGCTCCAAACTTTAAACAACTCATCAAACAAGGAGTTCGTTGTGAGAAGAACTTGGTCAAACAAGGTTTCCTTGTAGATCTGGTGCAGGAGAACCCACTACAACAACATGAAAACCTCATCAAAATGAGACTCCTAGGGGGTTTTGAGGATGCCTAAGTCCTAAGGGTATCATCTTTAGTTCATTGACCCAATTGTAAGGCCCGGTTCCAAGATTGGCATTCATAAGCCACTTGGTCAACCATTGGTCAAGGGGTCCTTAGAGCATAGGATTTGGGAATTTGATTTTCTTCAATAGTTTAAAGTCTATTAGGAACCTTAGGTTCACTTTCTGCAACAAGATTGCATCTTTAGTGCAACTTTGCAAATGTTGTCAAAAGTTGTCAAGCAACTTTGACAACATTTACATATTTTTGTTTGTAAAGTATTAATGACTTCCCCAATGAACATATGGTTTGAAATATGGTTTTAACCATTGGGGAAAGCTTTCATATCACTTTTAGGTGGGTGGAAAGAAATCATGATGTAATTTTTCTCTTTGAATGAATAAAAATAACTGATTTTTTGGTAACAGTCAACTTGAAACTTCGGGTATGAACCTGTACAAACAAACCAGGGCATGAATCCAATTGGGAAGTAAGAATTATTGAATTAACTTTCATTTTCATTTGGTTTTAGGTCTTTATGATCTCTGGTTTGTAAGTTAGAGCATTTTCTTTGTTCACTGGTCTGAAACCCTCCAAAACTAGGGTTTACTCATGAAATTTCATTTTCCTCTCATGTCCACCCTTGGAAAATTCTGATCCTTGGTGGAATGAGAGGTCTAAATGTGGAATACATTATTTCTAAGTTGGTTTGCAAGGAAATCAGTGTTGGAGCATGTTTTGAGTAAAGAATGGTCGGCATCTCTATGTGGCAACCAACAACCAGAATGGTGCAGTAGTGACTTCCATGAGATTGGGGTTGATTCAGACCTTTTCATTGGAGTTGGAGGAGTTTGGGACCACCCAAAGTGCAGTCCAAGTCTTATTTTCATCTCCCCTTAAGGATTTAGGGTACTTCCTTTGTTAATGGAGACCTAATTATCAATTAGGCCTGTCTGATTATGTGATGTCCAAGCCACTTCCTTTTCAATTTAGAACCCTTGGCTTTAGATATTTTTAGTACTCCATAGAGGGTACTCAAAAATATGATTAGTTCCCTGGGTCCAGTGTGAAGTATTGAATTTATGTCCATTAAACCCTCTGTGCAGGGCTACAAGGAATTAAAGGCTTGATTGTGGAACACATATCTCAAGGATACCATAGAATTTATTAATAGTGGGAACATGTCTTGTTAGGCTAAATAAGACCTTTGTAAACTTGGCTTAACCCCTACAACTCTGGTTGTCACCTAGGGTCTTATGAATCAATATTTGGATGTTGATTGCATAAGTATGGATTGTTGAGATACCTTGCACATCTTGAATCTAGTATTGAACCTTTGTTAAGATGTTGTATGGAGTTGTGTGATTGTGTTGTGAAATTTTGTAAGGTTTAAGACTAAGGTGGAGAGGGTTGTGTGTGTGAAGACCCCTTTGGAGAGTTGGGAAGGACATTAATGTCTAACTTTCCTTATCATACCCTAGATCTTGCATCAAGATCCTACCCAAAAGAATACAAACAAGACTTCAACAAGTAAAGATAAATGGTGGAATAAAAACAACAATGTCACTAGTGATGGTGCCATTGACGTGAAAATGATAAAATACACCCAACCAAAAGTGTCACTACAAGGAGCACCTATGGATAACCAACAACCCATGGTGCCCACTCAACAAGCACACACTCAGAATCAATCACCCCCTATCCAAGAAATTGATATGTCAAACAACCAACCATAGGCACAATGCCCACCATGGTTTCCATTTCCAAAAAAATATTACACACCATTAGGAGATCAACCTTAAGAAAGCTGATACAATCCAGCAACATCACTCTCCCTGAAATCAGAGAATATGAACATGATGCAATCAACCCAAAGTGGTACAACAAAAATGATTTCTGTGAATTTCATCGAGTGAAGGGACACAAGAAACCCAAATGTTTTATGACATAATTTTTCTCCATTAGTATGCAAAGAGAAAACAATTTTTATAAACCATTGGTTACACTACACTGAAAGTTAGGTTTTCATTTCAAATCAAAAATGCTAAGCAAGGAGAAACCCAATGACACAGTTTTGAATTGTAAATCGAAAGTGAAACCCAAACATGATAAAGTGGAACCCAACAAGAGTAAATTGACAATGGAACCTGACAAGTAGAATATAGTGCAAACTGAAAGAATAGAAAAAAGAGGAACCCAACAGATAGTTCAAAAAAGGAACACCAAAAGACAGTCAAACTGATTTCAGAGCAAACCAAGCATCAGACACTGAAAGTCAGTTATATCTCAAGAAAATTGGATCTGAATTCCATGTCAGATAAAACAACTATATTATATATTTAGAGTTTTGATTTGTTTTAAATCCATTTCTTTAGGAACAAGAAAAATTATTGTAATTGTTTTAATCCATCTAACCGATTAAAAACATGCAAACTAGGAGATGCCTTTGATCATAGAGTTAGTTTTGTCATATGTGAAACTCAATTAGGTCAATCTATGTTATAAATAGATGTTGTAATCATTCATTTGAAAAGGATGAGAGGATGATTGTAGCCAATGAGTACATCTATGGATCAGACTGAGAGTTTCAAGAAGCAGAATAGCAAAAGATGAATTTTCTTATCAAGAAGCAATAATAGAGGCTATTGAGCAATATAGGTATTAATCAATCACATTAGGTGATACATTTATACATGTAATCTTGAATGGGTTTGTAATCAACAATTGTAGATTGCACACACTCAGGTCATTGAGTATTTTTTTTTGCATTCTAACAAGTGTAGGAAATAGAATAAATCCTTTTAAGAAAGGTGGATTTAACAATCCTATTGTAAATCTCTTAATTGAGTGCACACTAAATATTTTTTCTAAAGCTCTTAAAAAATTAGACCTTAACTAGTCTCCACATAATAATCCTAACAAAGTAGATCATCATAAGTGATCAAATTGTAAGCCTTACCAGCCCCTTCCAATCTACAAATAGTGAAGTTTTTGTGGGTGTCATCCCCACCACAATTTTTACCTTCTAATAGGGGTTTTCTGTGTTACCATATCTTTTTTATGAGTCAATTACTTTCATGAATGTTTACATGTTTGTTAAAGTTTATGAATTGATATATCTTACACAAAGATAGTATAGAACATATGGTTGGTTATTGAATTGATTACACAATGGATAAAGGTTAAAAGAGATAAAGTTTTAGAGCTACTGATTCGCCCCTCCCCTCTCAGTACACACTTCCCATTATTTCCAACAATTGGTATCAAAGCTAGATCTCTTATTTGGAAAGTTTAAAAACTTAAGAGAAAATATCATACAATGGAGAAGTATAGGCTTGACAAGAGTATTGAGAATCAAAAGCTAGAAATTCAGATCTTCTTTGAGAAATATAAAGAAGCTAGAATCAAGATGAGATAGCTACTAGATGAAAGAAAGATTATGTCATCTCTCTGTAATGAAACAAATTACCATGAAGAAGAGATAGCAGATATTTTTGAGTCTTCAGGATCTCCAACTAGTAAAGCATCAGACACATTAGAAGAAAGCATCACAAGTCTGAGTGAAATCAATCAACATATGGTTGGACAAGTAAAATATCTACAAATCGGTCAAGAGACATAGATGGTAAGAATGATTGATGTCATGAACAATGCTAGACAAGATGATCAAGAAAGAACACTAGCTATTGATGACAGGAGGAAGATTACTAAAAAGCTACAAGAGAAAGAGTAAAAAATACAAAGACTTACAGAACATCATCATGAGATCACAAATAAGATTATCCTTATGAGTCAAGAGGAAAACATAATGAATACAAAACTTATTGAAAGAATAGAATCTATCAGTGAGCTTATGGAAGAAAATGAAAAGCTAAAACAAGAAGTAAGAATTCAGAAACAACATAATGAAATAATCAAGATAGCTAAAGAAAGCAATAAAAGGATGGATGATTTTCTTGATGGACAAAGGAAAGCCAAAAACAACACCAGACTAGGTTATACCAAGAATGGAGAATCACCCAATCAAGTTGATCCAAAGAATGTCTACGAAAATCTAAAACCAAGAAATTTGACATGCAATCACCATGGAAGGCAAGGCCACACATCAAATGTTTGCAAGAGAAAAATGAAAGGTATTCCTAAATCCACATCTTCATTCATAGGAACTTGTTATAAATGTAACAAGAAAGGACATAAAGCTTATGAATGTAAATATGAGGTGAAAAATCCAAAGAAGGAAACCTACATTGAAAAATACTGTCCTACTTGAAAAATGCATGGTCACACATCTCTTGAATGCTGGAAGAAGAAAAGCAAGCATGAAAGCCTAAAAATCAAGAAAATTCCTATCAACCAAAAAGAGTCGGTAACCAATATGTTTGGGATTAAAATACATGGGAAAATTGTACAACATGTGGAATATTTGGTCACATAACTACAAAATGTATGAGAAAATGGACAAGAAAGTATAGAGGCTAGACTAACCATGGAATGGCATGTCTGCACTATCATAAAATTGGTCATTTGAAGAAATACTATAGAGACTGAATGACAGAGACCAGCACCTTTGCCAATGGAAACACCATTGAAGACATCAAGAAGATGAGAAAAAAATGTGAAAGAAATCTGCAAAAAATGATGAAGCTAGAATGAGAAATGCAAATGGTGACACCTTATCCAATGGATCTAGTGACATCACCACCCCCACCTAAGCAGAACAAGTAAGTATGGAACTGCATTACACCAAGTTATATTTTGCATCAGTTTCATTATACATAGTTAAAATACCAAATCAACATGATTAAAGATGCACTATGGTATTACTTGTTATAATTCTGTGAATTCAATCTTATTGGTTAATACATACCGAAATGCATTAGTGTACTTACAAATCTAAGTTTTCTACACTTACCAAGAATTGTCGATTAACATATAAAAAGATAATGTTGCTAGTGCAAATTGAGATCCGTCGGTAATCATGTGAGTTGACAAATTTGTCTTCGCCATACACTGAAATCCATAGGTGAATGTAACAAGTTAATAGCTGCCCTAAAGCATTGCATTTTCACTGAAAGATAAGTCAGTGTATCACCTGATGAATTTGTCTTCAAACACTAAGGAGTGGTTGAGAATTAATGACTTGACTTAGGGAAAAGTCTATAAATAGATGATGGAAGGGTTTGATTCTTCACCAAGCGACCAGAGCGAAGAGACATAGTGAAAACTGAGCATGAAGCAACAACATTTCAAAAACACTCCAAATCATTTCATAGCACTCCAACATAGTCCTAATAGCCACAAAGGTGAAAACTAAGTACCATCATAAACTGAGAACTCTGTTTATCATTTATAGGAAAGCCCCAATTTCAGAATCAATGGCAACCACATCAAGAATCGCTAAGCTCAAGAATGTTAAGAAGAACATGGTCAACCTAATCAAGAATAGTACATGTGAGGAACCCAAGTATAAGATATTCCCAGAGGTTTCCTTGCAACCCAAAAATACTGGTGAATTCTCAAGAATACCAGCTAGGATTTTTCTTGTCAAAGACGTGTGAACATATATACACTGCAAGATAGCAGAGATTGGAGACCTGGAAGTTGAAAAAGATTTCAAGAAGCTTTATAAAAATGATGGCACTATGAAGGAAGAGTACAAGCACATTGAAGTAAAAGGGCTCACAAAATCCCCATGGTTTTCGAAGGAGTTCAAGACCGAATGGATTCGGTTAGTACTAAGAAGGATACATGACCAAAAGTTATGGTTGGATGAGCCTAAATGGATAACTAGGGATGTTATACATGCTGTCACCAGTTATCCCATAATTGACAAGGTAAAGGCACTGAAGCACCCGCCTAAACTTGATATTGAGAAGAATACATGAGCCACATTGGATGTAAGAGGACTAAAGGTATCCGTCATCAATGATGATGAACTAAAATTTGGAGCATGTGTCTTAGGATACAATTTATTTCAGGCTAGTAGGATGAACAACATTGCATCCAGAGCAGTGGATACAACTTACAATATTGTCAAGAAGGGATTGCAGTTGGATCTATCAGAACTGCTACTCACACAATTAGAAGAGAACATGAATACAATAAGTAATGCAAAGTCTAATTCATGGAAGTTTGGATCTCTCATCATGTGCATATTTTTCTATTTCCAAGAATCTTTCCCGTCTATAGGAAATGTGCAATGGGATACTACAAGACCAGTGACCATATAGATTAGTAAGTTCATAAAATCACTAGGAGATAAATTTGAGTCAGTCATGGATGAATACTTTGCTAGATTCAAAGATAGAATGTAGAAGAGAGTAAGGATTCGAGAACAGTTAATTGAAAAGTTCAAGATTAATATATGTTTTATGGTAGACATAGAATACGCATACATCAAGCCAACTGTACCGATAACAGCATGGCTATCTCCACCTGAATATGAGGTGAACATAGATCAAGCATCAAATGAAATTGAGGCATTGATAAATGAGCCATTAGATAAAACACAACCTATGTTTGGAACTTATGAAGAAGCCAAAGAAAGAATTAAAACTGGCTTAGTTGTGAAGAAGATTGATAGGAAGAAAGATAAGATGGTTAATAATTTGAAGAAAAGGGTGTTGGTAATAGAAGAAGAAACTGAAAAGACATAGAAATTGAGGGCCAGTCACCCGTCGGTGAAGTTGAGAAGGAGAGTGAATCAGAATCTACAAAGTCAGATACACCACCACCTCCACTTGTAAAGAAGCCAAGGACTACTGCTACATCTGGGACCAGGAGTCAGACAAAAAAGGATGCAAGTCCTTCATCGGTTAAGAAAGGTCAAGTAAGGACCTACAAAAGAAAACCTCCAACCAAAAAGACCACAACACCAAAGAGGAGAAGGAAACTAATCCTAAATAAGGAAGACATAGAGGAAATAGAGAAGGATGAGTCTATCCAAACATAAAAGAATAAGATTCTGGAAACCATTGATGAAATATGTGCATCAATGATTAAGTCAGGATCAATTACTGAGTCTAAGATTAGAAAATGGCTGAGTCTGGGCCCCATGGACTAGAACAAGATTGAGGAGGAAATTATCACAATGATGAGTATATTTAAATATATACCAATATAATTTCAGAAAAAAATGCTAAAAGAGCTATATGAACGAATATCTTCCAGATGGAATTATGCATTGAATAATGAAAAGGAGATAAGGGAAAGAGTCCTAGTCTCTCTTATGCCTCCCAAATCTAAAATGGAGGAGATTGAGGAAATGATGAAGAAACATGGAAAGGATTTCTCACCCAATATGAGAGCTTACAAGATTCTACAGGGAAAGCTTATAGAGATAGAGAAGGATACTAACAAAATTTGGAGTAAAATACTCAATAGACCTACTGAGGAAGAAAGCCCCAAGAGAAAATTATCTCTCACAAATGAGCCACACAATGATGACTCTCTGGCTAAACCTAGCACAAAGCACATACTGATAAATGACACAGAGGATGTCACAATAGTAGAATTTGACAAAGAAGAATTGAACACAATAGGAAAAAAAGATATGGATGTTGCTAATGAAAGATGGCCGAACAATACTATGGACAATACTATTATTGACATCACTGATGATCCTGCAAATGAGGTAAGTAAAGATGAAGATATTACTATTAAATCTAATCAACCTAAGGATCAAGATTCATCTGTTGATGCTGCACGAGTACACATACTTGGTTAGATGCCATTATTGATTCAGGAAATTAATATAATCTCACAGAAGGAGAAGACCCCCAAGCCTGATGAAAGCATACCAGAGGATGTAAGAGAAGGAGAAAAGAAGGATGCAACTGATGAACAAAATGTCATCAGAGGAGATCAAAATGTAACAGGTGAAGATCTCAAACAAATAGATGAAGACCAAATGGAAAAAGATGCACAAGTGAAAGATGCAAATGAGGTGCAAACAGAGAAAGGTGAACAAGATAAGATAGTTGATACCAATCCTAAGAACAATGAAGGAGATGTTGTAGAGACACCAAAGGTTGATAAGGATATGTCCTCAGAAAACTAACAGGAAAACACCGAGAAACAAGAAAAAGGTACAAATCCACACAAGCCTTCCTCTAGCACATCATACCAAGCAGAGAAGCTGGCTATGGTTCTGCATATAGGTGCATCACATAATAAAAAAAAGAAGACCAAGAAAAACAAGTTGGAAGTCACATTAAATGAAATAATTGAAATACCAAAGTGTGATCCAACTAGTTTAGATTTTGAATCACTCCAAGAATATGGAGAAATTTGTCAAAGGAAAACTTTACAAGAAAAGCTTAAGAAGCAACACCGAGACTCCTTAGTACTGGAGACCACAAGGGATATCTTGAACCAGATAGTCCCCGACATTGATGTTGATTACAATGACCCCATTATGGATCCACTTTCTATTCTCACTAATTCTATCACAACATAGAATGTGGATGCATAAAAGGTGATTGAGGAACGAGAAGAACAGAAGTTCCAATACAAGCTGACAGAAAAGATCAGCCAAGAAGTGGTAGAAAACAAGGTAAAGATTTTAGAGTTAACAAATGAAGTAGATCCAATCATTACTAAAGCTATTTCCTTAATTCAAAATCTATGCACTTTAGAGAAATTTACAAAGGATAACAATGATAAGATTGCAAAGATCGACTCTGATCTAAATTAAAGCACTCAAAGTCTAACCATAGATGGAAATGCAATCAAATTGCATTATGAGAAGATCATTGAAATCAAACAGTTAAGACAAGAACTCTGAGAAGTAGAGTCATAGTTCAGAGAAGAGGTTACCAAGATACAGTCTCTACTATTACTGAACCTCACACTTCTACAACAACACATAAGCTCAGCAAGGTAACTTATTGCCACCCCTGAGATGTTTGTAGCAGACAACATCTATGACATGCATGGCAGGATCACATTAGAGCATATGGCTCTTGAGCATCTCAAGGAGAAATGGGAGAATATGATGGAGGAAATGAAGACTTCTCACTCTCATATTTTTGATAAGCTATAGGTATAAACCTTTTCCTTTACTATCAAAAAAGGGGGAAAAGGAAAATGATATGTAAAAAAGGGAAAAATGAAAATATAGCACAAAGGGAAAAGAAAAGGGAAAAGGAAGAGATAGTATAAAGAAAAGTGTACATACACATATACTATACTATACTAGAATATGCATAGGGGGAGTCATGAAATGAATAAGTAATATACAAGGTGTACATACTATAAACTTTGTTGGTATTTTGCACATATCAATTTTTGATACTAATGTCAAAGGGGGAGATTGATGACATAATTTTTTTCCATTAGTATGCAAAGAGAAAAAAGTTGTTATAAACCATCGATTACACTTTAGTTTTCAGTTCAGACCAAAAATGCTAAGCAAGGAGAAACCCAACGACATAGTTTTGAAGTGTAAATTGAAAGTGGAACCCGAACATGATAAAGTGGAACCTAGCAGGAGTAAACCGACAGTGGAACCTGACAAGCATAATACAGTGAAAACCAAAAGAACAAACAAGAGAGGAACCCAATAGACAGTTCAACAAAGGAACACCAAAATAAAGTCAAACTAATTTTAGAGAAAACCAAGCATTAGACACCGAAAGTCTATTATATCATGAGAAAAGTGGATCTGACTTCCACGTCAGATAAAATAGCTATATTATATATTTAGAGTTTTTATTTGTTTTAAATCCATTTCTTAAGGAACAAAAAACATTATTGTAATTTTTTTAATCAGTCTAACTGATTAAAAACATACAGACTAGGAGATCAAGGTCAAGTTGTAAACCTTTGATCATAGAGTTAGTTTTGTAATATGTGAAACTCAATTAGGTCAATCTATGTTATAAATAGATGTTCTAATCATTCATTTAAAGAGGATTTGAGGATGATTTTATCCAAGGAGAACATCTATGGATCATACTGAGAGTTTCAAGAAGCATAAAAACAAAAGATGAATTTCGTTATCAAGAACCAAGAATAGAGGCTACTAAGCAACATAGGTATTAATCAATCACATTAGGTGATACATTTATACATGTAATCTTGAATGGATTTGTAATAAGAAATTGTAGATTGCACACACTCAAGTCAATAAGTATTTTTGTTTGCATTCTAACAAGTGTAGAAAATAGATGAAATCCTTTCAAGAAAGGTGGATTTAATAATCCTATTGTAAATCTCTTAATTGAGAGCACACTAAATAGTGTTGCTAAATCTCTTAATAGAGTAGACCTTAACCAGTCTCCACATAATACTCCTAATAGGGTAGATCATTAGAAGTGACCAAATTTTAAGCCTTAACCTTCCCCTTCCAATCTGCAGATAGTGAAGTTTTTGTGGGTGCCATCCCCACCGCAATTTTTGCCTTCTAACAAGGGTTTTCTGCATTACCATATCTTGTGTTATGAGTCAATTACTTTCATGAATATTTCAATGAATTTTTACATGTTTGTTAAATTTTATGAATTGATATATCTTACACAAAGATAGTATAGAATAGATGGTTGGTTATACAATTGATTACACAATGGATAAAGGTTAAAAGAGATAAAAGTTTTAGAGGTACTGATTCACCCCTCCCCTCTTAGTACACACTTCCCATTATTTCCAATAACTGTTATCATTTGAAAAATGTCATCCAAGATCTGATTTACATAGTGGTCATCTACGTAACCAACACCCAAACAAAAGGCACCATTGATCATATGATATTCAATGACACATTCCATGATCACAATAAAGGGAAATCCTCCAGGTCTAGTGGATAGTCAAAATAGGTGAACTACACCTATGCCAACAGTGAAAACACTATCAACTACATAGATCCTTTAGATAGCCATGTGGCTACCATCACTATCAAAGACCAAGGTGCTAAATGTGATGTAACCATGTGCCATACAAAATTTGTCTTGCAAGGAATGCCTTCCTCATATGCTACACCAATCAACCCTACTACAATCTCAGATTCGTAGCCAAGCCTCGTGGATCAAATAAAGCACACGCCTACCCAAATATCCATGTTTGACCTTTTGTGCATATCCTCACAACACAAGCAAGCACTAGACCAAGCACTTCAAAAAGGAGCTGTCCCAAAGGACATAACCCCTGAGAGCTTTCAAACAATGGTGAACCACATAGTGGCCAACAAGCATGCAACCTTCACAGACCATGATGTGCCACAATACAAGCCTCTACACAATGACCCTTTGCACTTTCTCATCCAAGTTTAGAAACATTCAATTTGAAGAGTCCTCATTGATAGTGGGACTAGATTAAAAATTTGTAATTTGAAGGTAATCAAGCACTTAGGCTACTTTGAATCTAGTATTGATGTCACAAGAAGGATGAAAATCAGAGCCTATGATGAATAAGAGAGATCATCGAAAGGTATTATCATACTACCAGTTAGGATAGGCCCAGTTGTCAAGAACACTCATTTCCAGATCCTAGACCTAGAATTGGGGTACATGTTACTGGGAAGACCATGGACCCATGAGATGAAAGCTGTACTATCCACATATCATCAGTGCATCAAATTCCCAAACCAGGGGGCATAAATCATTATTGAAGGAGATCCAAACCCATTCTAGTACTGCAACACTATAAAAAGAAAAACTGACAACCAGGTCCCATCAAACCAAGAGGCAAGTATCCCTTCCACCTCAAATTCAATTCCCAAAGATGTCATGAGAAGAGCGGGAAAAATATCTATTAATGATAAAGGATGTGGTGAATATAGATACGAAGAATCTTTCACTATCACCAACATGCCATAGAGCCTAAGATCATATGGCATGCCACAACTAACGATTATAAAAGAAACCCTGGAACCTATTATGTTCAATTTTCCATTCACAACCTTTGTCAGATGGGGAGACATCGCAGAACAAAACCCATTTGATCTAGATATTAACACATGTTTGTATCAAGACCCATAAGACAAACTTCAAGCACCCATACCCATGTCAACATATGGAGTTGGCTATATAATGCTACATAGGTTTGGGTATGATGGTACAACTAGCCTAGGGGAAAGACAACAAGGTTTAATGGAACTGTCTTTATTGTTAACCCAAAGAAATAAGATATGATTAGGCTATGGGAAGAAAAGAACTAGTCCTACCACCCGAGACATACCCATTGATCAAGAAGATGTAGCAGAGGTACACCAGGGGAAAAACATGGAACATGCTTTGATCAAAAATATACTACAATAGTTATTGCCACCTGAAATGCTAATCTCTTACTCCCGATTAAGCCTCAACCAAGTGATCCACGATAATGAGGAAAGTGAGACATCTAATGAGTATTCTATCAAAACTGACACCCATGAGTATGAGTGGAGATCCATCCACAACTCTGAACTATCAATCCCAGACTATTCCCCATAGTCAGTCATCACTCTACACATTGAAGACATGTTCGACCAATTAATCATAGATGAACAACCATGCATCGATAAAAATATCGATACCAATTCCCTAGGTGGTGCTTCCACATCACAATCCCAGTTTGTTAGAACCATCACAGTTGTCCCATTCAACCAAAAAGAGTCATCCCACCATGAGGACCTATGTCTAGTACACCTAGAACTGATAGAATAGGATCAACAAGGACATCTTGTTATAGATCTCTTTGAAAATGTTGAGGCTATCACAAACTTCATGGGACTGAGAGAAGGAATGCCATCAGGGGATCATAAGGTATGTTTCTCTATTGACTTGGGAAAATCATCATATTTTAGAGAGGAAGCACCTCTTTCTAGTAAAAAAGCAAAGAAAAAAGAAAAAAAGAATTGTGAGTAAGTGAAAACTGAAAGGCGCTTACTAACACAAAAAATGATAAAAAGATAAAACAAGATGTATCTTCTAGTAAAAACCTCACTTGGGTGCTAGAAGATGGAAAGAAGGAACTCATCCCCTTGACAAAGGAAAAGTTAGCATTGTTAGCAGAAGAAACATAAGAATTCAACTTGGGTGATGAAAAGAACCCAAAGAATATCTACTTAATAAAATCACTCACTCCAGAGGAGCAAGAACAATTCATCAGCTTCTTCAAAGAAAGGAAGGTCAACTTTGCAGGGTCCTACTCAGACATGCAAGGCTTAGACCCAAAGCTTGTATTGTACCATCTTCCATTGTTACCCAACGCCAAACCCATCAAACAAAAGTTGAGAAAGATGCATCCCCATGTTGTATTTCTAGCCAAAGTAGAATTGAAAAATCTCCTAGAAGCTAAATTCATAAGACCGATCCCATACACAGACTAGATATCTAATCTAGTACCAGTAACTAAGCATAGTGGACAGATCTGCATCTACATATATTTTAGAGATCTAAACAAAGCTTTTCCCAAGGATGAGTTTCCATTACCAAACATCAGCATGATAGTAGATCTCACAGTAGGACATCAGATGCTATCACTTATGGATGGTTTTTTAGGATATAATCAGATAAGGATTGCACTAGAAGCCCAACACAAAACAACTTTCACATGTGCATGGGGCACTTACTATTGCAACGTCATGCCATTTGGTCTAAAAAATGTGGGAGAAACATATCAAAGGGCCATGATAACCATCTTTCATGATATCAACCACAAGACAATGGAGGACTATGTTGAGGACATACTTGCCAAGTCAATGCTTATAAAATATCATCTACAAGTGTTGGGACCCATATTTGATAGAATGCAAGAATATAATGTCTGGTTAAATCCAAAAAAGTGTGCATTCAGGGTCACCGTAGGGAAGCTCTTGGAATTCATCATATTACACTGAGGCATAGAGGTAGACCTAGAGAAAGTCAAAGCAATACTGTACATTCCACCACCGACTAACCTAAGGAAACTAATGGGTTTATAGGGAAGCCTCCAATCCATCAGACACTTCATAGCCCAATTAGTAGACAAGTGCCATCCATTCCAACATCTACTACACAAGGATGTCACTTTTATATGGATAGAACAATGCAAAATAGAATTCCAAATATTCAAAGACTATCTACTTAAGTCTCCCATATTGGTGCCACCTTTCCAAGATAGGCCATTACTTCTATACATCTCAGCAATTGAATCTACATTAGGCATACTCTTAGAAGAACATGATGACGTAGGCAAGGAGAGAGTTTTCTACTATCTCAACAGAACATTGGTAGGCTATGAGCTCAAATATTTTCCAATTGAAAAATCGTGTGTAGCAATAGTCTTTGCTTCCCAAAAGTTGAGGCATTACATGTTGAGCCATCAATCCAAGTTGATAGCGCACATTGATCCCTATGGTATCTATTAAGAAAAGAAGCACTCACTAGAAGACTCACAAAGTGGGTGATGATCCTAAGTAAATTTGACATAGAATACATACACAAAAAAGCTATCAAAGGGCAAGTGATCGTAGATCAACTAGTAGAGGCACCTATTCAGGATCATTAGCCTATCATATCTGACTTCCCAGATGAGTCTATTCTAACACTACAACCGACAATAGAGATATGGAAACTATACTTTGATGGATCATGCACGAACCATGGTGCAGCAGAAGGGATAATACTCATCACTTGAACAAATGATGCGATTCCCAAATCCTTCAGACTCAACTTTCCACGCACAAATAACATAACTGAGTACAAAGCTATAGTAATTGGAGTAAAGATGATAATATAATGGATAATCAAGAACCTCAAAATCTATGGATATTCACAGTTGGTCATTAGCCAAGTAAACAATGACTATATGAAAAAGATGAGAAGCTAATACCATACAAAGAGAAGATGGATAGGTTGTCTGCTAAGTTCCATTTCATCACATTTGAGCAAGTACTAAGGGCTCAAAACAAAGATGCAGATGTGATGGCTACCATAGCATCCTTGATCGATATACCAGGAAATGAAACCAGATTCCAGTTTTTGGTGGAGCAACTCATGATGCCATTACATCAAGTACCAATCACAGAATCAATGTGTTTCCTTATTGGTCCTAAAACCCCATGGTACCATGACATGTACAATTACCTCCAAAGTCATGTCTTACCTCCCAACTTGTTTAGGAACCAAAAGAAGACCCTAATTTTCCAAGCCTCTAGGTACACCCTTCTCACAATTGATCTATATAGAAGAAGTCTAGATGGAATGCTATTATGATGTCTCACTTCTACAAAATCCCTAAGATCTTTGTAAGAGGTACATGAAGGAATTTGTGGAACCCACGCAGGTGGCAATATCTTAGAGAAAAAGATCATCTGCATGGGATACTACTAGCCCACAATAGAGACAGATGAAAACAAGTATGTGAAAAGGTGTAGGCAATCTCAGATTCATGGAGATCTCATCCATGCACCAGCCTAAGAACTCAATCCTATCACTTCACCAGGGCCATTTTCTATGTGGGGGCTTGACCTAGTGGGAAATATTACACCATCCTCATCTAATGGCCATAAGTACATCATAAAAACAACACAGTACTTCACAAAATGGGTGGAAGCAATTCCTCTCACCTACATCATTGGAAAGCAGATCTCAATGTTCATACTCAACAACATCATCTGTCGGTATGGGATCCCTCAAACCATCTTGATAGATCATGGTACACCCTTCCAAAACAAATATGTTGAAGATATTTGTGAACAATTGCAAATAAAATAAGGTTTCTCTTCACTCTATTATCCACAAGGGAATGTGAAAGCTGAAGAAACAAACAAAACCATATTGAAAATATTGAAGAAAAAAATTAGTGAATCAGGGCAAGACTGACATTTACAACTTAGTCCCGCATTATGGGCATACAAAACTAGTGTGAGAACACCTATAGGAGCCACTCCTTTCTCACTAGTATATGGATCAGAGGTGTTCCTACCCCTCAAAGTGGAAATCCCATCCCTGAGAATATCATTGAAGAACCTCATTTTAGATGAAGACTATAGAGTAGAAAGGCTCCGTGAACTGAAACTATTAGATGAAAGAAGACAAAATGCATTCAACCACTTACAACGCTATCAGAATCTCCTTAGAAGGAATTATCACAAGAAGGTGAGGCCATGAACCTTTGAAGTTGAGGACCTCATCCTTATGGAGAATCAAAAGAACTAAGCAGAGAGAGTGAAACCAGGAAAGTTTGAGCATAATTGACTAGGTGCTTATGTCATTGTCACATCTACCCATAGTGGGGCATACCAACTGGAAACTCTAGAAGGAGATCAGCTCCCAGGATACATAAAAAAAATGAACCTCAAGAGGTTCTATGCTTGAGGTCTCAATGGTTAAGGCAACTATCTACATATCTAGAAAATACCAATAATAATAATAATAATAATAAAATACAAAAGGTTACCTTGGTGAGAACCTGGCAAACATGCACCTTGGAGACAACAAAAAAATCAAAAAGAAAGAAAAAACTAAAGAGAAACCAAATCGCTCACTCAGTGAAAACCTAGAAAATAGACACTATTGAGTAGGTACCGTGGTAAAAACTTGACAAATAGGCACCAAGTGTTCAAATCCAGCTTCACCATCAATGAACTCTATGATCAAAGATTGAGCAAACTTTGCATGCAGGACTGACTACACAAGCTATTTCCAGAAGCACAATCCCCCCTGAGCACCAACACTTATCCATGGTTAGTACTGGTCCACCAGACTAGGGGTAATTCTAAAAGTCTTGAAAAAAATCCCTAAAGAATAAAAAACTTATCAAAAAATCCTAAAAACATCAAAATATCCTGAAAAAAATCAATCTTCATCAAGAACATTCAAAAAACTACAAAATATCAAAGCAATAAAACCAATTCGGTTATCAATAAAGCAAAGGGAGATCAAGCCAACTCAATCAATGTAAAAAACATGAGCTTTGTGAATCAACATTGGGCCCATATGACATAACTTTATCAACTATCAAATCTATCAGCAAGCAAACTGGCAACCAAGCCAATTAATGTCATAATCATGAGCTTTGCATATCAGCATTGAGCCCATCTAGCACATCTTGATCAACTATCCAAAATGATCAAAATCAATCAACCAATCAATCAAATCAATCATCTTACATAGTGATGGATACACTCAAAACCAAAAAAATCAGTCTTATATGAGTCATCTAATACTAAAACCAGACACAATCAAGCATCAAGAGAATCAAGCTGAATCAAGGAACAAACAACTATTGAATAAGTCAATCAGTCGGTCAGATGTCAGTCTATATTTTGTAGCTATGATCTTACACTATACTAGGATCCCCCAAATGAGGAGAGTAGCTATGATGGATCATGACTTATTTTCTTTGATTGTTGTTTGTGGAATGTTTCACTTTGATTCTAGGGCAATGATGATTTAGGATAAATGCAGTAGGTACTGTCACTTATGTGGCAGCCACATAGTTCCATGATCTAAGCTTAACCCTAGGAAAGAAATAGAATCATAGCGGTATCCAGATGGTCTGAGATATGGGTGCATTGGATTTCTATCTTGGTCTTTTGTCTTTCTTTTCAGAATCAAGAGTTCATAGCGGTATCTAGTTGGTTTGAGATATGGGTGCATTGGAATTCTATCTTGGTTTTATTTCTTTTTTCAGATTATTCAAAGATAAAAGCAGTATCCAAATGGTCAATATCTGGGTGCTTTTGGCTCTCTTTCTTTTCAAAATTAAGAGATCATAGTGGTATCCGGATGGTCTGAGATCTGGATGCATTGGATTTCTATCTTGGTTTTTTTGCCTTTCTTTTCAAAATTGAGAGTTCATAGCGGTATCCAGATGGTCTGAGATCTAGGTGCATTGGAATTCTATCTTTCTTTTATTTCTTTTTTGGATTATTTAGAGAGAAAAGCAGTATCAAAATGGTCAATATCTGGGTGCTTTTGGCTCTCTTTCTTTTCAAAATCAGAGATCATAGTTTTATCTAGATGGTCAATATCTAGGTGCACTAGGTTCTCTTTATATTTCAATCTCTCTACTCCTTCCGGTTATCAAGAGGTCATAGTAGTATCCAGTGTTAGAAATAACTAAGAGGGGGGGGGGTGAATCAGTGGCCTAAAAAATTAATCTTTAAATCAACCCAAAAACTTATTACCATATTTATAAGACTCTAGTTATCTTCCTTCCTACAAGATTATTTCCTTGAAATATTAATAACAAATAACTACTGCTCAGATTACTCTTTCAAACCTTATTCTTACTTTTACCGATTAGCAGTCTTTCTATTTACTGAAACACAGTAAATAACTAGTGTATACTGATCAATCCATATTTACTTATGTGAAATGCAAAACAATAAAGTAATGACTCATAAACACATTGACACATGGATTTTTAAAGTGGAAACCCTATTAAGGGAAAAACCACTAGGACCGGTAACCCAAATTTTCACTCTTTTGAAGTCAGCTTGGTGAAGAGCCAACCCTGTTAAAGGTTACAAACACACTTTTAGGTGTGACCTTGTTAGAGGATTTAAATGAATAGTTTGTGACTTAGTATCTAGCATCTAATGCTACCATCCTTGATCAAACACTCACTTGGCCTGTCAATAGGAATTGAGCATATCCAATACTACTTTGTATGATCAAACTTTTTGATACTCCTTGGGATGTATCTCAATTAGAAAAGACTTTTAAGTTCTTCTCGATTGAGAGACTTGATCCTTTAATGGTTAAATTGAAACAGTAATTTGATTTGTTCACATATACAACTAGAATTGCAGATTTTTAGATCTATTTTAAGTACATTACCTTTCTGATCAATGTTATCAATTCAATACCTTTGCTCCACACTATTTTTCTTTGTGATGCTATATCATTGTTCATTGGTGTCTGCAGAATTTATCTCTTTCCTTAGCTTGATTGATCAGGTCCGAATGAAGACTTTCTTCTCCTTTAGAATCTCTTCAGTATCTATTCTCTTGTCACTCCCCTAATTCACATTGAATTATATTGTCTCTTATATAGACATGATTTCATCATTTCTTGGCTTTCTTGATCTTGGCGTGATCCACAATTCTTGACAATTAGATTTAAAGAAAAAATATTGTTTTATCTCGTAGAGATCTTCTTTCCAACTGGACTAAACAACTTTAAATCCTTTACTTATGTATGGCTTTATCTTGTCGATTAAAACAATGATAAGTATGAGTTAAGTCTATATTTAGCTCTTGACAACTAAGCCTTTTGTCATTTCTGAACTCTTTTTTTTGTTGGTCAATACTTCAGTTAGTCATCGGAGACAACTGACTATTCTGTCGGTGAGACTTTAGTTGTCTTCGGGATCTCCATTCATCGGGCAACACTGTAATTCTATCTGTCGGGTTATACTGTGCTTTTTCTCATCGGGTAACACTGTGACTTTGCTCATCGGTAATGTTGTTCTTTTTATCATTGGCTAACACTGTGACTTTTCTCTTGTTGGTTTACTTTGTCTGTCGGTGTACACCCTGTCAGTGTATACATTCACTTTGTGAATACTTAACTTTTATGCATTAATGATAGCATAGCCTTTGATTCATTGGTTCTTTGAAGTCTTTAACAGTATGTACATGACCATATAGATTATATCAAGTTGACATCAATGACAATACAATACATTAACTGATTTAATGTTTTGCATTAACTTTCTGTGTCTTGGTGATCATCAACTTAACATCTTCAAACATTCAATAAGTTATAGTTCATCATCCAGATGAGCAATATTTGGATGCATTGGATGCTCTTCAGATTTTCATAAAAAGATGCAATCACGAACAAAATTGGAAATGTGGCAGCAACTTGGGTCACCCATCCTTTCTATCAATTCATATCTATCAATCAGTCCTAGAGAAAATTTTCCATTGACTTTCTTCTAACACATGCATTACTCAAATATTTTGTGCATAGTAGATTACATTCATCCATTTATGTGCATCAAAAAATAAAAGAAAATATAACATTTGCATACATTATATCCATAATCAAATGCACCCATAAAACATCTCATATAAATATACATTTCATAAACACCATCCTGCATATACATGTTAGTATCATAGGAAAGTAAATCATACATCTAAGAGTCTGCATAATAGAATCACATTGCATTCACATTACATCATACAAGCATCACTATATAGAACCATACATATAGAAACAAATTAATGCACATCATATAGACTCATAAGCTAAATATCAATATCTGAGTACAATGAACGGTCGCAAGTCTAAACAAAAAAGGGTGATCGATACAAATGTCATAAATATCAGTATGTCAAGATACATAATTAGTACAGAATCAGATATCAATGATACATAACTATAAAAATGGTACAACATGATACCAAAATGATCAAGATGAATAGATTCAACATGAACTACCACCGCCCTCATCACCAAGTGCATGAGGGGGTGGCATATCAGATGTAGGCCTCTGTTGTGGACAAGGAGCTCCAATGCCACTGCTCTAAGACCTCTAGGCCCTACTCGAATCACCAAATCATCAAGAGCTCCAGAGTGCAAAGTGACAAATGAATGGATCTCCAAGATATTTATAAAGGGTTCCCATTAACCCTAATTCCGCTAGGACCTCAAATCATCCCGGACCCTGGAATCTTTAACATCCAATATTAGAAGCATAATCAACAATTTTCAAGATCAGTCAGATACCCAAATTACCAATTTGTAGTTTCAACAAATTAATGCCCACATCGTGACTTTTTTCTCAAATTTGTTGAGGGGGAATAAATACACCTATTGTTACTGAGGCAAGCTGGGGTAGGATCAAATCTGAAAATTCTTTGACACAACGTGATGAATCACATTGTATCAAAGAGGGGCAAATGTAGGCACCCTAAAATGGACACACTTGCGACTTTACATTAAAAACACTAATTTTCATCTATTAATTAACAGTGTTTAATCGTTAATTAATCCTTTATTTTCTTCTAAATTCATTCCCCAAAACATCTAATCAAATCTCCAAAATTAATTAAATAATTAATTTTATTTAATTTATTAACCTTAATTGATTAATTTCCATTAATTAATTAATTAAAGTAAATTTCCTAAATTTTAAATTGAAATATTTAAAATTAATAATTAAATTATTCCAATTAAATTAATTTTAATCAAATTAATTTATTTTCATTCAATAATGCAATTCTAAATAAAAAAGAATTCAATTATCTCACATGTTGAAAACTTTAATTTCAAAAAAGAATTAAATATTCAATTATCTTCAAAGAGATAACTCTTAATCAGATCACATGGGTTACTCCACCCACCTCTTCAGTTCTAAAAGGTAACTCAAAATTAGCTCTTCAGTTAACCAAACTCTATCTCCTCTCTCTCAGTTGAAGAGGTGGAGTTTACTGATGGCTTCTCCAGTTACCTTTGATCTCAACCGTTCATCTTCCTATCTCTAGGATTGATCTCAACCATTCATCTCATTTTCAATTCCTATATAACAAAACCTTCATAACCATTTGAAGGATCTAGGATTTAAATCTTACGTGCGCCATTACTCTGTCAGATTGGCTCAAGCATCAAGCCTTCTTGTGATCATACATCTAGGATTTAAATCCCACATGCATCATTACTCTGTCAGATTGGTTCAAGCATCAAGCTATCTTGCAATCACACACATTTGATATCATATTCTCGACGCCCCCAAGTCATAGACGTTGCCCACATCAATACTGAGCATCAAAAATAATGTTTTAGAAGGAGTAGAGAGAGAAAATAGAAGCTTCAAGCAATTAGGTTTGCATTTACTCATTTTCCTCTTATTTTCTTGTACATTTTATTGATTTGTAGTTTATTTCTATCAATTTCCTCCCATTGCAAATCGGTGCTACTAACCACTCATTAACTCAAGCTTGGGTGACAGATCTCGATCTATGCATACACCTACATTCTACTTTGTTATGTCCATATGCATGACAATTGTTGTAATAACCATCAAAAACTTTGTAAGGAATTTTACTTCTACAGTCTCTCTTCATGTGTCCAATTTTGTTGCATCCAAAGCATCTACCTCTGAAAGGTCTGATCTCTTCTTTAGGTTTTTCAAGATCATCAGTCTTCACTTCAAATTTTCTTCTTGAGTCTTTGAACATTCAACTCCATTGAAGCCAGCTCCAGTCATGTCTCCTTTAGGTTTCTGTCTATCTCTCTTCTCATCAATCTTATCACTGCTCATATGAAGTTTTTAATGTGTTTCTTAGCTTAAACAAGTTATCCTTTTATGATGTGATTATATTTCTCTAATTCCAGATATTTGTTCTTGTAGTGATCAAGTTCAGTCTGTATTTGTCCCATCTGAATATTAGCACCTTTTAATGTTTCTTCAATTTTGTTTCTGACATCCTTTTCCTGTTGAATTTCTTTATCCATCTGAAGGGAATTAGTTTCATGATCAAGCTTCAAAGCATCTTTCTCTTGTTCAAGATGTTTTATCTGATCTATGTGTCATTGTCAGAATTCTATTTTATCTTATCCATTAGATCTTGTCTCTAATTTTTGGAAAGTTCAAGCCATTCTTTTACTTTCTTGATGAATCCCTCTTCTCTTCTCAATTTGAATTTCAAGTCACCATTTTCTTCTTTAGCTTTATCCAGGTCTTCAAGTGTTGCTTCAAAGTTTTCTTCTAAACTTTCAGAATCCATCTTGATCTCCCTTAAGCTGTTAATCTATCTCTCCAAGGTTAAAAAGCTACGATACCAATTGTTAGGACTAAGTAATACTGAGAGGGGGGGGGGGGGTGAATCAANCAAGGTTAAAAAGCTACGATACCAATTGTTAGGACTAAGTAATACTGAGAGGGGGGGGGGGGTTGAATCAATATTACAACACTTTAAACTTAAACTAAGTCAATTACAACTTAACCAGATAATTGCTGAAATTAAAATAACATAAACAAAAAACACACAACTCATAACACCATGAGTTTGTTGTCAAGGAAACCCTGGCCAAGGGAAAACCCCAGTGGGGATGGTACCCACAAATATGTACTAAAATTATATTGTCCTTGTTAGGAGGCCTCACCCTATTAGAAGCTGATTATTACATTAGTACATTTCCTTGTTAGAGGAATACAAAAACCTATTACAGGTATACTGAGCTCACTTCTCATACAATCAGAAATGAGATTCTATTCCAATTCTTTATCAAGAATGAACAATATAAGCATATTCTATGCTTAGGTAGTTCCAGTTGTAGTTTGAATTACCATATGACTAATTTTGATATCATAATGCATCCATCCAACTCTTCACATCCATACTAATCTATCACACATCCATTACACTCATCGCTTCTCAAAAAGCTCTTCCTATATATACATTATTACATATCCAGTAGGCTTCCAATTACATCATAAAATAGAATTAATACTTATACAAAAAGAAATTACCAAGTCAGCGATCATATACTATCATAACATAGGTAATCCATAATCTAAATCCAACATAGCACATTTGGAATTAGCATTATACTCCCTCAATCATCGCAACTATTCATCAACCCTGTATCACTGTTACTCTATCTTCGCATATCTACCTCATACCGTAACTTACTGCGATCAAATCCAAAACATACGAGATCTTAACCGAAGGTCACACATATCCCAAAATAGCTTCTCCTAATCTCACATGTCTTTATTCATCATACACTTGTTGAGAATTGTTTTTACACAAGTAAATTTCTAGGATCTTGAGATTCAATTTCCTCTCTTGAAAGAATAACGAAGTTATTCCCAAGGTTCTCCGGGGCCGTGGTACAACCTGCTTAGTTACTTAGTTGAAGATAAATTTGAATTTTCACAAGGAGGCCTTTGCTGGTACATTCAAGATATCAAACTACAAAATAAATTTAGTACTTTTTTGGTATTTTCCAATTTATCAAAGATTTGTGATTTAACTAAGGATGCAATTTTGTGTTTTAAAGATGTTTACTTTCAGATTATGAAAAAATTTAAATGATTAGGGTAACAAGAAATGAAATAAATTTATAAAAATGAAATCCTAAAGGATATAAACCATTTTTTGATCCTCCCTTGCGAATTGAATGATGAAAAGGTTTGGAACAAACCCACAAACTATAAATCAGACAATGTCACAATTCTATACTCGATGGATGCAATCGTTTGGAGAGAAAATGTATTCACTCATGCAAGATTTTCAAAACCTATCAAGTCATGAAGCCACCAAGATGCGATCACACACAAGATAGATTTATTGTTAATCCCAATATATGATCTTTTCCATACACCCGTCACAACAAATTATATGAAAACAACAAACTCCAACTCATAGAAATGCAGATTTGAAACACAATAAAACAATTGGCTCTTTGAAAATAATGAACAAGTATGCACACATTTATCAATTTCACATAGATAGAATAAAATTTCACACTACAAATGAATCACCAATTGTAGATCCTTATTGAATTAATAATAAGTCCTTATTACATTGTTTTTATTACAATATATAGAGTTATGATCTACACACTCTAAATGACAAAATTAGGGCATCAAAGACTCTAAAATAATGAAAATGAACTAAAACTATAGTGTTTCTTAAAGAAATCTATTACTAACTGATACTAGACAACTTGCATGGATTTTGAATCCATTTACAATCAGTTTTCCCATGCAAGAGGGATCAAACTCGTCAAGAAAGAAGAGAGAGAGAAGATGGAGTTTCTTTGCATGTAAATGGAGTCTTCTTATTGATCTTGGAGTTCTCCCTTGGATTATTCATCTAGGGTTCTCTTTGAGGTGGGAACTGATAGAGGCCCCTTATTCCTTCCAAAAAAAACTCTAGTTAAGCATCCATCTAATCTAAAGTTCAACTTCCATGCAAAAAAGTGATCTCGCTGGAAAAGCCTAGAAATTTGGACCCCGACCTCTGCACCAAAATTTGTCAAGTGCAAATTTTCCTAAGTGTCAAAAAAAAAATTGGAGACCCCAAATCTTTGGCCCTTATGGAGGCCAAAATCCTGAAAGTCTAAAAGGCCAAAATGCTCGGAGGGCCGAAATTAGCCTTTGGAGAAAAATGGCTAAGTGTGAAAATTTTATTTTCAAAAATGGTTGTCTGGGTTTTGAGCAGTCAGTTAGGGAACACTTCTGGATGAGAAGCTTGTAGCCTCTCCACTATTTCTTGCACTTCTTCATAATTTATTTCCTTCCTCTTTACTTTTTTGATCCTTCATTCTTGCTTATCTCTAAAAATTGTCAATTTAGAAGCAAAGAAGTTGATCTCTTCTTCATGTTCATACATTCTCTGCATGTATTCCTTCCAGTAGACAACTTAGTGTAAAGCCTCTTTGGTGCTAGCACCTATTGGAATATCTCTAAACTAATGTATCACTTCTTTTTCTGGGTGTTGGGTATATTTTTGGTTTTCTGAGTCTTACTAAAAATTTTTGGTTCCCAGTGTCAATTTTTCCTAAAATGTCAAAGGTCTATTCCAATGTACCTTTAAATTTTCTTGCAAGTATCTGTTTCCAAGAAATGCAAAGCAAATGGTTGAAAAACCCTAAACCCTAGGTCAATTGTGTCCTTGTCATGCAAAAAACCAAGATATTCATAACCTGGTTCTAATTTGAAGTTGATTTTGTTGAGTAACTTAAGTGATTTATAAGTCATGTGCTATTAAGTGGTTCCCTTTATCTCTTAATCTCATGACCGAGACTAAATATTCTTCATGATCTAGCAACTTGGCACAAGAATTTTGTTTCTTATTCTTGAGAAGAAAATAATATGCTCTCATACATTATGAGATTAAGCGCAGATGGTTGATCTTGATTTGATCGCGCGGTTGGCACATGATTGTGAGATAAATATGAAGTTGGCTCAAAGATTCAAAGACTCAGCAACAACCGTGGATACAATTTTAATCATGTGGCTAACACTAGATCTCGTGACTTAACTCAAGTTACAAGGATTATTCAGTGACTTGGAGATTGCTCAGTCAGGTAATCTCATAATAAACCCAAGGTCAAGATAGAGTTCTTTTTTTCTCAGTCACGTGATCTCCATAAAAAATTAGAGTTAAGTGAAAGATTCATAGATTCAGCAAGGATCATTTATCTTTTCCAGGATGAGCGACTGGCGCATGATCTCTATAAAAATACCAAGGTCAAGGATTTCTTCATCGATTAAGAAATAGCCATAGATCTTCTTATATCTTTGACTTGATTGTGTGGCCTACGTGTGATTGCTTAATTAACTCATGAGTTAGTAAATCTTTTAGATACTTGGAGACAAAGTAGTCGCGTGATCACTAGATAAACCTAAGGTTAAGGCTAAGTCAAGTAATGTTTATTCTGAGATTAATAGATAGCTTAGTTGCATGATCTCAGAATGAAAGCAAGGTTGAGAAAATTGTGTAGCGACTCAAAGATAGCCTTTAGTTGCATGATCTCATAACAAACTGGAGTTAAGGCCAAAGATTGGGAGATTCAGCACAGGCCGTAGATTAAAAGGAAGATCACGGGAAGTAATGAAATCTATAGACAAATTAAGAAAGTACAAAATGATTTAGAGACTCAGTGTAAGGTGTAGATCAAGATCTAATCGTGTGCTCTCCACGTGATCTCTGAATAAACTCAGGGTAAAGTACAAAATTTAGCGACTATGAGTTTTCTCAGTCATGTGATCTCCAAATGACTTAAGGTCAAGTTAAGGCTAAGAGCTATGTTGAAAAGAGAGATCTAAACTATTGATGCAACTCAAATCTAGTGGTGTGCATGTAATCTTAGAGTAGATCCATGGTTAGTTAAAATGATCACCAATTCAGAGACTTAGTTAGTCACTGAATCTCCAAATAGACTCAGAGTTAAGATAGGTTTATTATTTTGCCTTGTCATGAGATCTGTGAATGAACATAAGGATAAGAAGAAAGCTCATCAATTTAGTGAGGATCGTAGATCTTGTGTCAGATGAATGGCTAACGCTAAGTCTCTAGATGAAACTTGGGTTAAGAAAAATATTCAAAGACTTAGAGATAACACAGTCATGTAATCTCCAGATTTGAATCATAGTCAAAGTAAAGCATAGTAAGGTTTATTTAGTGATTCAGAGATAAGAAGGAACAAGTTACTTAGTGCCAAAAGGTAAACCAAAGGCAAGATAGAGTTAAAAATCTTGGCCAACGCGTAATCTCAGAACAAAGCTAGACTTAAGAAAACCATCTAGTAACCTAGCGAGGATTGTAGATCAAGATTTGATCATGTGGATGGCGCTAGATCACATAATATAGCTAGGGTTAGTAAAAACATTTAGAGACTTGGAGATAAAACATTCGCACAATCGCTAGATAGACTATGGTAAGAGTAAGATAAAATCATAAAGGGTTTCTCTAGCACCATGTCAAGGAAATATTATGAAAAACTAGGGATTATTAAAAAGAAAATATTTTGACACGGTACAAGTAATTTGATAAGCTATAAAAAGAAAGAAAAACTGGTCAATCAGATAGAATTTAAACCCTTTTCACATATAATAAGGTTTTAAAACTAAAAGAGCACTCATTACTTTTCCTAATTGGGCTATTCAAATTTGATTACCTATTAACTTCAGGCACGATAGCTAGGAAAGAATTGATGTTAAGGCATGCAAAGTTATGGTAGAAGTGATTGAGAAATGGTTTTCAGGTCCTCGACTAGAATAGTGCATTCAATTTTCAATGATAAATAGACATAACGTTTGTACATTTTAGATTACCAAAGTTTTCAAAGTATAAAGATGAGAAATTTCTTGAGTTTCAAAGCAAATTGTTGAAAAGCTAAACTTGAGTAAAGCCTATGTTTGAGTGAAGAATTGTTTAGAGGATAATTCAGAGCCAGTAAATATGAGAAATGTAGGACCAAGCGGGGCTTCAAATAGTGGAGGAAGTAGAGATACATAAGAGGAGAAGAAAGTGAAGAGAAACTACTCTGATGGATTCATGGTTCTGCTACCAGGGACCAACCCAAACAAAAAGGTAAACAATGAAATTTTCTCCGATGACATATCGAATTGTAGAGATCCAAATACTCCTGGGATTTCTAGTTATCATTTATTCAATTAATTTTATAGTAATAGGGAAAAAAAATCCCATATCAATCCCATGGACATTAGGTTTAGAAAAATTGATTGTCCTAGATGTCTTCGTAGATGTAGACTTACTGATTGAGCTGGCCAGAAAGTATTATTATCTTTCTAGAACTATAAAGAAAGGTGACAAGATAGCTTTAGTTACTTTGGATAGGTCATCTTTCATGAAATATTCTGAGATATACCATCCCTGTACCACATAGATTGATTTAACCAAGTTACACAATAAGTATGTCAGAGAGGCCACCATTGTTAGCAGGTTGATCTAGGCTCAAGTGCCCAGATCAAATAGAAATTACATAGCTCCCTTGCCAAATTCTACTGCACCATATTTTTACAAGGATTTGAGCTTCTATGTGAAGTATATTTCTTATGGGTTGTGTAGGGTGTTAGGAATGGATGGGGGCAGTGAGAGGTTTCCTGCAGATCTTCTTATGATCATCTTGGACATTCAAAACTCACATGTTGAAACTACTTTTGACTACATTCAGTATGTCATTGACAAGATACATCAAGGCCTCATAGATATCCATAAGAAAGACAACCCCAAGTTCATGCATTATTCTATTTTAATGCATTTAATTATATACTTCAATATCAAGAGCATGGACACAAAATATGAGACTAAGGATGCAGTTCCATGGCCAACCAAACCCTATACAACTCTGGCGTAGGGTTTGGAACTATACTTCAAATGAAAATGAGTTCTGTGGTTTTCAGAACTAGATTGCATAACCACTTTTAAATTTTCAAGGTCTAGATGTAACAAGGATGCCAATCAAGCTGCTTCAAATTCTCAAACCTTTTCAATATGTGGACAAATGGGCCAGAGATCACAATTGGGGAGATTTTTACTATGAGAGAACCTTTAATTTGATTAGGGTTTATGGATGTTCCCAACCCCCACACATACTTCCATAGTATGTGATTCAAAGAGTATTTGTAATGGAGTTTATCTGGAAGATAATGTGGACAGATAAAGAGCACTTGGCTCCCCACATAAAGGGTACTTTCACACCTAGGTAGTTCAAGGTTTATAGCTTCACCATTGGAAAAAGAGCCATGGATGCAATGAATAAGTTGTTGGGTCAGTATAGAATGAGCATGGCCTTGTACAAGTATGTATACCTAGAAGGTTTTATTAAGAGTACAAATAAGTTGCTAACCCCTAGCATAACTTCTATCAAAGATCACGAGGAATGTGTTTAAGAAGACCTTATCCAAAACATCTTGGAAGATGAGGAAGAAACCAGAAGAGATGAATAGTACCAAGACTTAATAGGCTTGCAGAAACAAATGATAAAGAGAGGGACCCTCTTTGGTGGATTTTTCCCAGGAGTTCCCTATTTTTAGAGACTCACCAAAATGATTGAGTTTTATAACACATTGTAGAATCAACTTGAGGGACTGATTGGGGATAAGGAAAGAGGCCCTAAAAAGCATTCATCCTCTAAGTATGAAGAGGATAGTGAGGGAGGTTACTAAGTACATATTCCTCCTCCAATGGATCAACCACTTGTAACAAAGAAAATAATGGAAGGGGATCTTACACAAGACCTGAGGCTGAGGTAAGAAATGAGCCCCCAAAGAAGAAACAAAGAGAAGAATTAGGGGATCCTTCTCAAGAAAAGACATAAGAGAAGAAGAGGGATCAAGTAAGTGCCCTAATAATGGTGATAGGAAGTATCACCACCAGCTCAGGAAGACAATCAAGGAAGGGAAGAAATTAAAGAAGGATGTACAAGAAGATATTGAATTACCCCTTCAGCTATGTCAAGATGAGAGAGAACTCCATCAAGAAGAGTTCCTCAATGATGATGCCTTCATTAAGATAGAAGAATTCAAGAAATTCTTGACCTAGAGGAAGCAACAAGAATTTGGGGCTTAATTACAATTGATAGAGGGTGGCCCTACACAAAGTGAAGCTTTACAAGCCCTACAAGCCTATGATCTAGAGAATGAAACAATAACACCTAAGGAGACTAGACAACTAGTAAAATATAGTGGAATGTTACTTTTTCTTGGGTGGGATTTGGATTTTGCATTCATAATTGACACAATCATAAAAAAACCAAATGATAAATTGTCTTTTGAGACCCAAGTGGGAGAAATGATAAAAGGCTATGGATATGACCCCAGATCTTAGAATTTAGCAATGTGGTCTTTAGCTCCAAGGACAAAAAATCCATCCTTGGTTAGTGTTGAAGAAAAGATGGATGGAGATAGAATTATCTAGTCTATTCACAACACTTAAGATTTAGAGATCTCCCAAGCTGTTATCCATTTTGCACACCTCAATAAGGCCAAAATAGAGAAACTGTCAAATAGATATAAAAGACTCTTTGATGAGTCAATTGCTGTCGTGAAGGATAGAGAAATATGCTTGACTAAGATCAAAGCATTGTAGGGGGAAGTAGAAACTTTGAATAAGAAGTTAGAAGAGGCTCCCAAAGCTCTCCCCACTCCACCTAAAGAGGTTATGGATGCTCAAACATAGACCACATAAGATTTTCCACTTGGAGAAGAGAAAGTTGATAAGGATCTGAATAAAGTGGCTTTAGAAGCCCTATGAAAAATCTTGCAGCACAAGATTGACATCCTCAAAGGTAAAGTTGACTTGGTTCACAAGGCTTATAATAAGCTACCTAGCCTAGAGACACATGTTAAAGGCCACATTACAACTTTGGATCCATACTTTGGCACTTGGTCAAGAAGGGTATCACTGTTTGAGTGGTTAGAAGCCTTGCATCCATATAGGACATATCTCCTAGAGATTGTTTGTCAAATGGGGGAAGTAATTGAACAAATTGGAACAAAATTGTCTTTCTTTAAAGGAAAAGCTAATCAAGTTCAAGCAAGGATTAATATGTTTGGCCTAGATTTCAATAGATTCATTCCTCCAATTAAGGGAGAAGATGATAAGATCAAATTAGTGGAAGAATGGAGAAATGAGTTTGACACTCAACTACCTATTAAAGAGGCATTCATAATAGATGACAGTTTCTTGGATATGGACAGATTCAATAAGACCTTGGATGAAGCTTTTAAAGTAGAGACAAACTTTATAAATTTTGTCATAGATGTCAAGGCCATAACTGATGCAAGGTGGGAAAGGCAAAAAGTATAGTTACAAAGCATTCAAAGTTTTAATTGGGATTTAGAGGCAGAGGTTACATAGTGGGACAACATAACTATGATGAAGAAGAAGAAGCCATCAACCATTGACCTGGATGTGTTGGATGAGGAGTAGAAAGGCACCTGGTACCTATTTAATCACTATAGGGAGGGTAATCATTAACAAGAATAGTGCAAGTTAGCCTATATTGGCAGTCACTGGGTCTCACAAAAACCTTAAGAGGTTACCCAAAATATCTGTGAACAAAGGTGCCAACTTCCAAAGATTTGGAATCATATCAAATCATCTACTCAAGTTTTTTCTCCACCGACTGAATATGTAACTGTAATTTTGTCTTCTAGCACTTTTAGGTTTAGCCTAGCCATCCAAAGATTGTTTCATCATTTCTCTCTAAGGATTCCAAGATGGCTAGTGCTAAATATATATAGAAAGTTGTAAGATATTGTAAAGGATGATGAATTAAGAACTGCGAGGCAGACTTCTAAATTTTGTCTATTTTCAAGCTTTTTGTCTCTCTGAATGTATTGAAGCAGAAGTATATTAATAAAATATAGTGAATTTTCCTGTTTCACATCAATGATGTCTTCTTTTCTTTACGTTTATGCTCTTGTATGTTTAATCTATAAGGCATTTTAAATGTACTAGTTATAAGGTAACTGTGCGATTATTTGTAAGTTTCTTTCGAGGGAGTAAATCTTATGAGTAGTTCCAGAGGGCTAAATATTTGTGTAGGAATTTGATAAATGGGCATGGAAATGAGAAGGTAGTTTGTATGGCACTCCATATCAGTTTCATATGTGTTTCAATTAATTAGTTTCTGGGAAGGTATATCTCAATTGAATCTTTGCCCGAGATTAGGCATTGGTCTAGGTTTTGATAAGTAGTTGTCATCATCAATCTTAAATCTAAATAATATTTTACTTTCCTATTATTAAGAACATTTATGTTCACCAATTCTATTGAAGGGTATAGTTCATTTTATCGATTCCTTGGAGATAGAATTATTAGGTTATCCTTTCTGAGTCTAGAAATCTAAAAAGAAGAAGGATGAGAATCCTTGTTTCACTGCTATTTTCTCTTGCCAAGTTCATGGTCTGGCTTGTTAAGCTCTACATTAAAATGATCATAGTCATTTGCAAGATATGTTAGTAGTTGTTGCAGTAAAAGGCAATAGAAAAATTATTGTAACCCTTGATCCACTATTGAAGATTAATGAGAAGCAGTAAACTATTAAAGGTACACCCGCATGAGTTTGTGGAGCTCAAAGAAGGAGGATTAATCCTCATCAATTAGACTTTTAATTATATGGATCAAGAATTGGGAATCTAAGAGTCAAGCATATTTTCTATATTGAGATTCTACAAGAAAAGGTACTAAAAAAATGGCGACTCTGCTAGGGATGGAAGTGTAAAATATTGTGTAAATTTGTTGGCTATCTCTAAGGAGTTAATTGTTCTATTGTCATATTATTTTCCCATCTGAGTGACTAAAAAAATGGTGACTCTACTAGGGAAGGTTGAAGTAAACCATGTTTAGTGTGTCCTAGATTTTCTGGTGCAACACCTTTTCAAATACTTTTGATCTAGTTCCGAGCTGATTTAAATCATTAAAGAGCAGTGGGTTTTAGCAATAAGGTTACAAGTTCATATGGAAAAATTATTTTATTTTTCCATTTATGGAGAAATTTTTTGAAATCATCCCATACTAGTTGTGGGTGGTGACTCTAACTATGTGCATTCTAGTGTGACTTGCATATTGAAATATTGAAAACACTTGTCTGATTTAAAAATGAGTTAGCAAAGAAACACTAGGTCTTACTATAGAGCTAATCTTGAGAAAGATATAGAAGATGAGCTCCATACACCTAGAAGGAGACAATGGTCAGGGAGAGGTGGATCAAATCATGATTCACCCAATACTTGAAAGAAAAGACTGGAGACCCCTGTCCCTAAGAGAAGGTTATATTCATCTAAGAGTACAAAACAATCAAGGCCACTAGATCCTTTTGGAGCTGATGTACCTTTTTATCCTTTCAGAGATGGAGAGATGATAGATGCAGGCTTTTTCCCTGCACAAGAAACACTAGAAAAACCAGAAGAAACCTCTACTACCGAAACAAAATATTATGATTCTGATAAATTTAGAGAGGAAGTTCTAGCCTTAAGAAGAAAGAAACCTGAACAAGAATCAGAGATAATAGATTCAAGGAAAAGGGGTGAGAAAGAACTAGATGACTGGTTAACTAAGAGAGAAGAACTCTTGGCAGAGACATGAAGAAATGAGCTTAAGACTAAAATCCTAAATGAAGAGGTCAAGGGTCAAGACATGGATTTGTTTGGTGATCTTGCAGCTCTAAGGCAACAAGTTACAAATAAAAGATCAAGCTCTAACAAATATGAGTTTGAAGGAGAATGACCTTTCATGAGACAATTGCACCCTCATGAGATTGAGAAGAATGCACAAATCAAGAAAAGTGATATAAATATCTCTGATAAAGGTAAGAAAAAGACTATTAGTATAACTATCAATCAGCCTAAGAAAAACAAAACTATCCCTCTAGGAATATCTCAAGTTGACTTAGAACTTGAGCAAGCCAGAAAATCCAAAGAATATCTAGCCAAGAAGTTAGAAAAGATGGAGCTAGAGATTGCTGCAGATGATAAGAAGATGAGGATAGCTTTCTTGCATGGTACTTGAAATACTACTACAAGTAGCTCTATGCCTATCAATAATGGGGCACAATAACAAGTTCCACCATGTGGTCCTGGCCCAAGTTCTCAACAACCCGGTCCTAGTCCTAATGCTCTAATTTTTGGTCTCAAGCAAGGAGGCCTATAACATACTCAAAACCAAGGAGGTGCAGCTAGACCAAGTGGAAATGATACTTTGGGAAGTTTCCAAAGAAGACCTGTCCATTTGGATAGATACATACCTCTTTTCTTTGATGACATCCCTGGTCATCCTAACATGATCCCCCAATGAGGTAAGAGATTGAATCCCTAGATTATCAGGAAATAATGTCATAACCTTTGAAGAACATTTGAAAGGTTTTACAGATAAGGTAACTAATTTTGAAATAGAACATGAAGATGTTATTATGAAGCTTTTTTTTCAATCCTTGATAGAAGATGCTAGGGATTGGTTTAGAAAATTGCCTAATGATATCATAGCATCTTGGGAGGAGTTTATTAAGTCTTTTAGGGAGAAATACATAGAACATGGTAATTCTGGTTACATGATGAGAAAATTTAATAACATTAAGAAATTCCCTAATGAGAGCATGCAGATTTTAACAATAGGTTCCAAAAGGCTATGAATAAGTTATTCCAAGTGCTAAGGTTAGATGAAAAAGTATGTCTAACTACCTATTTCAATGTTTCTGATGGGAAGTTGTCTTATCTTCTCAGAGAAAAGACCCTCGTACCTTGAGAGAGGCTTATAAAACAACAATAGACATTGAGAGTAATAGGCCAGCCTTAGGGAAAATGGGGAAGAGAGAGAATGGAAAACTTTGGAAAGAGAAAGAATAAGCAATCATACCTATCAAGGAGGATGATAGGGTTGATAAATTAGTGAATGTAGTGAAGGATCTTACTACTAAGATGGATAAGAATGACAAAGGTTTTCATGAAAATAAGTACTAGTATCAGAGGTATGATAAACAACATAACCTGAGGGATATTCCATATAGAACCAATTGGAAAGATGGAAAGCCAATCCCTAAGAACCAAGAAAAAAAATGAGTAAAGAAACCCTTGATCCCCTAAAAAGGAATAGCACAAACTATGTAGAGAGCACTCCTTGTTGTGCTTCTTGCAATATTCCTCACTCTTCCTACCAATGGGTGGTAGTCCAAGCCCTAGCTGATCAGATGGGGGAGGGAAGTGATCAAGAAGGTCATGAATAAGAAAGTCCCACAGTGAATATGTCCACTCTGAGGAAGACTTATCCATGGTCTCCTGAGAAAAGTGAACCTATTGAAGAAATGAGAAGTAAAAGAAATATGTACCTAGAATACCAACCCAAAGTGACCTTTAATTTAAATGATAAGACTGGTATTGTATCATAAAGAACAAATAATGTAGTGGGAGATGAGAAGGAACATCCCCACTTTAGGTTACCAAGTGATGAAGAAAAAAGGTCCCTGACCATAGAAGAAATAAACCAAGATAGAGGTGCATAGAATCTGAGAAATAGAACAGTTGAGCCTAATCAGGATAAGCTTGCCTCTATTTTCATTAAAGAGGATTCCCCACAAAATGATGCAAAATCTCATGGAAAGGGTATAAAAGAAATGAAAATTGTAAAGAAAACTAAGTCTTCTTCTGCTCAGAAGGAGAAAGAGGAAACAAAAGAAGAACAAGTGGCTACTAATAAAGTCAAGAAAGGTAAAAGGATAGGAGATGTATCCTCTGGATTACCCATGTTTGACATGAGACATGCTCTTACTCAAATAAAAGTTTCAATCCCCCTAATGGAGATGCTAAAGATAAAAGAGCATAAAGAAGCTGCCCTTGCACTTTTGAAATAAATAGAAGATGTCCCTATATCAAGAGAGGAAGAAGTGTCCTTGTCTTTTAATAATAATAAGAGAGGACTTCCACCTGTCAATGAAAAGGATAACCAAGTAAAAGGCTTAGAGAAAAGAAAAGAATTCTCCAATATCTACATTGGAAATGTGATCACCCAAGAACCACTGTCAGTTGATCCCTTTTATGTAACTTTGATGATAAATCATTTTCTAGTAAAGAATTGCATGATAGACTCTGGTGCTACAGCAATTGTGATGCCATATCATTTCATGAAAGAACAAGGCCTTCAAGTCAGTACTCTTTCTGGAAGTTGTTATGCAATGGAAAAAAGAGAGATTCCTGTGATACAAACACTGAAAGACATTGAAGTCAAAATTACCACTTTCCCTGAAGCTACATATAGAATGGACATATTTGTTGTTAACACAAAACCCCATTATGGTATGCTTTTGTCAAGACAATGGGCAACAATAGTGGGTGGAAGATTGTAACTAGATTTGTCATATGCAACAATTCCTTTGAATGGAACTAAGGTTAAGTTGTATGGAGAGCCTCATTCTACAGTCATGGTTGAAATGGTCATGCTTGATCAACTAAATTGTTGTGTAGATATTGACATGGAGAATTTTACTGTTGAGGAGATCAAGCCAAAGTTAAGAAATACTAATCTAATAGTGGATGAGTTCTGCAAAAAGATGGGCTATGGTAGATGTACTTTGATGGAGGATTCTCTAAAGAATGACCAGGAGAATGTGTTTTTCTAATCTCCCCACCAGGTATTACTTTCGAGTACTCTTTCCTGTTTGCCTTTTATTGTACAAATAATACATCTGAGTATGAAGCACTAATATTGGGAATGGAGATTGCCATCAAGCATGGTATTAAGTGCTTACAAGTTCATGGGGATTCCCAAATAATCATAGCTCAGACTATATCCAAATATGATGCAAAGGATGACAGACTTAAGTTGTATAAGTATGCTATTTGGGATAGACTTGAATCCTTTGATGATTTTAATATTCTTTGGGTAGAGAGATCAAATAACATAATGGAAGATTTTCTTGCAAAATTTTCCCTAAAGAATGATGGCATTACCCTTGCTGGCATATCTGTGGTTGAAGTCAAGAATAGGCCAGCAGTGCCTAACAACATCCATAATTGGAAAGTTTTTTAGGATGACGATGACATCCTTAGATTTATCCAGTGTGTAGACCAATATGATGACCAAAATATTGACTGTGACTCCTTGATGGGAGTTGTAGATGGAAAAGAGTATATTTTTTATCAAGAAGTTGTTCAGCTAGCCTCAAATAATATTCCTAAGGGATTAGTTGAGTTAGAGGGCATTCTAAATATAAATGATAGTTACATGTCCCAGAAATCCAATGCCAAGGTGGGAGATTTTGAGGAAATAAATCTGGGATCAAAGACATCCCCTCAGCTAGTCTACATTGGAAAAAAGTTAGATAGGAATGTGAGACTGAATCTGATAAAGTTATTGAAAAAGTACAAACATGTTTTTTCTTGGTCCTATGACAATATTAAAGCCTGTAGGGAAGACTTGTTTCAACATGACATCCCTATGAAAGAGGATGTGAAACCATTTAGGCAAAAACAAAGGCCTATCAACCCATTGTTGGATACTAAGATGTAGATGGAGTTGATG
Organism: Thuja plicata; assembly: GCA_018584345.1. Taxonomy (NCBI): domain Eukaryota; kingdom Viridiplantae; phylum Streptophyta; class Pinopsida; order Cupressales; family Cupressaceae; genus Thuja; species Thuja plicata. The sequence continues at coordinate 1,156,740 of MU225653.1, read as the reverse complement.
AAACTGAGGGATGCATGCATAATACAACCACTAAGACATTCATCATGGGTTTCAAATATAGTCCCTATAAGAAATAAGAATGGGGATATAAGGTAATGTTTTGACTTTAGAAACCTAAATGTAGCCTCAATGAAAGAAAATTACAAGTTACCCAATATGGAGGCTATGTTGCATAAGGTCACTAGATGTGATCTATTGTCTATGATGGATGGTTTTTCTAGGTATAATCATGTGTTAGTCAAGGATTCTAAACAATTCAAGACAAAATTTAATACTCCATGGGGAACCTATGTATATGCTCGCATGCCCTTTGGTCTAAAAAATACTGGTGCAACTTTTTATAGAGAAATGGATGTGGCCTTTAAGGATCTCATAGATGTCCTCATGGTAGTTTACCAGGATGATCTGATAGAATTTTCAAAAATAGTATAAGATCATTATAACCATTTGGAGAAGGTCTTGATCAAAGCACTAGAATATGGTATCTCACTAAACCCAAAAAAGTGTCAATTTGTTGTTACTGAAGGAAAGCTCTTAGGCCATTTAGTGTCAAAAGAAGGAGTAAGAATATATCCAAAGAGAGTTGAGGCTATTGAGAAAGTACTTGCTCCTAAAAACCTAAAAGGTGTACAATAATTCTTGGGACATATCAATTTTGTCAGGAGATTTATTGCAAATTTTGCAGAACTAGTCAAGCCCATATTCAAATTATTGAAAAAGGATGTGAAGTTTGAATGGAACTAGGAGGCACAGGAATCTTTGGAAAAAATAAAAAATCAATCCAAGAGGCCCCTATTTATTTTTCTCCTGATTATAATAAGCCTTTTTCCTTGTTTACATTTGTATCATTTCATACTATTGCAACAATACTATTATAGAAAGATAAGGAGGGTTTTGAGCATCCCATAGCATTCTTCAGAAAATCAATATAAGTAGATGAATTGAATTATCAATTGATGGAGAAACAAGCCTACACTTTAGTGAAAATAGTCAAAGATTTTAGACCCTACCTAGTATGTGCAAAAGTAAATGCATATGTTCCCCATGCTACAGTAAAGGACATTTTGGTCCAAAGTGAAGTGATAGGGAAAATATGCAAGTGGATTAACAAAATCCAGGAGTTTGATTTGGAGATCCACATCACTAAGATGGTAAGAGGGTTGGGATTATAAAAATTAATGATAGAAGAGAATTTGGATTTATACCAAGTAAAAAATGTTACTACTTGTGGAGAAGTAATTACAAGTATTGAAATGCAGCCCTGGTATACTAACATTGTATATTTTCTAATAAATGTTAGTTGCCCAGAAGATTTGAATGACAACCAAAGAAGAAGTCTTAGATTGCAAGATAAAAAAATATGTACTGTTTCAGGGTGACATGTGTTGGAAAAATAGGGATGGAATACTATTGCTATGCCTTGACAAAGGAAAAGCTAAAAAGATCTTGAAAGATATGCATTCTGGGATGTGTGGAGGACACTACTCAGCAAGAGAAACAACTCATAAGATCTTAAGGGCTGGATACTATTGGGCTTACCTATTTAAAGATGCCCACTCTTTTGTCAAGAGATGTGAACCACGTTAGAGATTCTCCAATAGGATGAAGTTTTCAAGTGCCTTACTGCTAAATCCTATATTTGTAGAAAGGACCTTTTGCTATGTGGGGATTATATTTCATTGGAGAATTTTTAGAAAAATCAAGTGGGGGACGCAGTTGGATTCTAGATGCTACTAATTACTTGACCCAGTGGGTAGAGGCAATTCCAACTAAAAAGGATACAAGCACAATAGTGATTGATTTTCTTATTGTTAGAATAGTCTCAAAGGATAACTGAGAGGGGGAGGTGAATCAGTTATCAGCTAATTTAAATTCTTTTCTTTTATTAACTCCAGAATACAATAAAGTAAATACTCATTCAGATAACACAATAGACAACACCATAATTTGGTTACAGGGAAACCAAATGGTAAAAACCCCGATGGGAATTAACACCCACAATGAACTATACTTGTTTATAATAATCCTTGTTAGAAGATCTTGCAACCCTGTTAGGAGTTGTTATTTACAATGAAATAAGTATAGTGACCTGGTTAAGGGTCTGACCCTGTTAGGAGTCTTTTACAAATAACCCGGTTAAGGGTGAGGACTCACTGTCCAAAAGCTCACCGCTTTAATGGTGAAGGCTACAACCTTCTGTAGAACAAATATGCACTATATCTGATGATGAACTGTAGAGTAGACTTTCTATCTTGATCAGTTCCAGTGTATTGTAATCTTTCACTTCTTCTTCACATAGATCCTTGATGAATGAAACTCAACTCATATTCTGCTCTACACTTTCCTGTATCTTTTCTTATCATTCACAGTTAGCATTCAAAAAATGACTTGCTATAAGTATCTTCCTCAAAGTATAAGATTAGGGGACCTGTTAGACAAATCTTCATAACATCCTTTTCAGCTTTACTAACCACGCAAGCATAATTACAACCGCACAATATAAACTGAATAGACGCGACGCTTCACTAAGTCGGCCACACCAAATTAACTCTAACTTTGCAATCTTGTTGAAACATGTTTGGCACCTTTAGATAACTATCATCAACTTATAACTTAACTTGAATATACACGCGCATATCCCAAAGATAGGCACAACTCAAGAACCAATGCAATACGTTGGCTCTGTATAAACAAACTCTAGAAACTGTAACTGCCTCATAACAAAATTACTCAACACAACTGAAACTTCATATTTGAGTCTGCGTGTATAAACACAACATAATAAACATGTCTACAAAATGAACATAACCATGCAAGGCTTGATACCATCATTCTGATAAGTACATACAGAACACTTTTGTATATTATATGTTGTCATCATATGATATTAAAAACATCTTCAGCTCATGGTGTCTTGTTTCTTTTTTACAATCTTCTCAATATCCTCATCAAAGATTTCTCTACACTACTACAACTCCTCTGTCTATGTTTATACTCCCCCAGAGTATATGATCCCCCTTACTATATACTCCCCCTTTGATATCAATGGAAAAGGGTGCCATAAACAATTAGGCATAGATACTACTCCAGAAGTAGAGTAGTCAACCATTCATCAGTCACTTAATGATTGATGTTCTTGCTGCTTTATCTAATTAGACTTAGGAGAGGGAATTACTCCCAAATTATCCCTGAGATACTCAAAAGTATCTTTTGATAAAGGATTTTTGAATATATCTTCCAACTGTTCTTTGGTGCTCACATAGTCCAATTTTACTTCATTATCTGCAACTTTTTCTCTAAGAAAATGGTATTTAATCTCAACGTTCTTTGTCTTTGCGTGCATCATAGGGTTCTTGGACATGTTGATAGTATCAGTGTTATCATAGTGAATAACAATAGGATAATCAACCTGTATACCAAAATCTTTAACCATCTGCTTGATCCAAACCATTGTTGAACAATTCAATGCTGCTGCAACATATTCAGCTTATACTATCGACTGAGAGATACAATTCTACTTTTTTCTTACCCAAGAAACCAACCTATCTCCAAGAAATATTTCTCCTTTAGAAGTAGTCTTCCTATCATCAAGACAACCTGCCCAATCTACATCTGTATACATATGAAGTTGTACATTCTCAGATTTAAGATACCATAAACCATAGTCTATAGTTCTCTTTAGATATCTAAATATTCTCTTTATTACCATTAGGTGATTCTATTTTGGTTCAGCTGCAAATCTTCCAACACTACCAACTACATTAGATATGTCTAGTCTAGATTGAGTAAGATATATAAGTTTTCCAATCATAGACTTATATAATGTCCTGTCAACTACTGCGAAATCATCTTCTTTAGAAAGCTTGTTTCCAGTTATCATAGGAGTGCATACTGGCTTACAGTCTTCCATCCTAAAGGTCTTCAATATTTACCTCACATATTTGGACTGATTTATGAATATTCCTTTATTTGTCTGCTTTACGTTCAATCCCAAAAAAAAATTTATAGGACCAATCATGCTCATTTCAAATTCATTCTGCATTTCTTTTGCAAATTCTGCACTAAGCTTGTCATTACCTCCAAAGATAATATCATCAAAAAATATGGTAACAAGTAATAGTCCATCAAGTGTCTCTCTTATGAATAGGTTACAATATGTTGCTCCTTTCTTAAATCTAATCCTGGTAAGATAACCATCTAGTCTCTCATACCAAGCTCTTGGGGCCTGTTTAAGTCCATAGAGTGCTTTCTTCAATCTACATACCATATTTGGCTTATCTAATAGATTGAATCCTTTAGGCTATTCTATGTAGACTTCTTCCTTCAAGTCACCATTTAGAAAATCTGATTTAGCATCCATTTGATATACTTTAAAATCCTTGAATGTTGCATAAGCCAAGAATAACTTTATGGCTTCCAATCTTCTCACAGGGGCCAATGTGTCATTGTAATCTATCCCTTCCCTCTGCGCATATCCTTTACACACTAGTCTTTCTTTGTTTCTGACCATTGTACCATATTCATTCATCTTGTTCCTGAATACCCACTTTGTTCCAATCATATTTTTGTCACTGGGTCTAGGGACCAATTCCCATGTATCATTTTTTATTATTTGATCTAGTTCTTCTTCCATTTCTTTCTACCAATCAGAATCCTTGCAAGCATCTTCAACATTTAAAGGTTCAATCTGTGAAAGTAAACATACCTCTTCATCCACTGTTAACCTTTTTGCTTTTGATCTAGTCAAAACATTGCTGCTCTGATCTCCAATGATATCATCTTTTGAATGATACCTAGATGTGAACTTTGAAACTTTTCGTGTAACATCCTCATTTGTAATCTGTGATACTTCTTTGCTTGATTCAGGTTCATTACATGAAACATCAATGCAATCAAACATTTATTCAATAACAGTGTCTTTACTGCTAGGCCTGGGTTCATCCTCGATCATAGGTGCATATTAATAGTACCTTTCTTGAACCATGAACTTCTCATCAATCCTTACATGAGTACTTTCAATTATCTTCTTTAATCTCAAATTAAAACATCTGTATGCTTTTCTTTTAGTAGAGTAACCAAGGAAAATACCTTCATCTCTTCTAGCATCAAACTTACCAACACCATCATC